>LPNX010202374.1:1950-213354 GCA_001517045.1 Pseudotsuga menziesii
CTAAAACCACTTATATGTACATGTGAAATAATGGTATGTGTTGTGAAAGAACTGAAAAAAATGTTTGGGCACTACACTAAATTAAACATATATACAAAGTAAGTGTATTATAGTATGAGTAGTTCTAGAGTTGTCCAATGAAATTAGAGAATGGTTGGTGAATATATATAATTATATAGGCATAATATTCTAGCATAATATCTAGTTCTAAATGAATATGCATATATATCCTTATCATTGCACTTATTTTCTTCATCTTTTCTATAGAATTATCTCTCATTTCATTGATTTTAATTTCATATTTATATATATGAGCATTTTCATAGTGTTCAAATTACAATTTTACATTACATTATGATAATGATGATAATTACATTAAACAATTTTACACTTACAATTACATTACATTACAATCATGTACAAATAACTAGGAATCATATGGCTTTAGACATTGACGACAATGATGATCTCAAAGAAAATCAACAATTACAATTACAATCATAATCACATTACAATTACAATCACATTAGCGTGCATAAGCACCAACCTTACGTCAATGGGACAGTAAGGTAGAGTAAATACAAGTACAACTTTACATTACATTATGATAATAATGATAATTACATGGCTTTAAGCATTGATAATAGATAATTACATTGATAATAAGCATTGATAATAACATTATGATAATAGAATCATATGGTTTTAAGCATTGATGACAATGATGATCTCAAAGAAAATCAACAATTACAATTAGAACCATAATTACAATTACAATCACATTACAATTTACTTAAGGTAAGGTAGAGTAACATATTTTACTTAATAACATCCGGTTTGGGACATAAGTCTCATCCGCAACAACTATGCGAAGTACTTAGGCTTTGCCCTAAAAATCATTATGAGGAGTACCACAGGAACCCCAAAGTAGTTGGCCATTACGAGGACCTGACAAGTGAAAAGGCAATGACCCCTACTGGATTGACTAGATTCCCACCTATGAGGAAAACCAAAGAGTTGTCGTTTGTGGCCAAGCGGTTAGCAATTTTACCTGCGCCATGAAGTGAGGGGTACTGCCCCAATACTCAATCCTAAGACAGACTTGGTGGTCGAGTGACTACCTTTGAACCATTAGGAAGCTAATTTAAACTGGGGTCCATATTCATCTCTAGTTACTAAAATATGATAAGTAAGATAAAATTTTATTCTTGAGCTTGCATTTATTTGTATTTATTCCAAGACCTGGTATTTATTTTTGAGTTTGTATTTATTTATTGCTAGGTCTTGGCCAGTCATCACAGGATCATGCACCCTCTGATTTCTCAAGAGTAATTGGGAGATTCAATGACGTTGGAATGGCTACTAATTGTCTGAGAGGGTTGGATGATGCCACTCAAGAAGAGTTTGGGAACCCGACCCCTGATTGGACAATCAAAGAGCATGTTAGTAACATAATCAAGTTGTATTTTGAACAACAATCTATGATTACACAAGCTCAAATCCCACATGGATTGATAAAACACAAAAACTTGAAATGCACCACAAAGTTGTTGGGTTTTAAGGATGTAAAAAATAAAAATGCATGTGAGAATGTAGCAGAAAATGTAACAACTGCACTATTTGCATTTGGAAAGTCAAGAAAAACCGATATCAGTTCTGCACATAGGGAAATTACAACTGCTATTATGGCACGAAGCACCTCAAGAAATCGAATGGTCGCAACAATGTCAAAGCTGCTCCACGTTTCAAGAAAAACACTGTGCAAATACACTAAATTTAGGGTAAAGATAGATGAAAACGATGAAGCTGCTTGTTGGGCTCTTATATGTAGAGAAGCATATAAAGACAGGATGGAAGAGAGCATCATAGAGAAGGTGATAGAGTATTGGGACAACCATTCTCATGCTATACCAGATTGAAAACATGTCCTGCGACAACGTTCTGGAAGAGGCATTTATAAGAAGCATTGCAAGCATGTTATGGAGATGACAAAAGAGTTGCTTTGTTCGAGAAATTCAAAGAATCAAATCCTGGTGTCCAGATCTCCTTTACCATGTTTAGTAAGTTGAAACCGTGGTATATTAGGACAAATATGATTTGGGACACTTGTTGTTTTCGATACCACATTGAATTCCAGTTATACTATGACACATTTGTGGATTTTTGCAAAAAACATTGGGATGGTGAACCAGCTTCTCACACAATGTGGGATTTTATTTCTATGATTCTATGCAATAAGAATCCTGAAAATGTGCTTTTCATTAAAAGGTGTGTAGGTGGGAGAATATGCCATGAATGTGGTGATTTGGCATTCTTCCATATGAAGTTTCATATCGATCCAACAAACCCTGGATTTTCAGATATCATAGTTAAGTGGAAGAGATATGAGTATGTCTCCATGAATCCATCATCTTCTTCACATGTTCCATCTAAGACGATCGACTTGCTAGAGGATGGTATTCTTATTTCAGACTTCATGGACAAGTTTCAAAGTCAGATTTACAAATACATTAAACACTCCCACAGGTCTAGGTGGCAAGCTTTAGAATTACAGCATTCTCATGAGGTTTTTTAGCCAGGCACAATCCTATCGGTGGTAGACTTTGCTGAGAATTACACATTTGCTCCTCGAAGAGAGATACAAAGTGAGTATTATCACTCTAACCAAATGTCCATCTTCGTACATGTATTATATAGACATGATCAGGTGAGCATTGATGGTAGGGATAGCACTTTTCAGTCGCGCGATATGATCAAGGAATGCCATTTTTATGCATTAGGGGAATTTTGAGGTCTAAAATGGGCCTCATAAGAGATATAATAAAATATTATAAGTTAGGCATTTTGTGGAGATGGTATATTTACAACTCATCTCTTACACTATAACCAATGCAACTATGGTTAAGTTAAATTGAAAAGATGTCTAAAATAAAACTAATTAAAAAATCATATTTGATATGACTAAAAGTAAAGTACTTTTGAATATAATCTGATGAATGTACTTATAAAGTAATGTACTCATAAGATAAAATATATTAATTTTGAAATTTGAAGCCTAAGTTACTTTTTCAATATTCAAAATATGTTTTTAAACCATGTATTTATAATTTTGAATTTTAAACATAAAGTTAAATTTAAATGAATAAATTGTCATTTCTTATATATATATATATATTAAAAATAAAAATTAATTTTAAAATATAAATATAAAACTATAAATTAAAAAAATCATTTTTTAAATTTATTTTCAAATTTTTAACACATCTTCAAAAACACACATATAAACTCATTTTTAATAGTTTCTTATGATATATATTATGTATATCACATATCGTTTTTAATGTAATAATTAATAACATCATTAAGTAAATTAAAAAAAATGTTAATATTGGGATGAAGGAATCGTACATAAATTTCTAACACGAAAAAGTTGAGTTAATATTAAGCAAATGAGATTATATGTAATAAACATTATTATTATAAGTAATAAAATTTTTAATAATATAATATCTTATTATGATATAATAGTTCATTCAAATTGCTACATTAAGGTTTTATGTATGTATTTGGTTTTGTAACTTGAATGTACGTGTCTAATTTATGTTGGTATAGTTGCAGGTGTTTCACAGATTAAAAGTTGATATAAAATATGAACTTTGAATAATACCTAAATTTTTTTAAAAATGGTATTAATATTAAAATTCAACTAGATGAGAATATATATAGTAATTTATTATAATATTTAATTTTACTTTTATAAAATAAATAAATATTTTTTTTATATTTAAATAATAATTATAATAGATTATTATGTACAGTAAGTATTTAAAAAAAAAAATTATTAAACATTAAATTGTTTTTATTATAACATCAAATTGCTTTTATTATAACATGTTAAGTGATTTTGATTTTAAATAAAGATTTGGCATATATATTTTAAATATTGAAAAAGTAATTACATAATTTTAGTTTTGAATAGAGAATTTACTTTTTGGTATTTGTAATTTATTTTATATTGAAATATAAAAAAAGTAATTAAATTTAAATAAAACATTTAATTTTTTGATATTTGTAATTTATTTTATATTGAAATATAAAGAGTAATTTTCTTTCTAAGTACTTTAAGAATA
This sequence comes from Pseudotsuga menziesii, assembly GCA_001517045.1. Taxonomy (NCBI): domain Eukaryota; kingdom Viridiplantae; phylum Streptophyta; class Pinopsida; order Pinales; family Pinaceae; genus Pseudotsuga; species Pseudotsuga menziesii. Next base: position 6,081 of record LPNX010202374.1, read on the forward strand.
CTTTAGCACATTTATATTATATTGACAAATAATTTATTAGTATTATTTTCATAATGAGTACTTTACTTACAACACTGATATACTTAATTATGGGTTTTTACTCACCATTTACAATTTGACAAATAAGCATCCTTAAATCAACCAATGGCACCTCAACTATTATAGATGATGTCATCCTTTAGAATGTGATTGGTTCTTTTAAAGTGAATTTTGATATTACATTTTTTGTTTTGAGGCCCATTTTTTACCTCAAAATTCCCCTAATGTCAGTGATGATCGTGACCATGACATTTTGTTTGTTAAACACTACTTTGGGTTAATTTATGATTCATTCAAAAAGAATGGGGTGTCATTTACAGAACACTTGATTTGTTTAGATGAGTGTGTGGGGCAGTTCAAATCAACATGCTCATTTCATTGGTTGAGTTGTCTTCACAAAGAGACAGGTATTCGACGCACCTAGAGATTTTTTGAAACGGGGCACAGAAAGGGTGAACATGATGGCATAGGTGCATGTGTGAAACGAGCACTTTGAAGGTACCAAGTGAGTCATAGTGAATCTTGTCTCAAGGGCTCAGCAGAAGTAGTTGATTGGTGCACACAAACTTTGGGTCACCAAGGTCATGAACAAGCAAGGCCGATGTGCAGGTAGGAACTACAACTTAATTGGAATTTAATAAATGTGTTTGTATTATTATATATATAAATATGATGTTTTTTATTCGATGCAGGTTTTTTTGGGATGTTTCCCTTGGTGATCTGAATAGATCCATGCCATGGTACTGTGATACCATACCTGGTACAAGAGAACTACATTCAGTTCGTAGCAAAGACATGGGCAACATATTTTCCATTGAAACAAGGAAGTATGCGTGTTTCTGTGAGTTCTACATTAACGCCAATGGACTGGGGGTTGATCATTGCTTGAACAATGCATATTTCAAACAATGGAAATATGTCCCTCTTAATCCAAAGGGGCCACATCCAATTTTGACATCGCAAGAGATGCACACTAACGAGGCAATGGTTTCACTAGATCATGATCGGGTTTCTAATTTGGTTAAGCAAGGTACATGATAGTTGATTGAATGTTTAGACCTCTAGTCTTGTACACATGCATATATATTTAAGATTTGTTTAATATTTAAAAAACTTGATGCGGGTGATGTATTTGTTGTAATTGCACCACTGAGAAATTATGAGCATGTGGCATACTTTTTGATGCGGTGTACACATATCAAAAGTAGGTTGGTGTAACCCTATGTCGATGGAGAGTTCACGTACCAATTTGGTGACCTAGTTGTGATGGGCCACTTTTTTGAAAAAGTGAGAAGACAAGGTGACTATATTATTTATAGAGATTTCATGCCTGAATATGTATCTTGTCAGTACAGTCATTTGGTGGTGGCAGCTCGAATACATCTCATTGAAATCAAGGTGAAGAGGGGTGAACCAAAGAGATGGAAGATGTCAGTAGCTGACCATGATCGTATTNGAAAGTTTTAAGCCATGACATATAAGTTGATACATTGACTTAGTTGACATGCTTTTGAAATGTAGCAAATCAAAATTTCTTCTGAAATATGAAATCAAATTTTACTTTGTAGTTGTAATTTGCACCTAGTAGACCTTACATTGTAAAGTTGTAAACTTTGTAACATTATAATTGTTTAAGTTATGTTAAAAATTGTAAGTTGCGTTTGATTAACAATTTTGCAAACATGTAAACTTGTAAACTTCGTAAACTTGTAATTTATTAAATTGGAGAATTGTACAATTTCGTAAGATTGTAAAACATTAATTATTGTTAAAAATAACATTAATATTGTAGAACATAAATAACTTTATACTATAAATGCAAATAATTAAAACATTTAACAGACCATCATGTTCAAAAAAAAGTCTATATATATCGATAATCATAAAGTCCACAAATAACAGTCTACAAAATAATGAAGTCCAAAATAATAACGTCCACAAATAACAATCTACAAATCACTCCTACGCCATTGATCGAGAGATCGACCATCATGGACACTACCTCCAGCTACACTATGCCCCTGGTCTTGCTCATGCACATCAAAAAAAAAAATCCTAGGTCTGAGAACTGCAGAAGTTAAAACCGTGAACTCCGCAAGTGAGTTACATACCACATATTTAAATTACATGTAGAATGTGAGAAAAAATTAAATATATATATGAAACATAGATCTATGAACTCACCTCACTCAAGTTGAGTGTTAGGTTTGGGAGGCTAGGTATCTATCGAGACAAGCCTTCATCAAGACCCGGTCGATGAGCAGCATCCCACTCATCCATAAACATCACGGCGGCTTCAACGTCCTCATCTACAGCTGCCTGTGTCTGTGTCTGTTTCCATGACATGTAAATAACAATTTGAACATCTAAATTATAATATGAACATAAATATGCAAAAAAATCGAACATAAATAGCTAGTACCTCGTTGATTGACGTGTCATGAGTAGGACTCAAGCGAGGATGTGTAGAATCATGTGCAATGCCCTTGCCTCTATCCTGTACAATATGAACAAGATAAATGAGGAAAGATGGAAAAAACAAAAATATTGTGTGTTCAACAATTGACTTGAATTTAGAAATTCAAATTTATGATGACAGTTAACACATACCTCATCGACGTGGGCGGATGGAACTGCAACGAGACCTCGAATAGATGCATCACTGCCAAACAGGACCTCCATGAAATCGGACTCTTGCATGGAGGTCTAACACAAAGAAAAATACTAGTTAAAAAAAGATATACCTGACAATCATTGCAATCAAATGATGACAATAAAGATATACATGTCCCATCGGTTGAGGCCTGCATCTATGATGCAATCTAAAATATGCATCGCAGGCCATGATAGTATACTGCAGCTTTGTGTCGTGATCAAGAATGTTGAGAACATCATCGGCCACCCACTATAACTCAGGCTCTCCAGGTGCATTGGGTGCTCTACATCTCTCTTCCTGCACAACCATCATGGTACCAGGCATTGTCATGCGTGTTGCCTCTGCCAATGCACTACAGTCCTCAGTCACTAGCTGAGATGACTCAACTACATCATATTTCCTAAGCATGGTCCTGGCAGTGTGACCTACCAAAGGCTCTGGCTCTGCCTGAGCTCTAGGGTCTCTCTTATCCCCAGGACGCGCATGAATGCATCCCCCACCAACACCATAGAAGCTCGATGGTGTGCTAGTGTAATTTGGGTGCATATCCAGGACAAACTATGGATAGATATGTTTTGCAAAGTATAGTGGGACCTGGTCATGGTGGGGAAACATGCCCCACGCTCCAATGAACATGTCATATACATAAGGCGCTACATCCTCTAGCTTAAACTCCTTAAGTCTAAGCGGTTGACCAGAGGTGAGGTCATGAGGGATATCAAATAATGTTCCCTTCACATCATGGCCAGTTGTTGCATCTCTCACTGCGGCCCAGTTATCAGGACCCTTCATAGCGGCCCTTCTTCTCTGACATGTAGAGGCCCAATGAGAACTCAATCGTCCGATGGACCTGTAGACCTTCAGTATATTGTCTATTGCCTCTAACATCATGTGCATCGAACATGATGCAGGAGAGTTCTGAGGAATGGAGAGGATGTTTTCCCGCAAACATTCATGTTGACTAGTAATGTATTGCAGTGTGATACATGTGATATCATCCTCTGATGGTGCTTCCTAGGGAGGTTTGATGCCCTATTGTGTAGCACCTGAAAATTAGATGAAAAAATAAATCTCAGTCAAAATACAGACATCAACTATAGGTGAATTTGAAATCAATATAAATTAAAGGTACTGATAACTGAAAGAAATATATATATGCATTTGATGTGCCTGTCTCGTGGGGAACCTTCCCACCTAAACCAACAGTATCTTGATCCTCATCACTCACATGCACAGTGCGACTGCCAGAGTGGTTGTCGCTCATCTCCCTAGCAAGAGCGTGTGTCGGCATAGAACGCCTAGGCGAACTTGTGAAAACAAAGACATACAAGTTGATGATTAAATATACACATGTGAAACAAATTAATTTGATTTAACTAACAACAAAGAGTACATCATGCACAATTGTATACTTACGAGTCCTCTGTTGACCTCTAGGGCGAGGAATGGTCGCAGATCTGCTAGTGCTCTGCCTTTGGTGAACCGAAGATCCCCCCTGTAGAGATGCATCTGCATGAAATAAGGCATAGTAAATGATTTTTTGTAAATAAATCAATGTAAGTAACTCCATATATGGATACGAGCAAAAAAATCTTACTCAAAAAACCACCAAAAATTTTACAAAACAAAATGGATTGACGAGTTTTTTGTTTTTTCTTTGAAGGTGGTGTGAAGAAGACTATCGAATATGTGGTTCGATCACGGTTATGATTTATTTTCATAATGTCAAGTACTCCTTTATTTCTTGTTCAATTTGAGATTATGGACATGTGGTACTTTTTTTTTTCATTGAAAAAAAATCGTAAATTTCTTTACATTTCTCAGATGGATCAGAAGTCCATTTTCATCCAAAAAGGAAAAAGATGAAATCTGGATCAAAATATTTACAAAAGGATCATAAGATCATGCATCAAAAGCTGTCATCAAAGATTTACTAAAAGTAAACTTCACAAACATAAAACACATTTAGTGTCATAATGTATCTTTAAATCAAAAAGATTCATAAAGTATCATAGGATTTCAAAAAAACTGTCATATCTCAGTCACATCCAGCAAAAGATGTTCAACCATATATCTGAAATAGATGCAACAGCATCAAAAGTTCACCATCATCAGTTCTATAAAAACCAAAAAAACTCATTATCATCATGATCAAATCAGAAAATCTAGTAAGTCTCATAAACGGAATCCTCTCTTTGTTCTTTGATATGCCAGTGACCCTTGCAAATCCTCGCTGCTTCCTTTGCCAAAGAATCAGCTAAACTGTTCCTTTCATGGTAGATATGCTGAAACTGCACCATCTCAAATCTGTCAAAAAGTCTATGAACTTCCTGAAGAATTAAATATGATTCTAGATTGTGCATTCTAAATTTACCCTTGGCCCAATCAATAACTAACTGTGAGTCGCCAAAAATCTGGATTTTTGCATAATCCTTCATCCTGGCCAGAGTGAGTAGAAGCTTTAAAGCACAGAGTTCAGCAGTATTGTTAGTACCAACCCCTAAACCAGCTTTAAAGGAGAAGGAAATTTTATCAGAAAAATAAAGTATACCTCCAGCTCCACAAACTAACGAATCCTTAGCTGCTGATCCATCAAAAAAACCCCAAGGATAGGTTTTATCAATAGTTTCTACAAAAACAGGTCTGATTTTCAGAACATGATCCTTTTGTGGGATAGATCTCAACAAACCCAAACTGTAAGAGCAAACGTGTGAAGGCAGCAAAGATTTATCTTCAAAACAGCTTTGGTTATGAGCCTTCTATAAAAACCACAAAACATCAACAGGCAATGACCTAATATGCTTAACTTGCATATTAAGACACCAGTTCTTCAAACAGCCTATCACTGAAATCCCATACCATAAATTCTTGAAATTTAATTTATCTTCAAGATCAAGCCAAACACTCTTAGTGAAAGGGAAATCCACCCCTAGATGATAATTAGTTTCAACATCCATTTTACACAAGTAACATCTGCCAAGACCTTCAAAACCTCTTTTAACCAAGACATCCCAAGTGAGTGCCTTTCCAGAAAAAAGAAACCAGCAAAAGATTTTAGATTTTAAGGGGTACTTAAGTTTCCACAAAACTTTCCACCACCAGGATAGTTCCAAACCAATCCTGTCCTGAAGCGGATGAACATAACCTTCTTTAGGAGTGTATTTACCAGTTTTGGAAGGATTCCAAGCAAGTATGTCACCATTAGTAGGAAGTCTAACATGACTAGCTTTAAGAATGGCTAGATAGCCAATCCAACATAAAACATATTGTAAATCAGATAGTCCAATAATGTTTGCAGAAAGCCATCCTTGATCACTCAGAAGAGTCAAACCAGGGCATCCAATATCTTTGAGATGGAAAATGCTAGCAGAATGTAATTTATCAAGCATTAAATTAGGTAAATGATGTCACCATTTACAGCCTACCCATGGATCAATACCAATTCTTAGATCAGTGCCATTACCAACCTTCCAGACAAGGTTATTACCAATAAGATCAAAATCCCATAAAACAACTTTCCAACAAATTGAGATATTCTTTTTCTTCTTATCGGGTACTCGAATCCATTCCAAAATAGATAGAGGATGAACATATTTCTGAACTGCAATCTGAACCCAAAGACCCGAACCTGTAATAATATTCCAAACACTCTTGGCTACAAGGGATTTAGAAAAAACCATCGAAATTTTGAGTCCCCAACCACCCAGAGATTTAGGGAAAGCCAAATTTTCCATGAACTCCAAGGAAGACCAGCAGAATCCTTGTGTCCAGACCACAAAAATCTAAAACATAACTTTCTAATTTTCTCAATGACCCCCACAGGGATCCAGAAGTGCATCCAGTAAATCGGGATGGCTTCAAGGACTGCTTTAACCAACGTAAGCTTACCTCCCTTGGTTAACCAGTGAAAACTCCAATTCATAATCCTTTTTTCCACTTTTGCAATAAGCCACTCCCAATCCTTCAGAACATATCTGCACGGTTTAAGAAAGAAGCCCAGATACTTCATACCAGTCACAAGAGGTAACACAGTAAAAGAAAAATTATTTTGAATAGTAATGATCTCAAAATCATCTAGACCAGAATGATATAAAGCAGATTTTTTGTCATTAATCTGCATACCAAAGGCTTTACAAAAAGTCAATAGGGTCTCATACAGAGAAGATAAAGCTTGTTCCGATCCATCAATAACCATGATAACATCATCCACAAAAAGTACATGAGTTAGAGAAATTTCATTTCCAAAAGGTATACCACGATAAAACCCATCACCTTTGGCACAATAAATAGCTCTACTCAATCCTTCGACAATAATCAGAAAAAGTAAAGGTGCCAAGGGGCACCCCTGTCTTAACCCCCTTCCAGCTTTAAAAAAAGAAGAAGCATCTCCATTTATAAGAACAAAAAAAGAGACAAAATTTAAGCTGCTCATAACCCAACTAATGAATAAACCAGAAAATCCCATTTTGGACAAAAGGACCCTCAGATAAGTCCAACTAACTCTATCATAGGCTTTAGACAAGTCGATTTTAAGAATCATTGATTTCAAGTGTTTACCATGAATGGTATGTAAACCCTCCTGTATGACACCCACCGCATCATGTATCTATCTGCCTGGTAAAAATCCAAACTATTCACATGAAATATATCGACCCAACACATGCCTGATGCAAGTAGAAATGATCTTACCAATGATTTTGTAGCAGAAATTACATAAAGCAATAGGCCTGAAGTCCTCGAAACATGTAGGAAGATCAGTCTTAGGGATCAAAACAAGAAAAGTGGAATTAAAGACAGCTGGAAGTTTACCATATTTTCTTGAATCTTCGATCACATGAAGTAAATCAAGTCCCATAACATCAAATAGTGCCCGATAAACCTCTATTGGGAGTCCATCCGGACTAGGACTCTTATCATTCTTGCTCAAAGTAAGAATAGATTTGATTTCCTGTAAAGTAACAGGTTTAATGAGCTCTTCATTTTCTTCCACAGAAATGGAAGTAGGAAAGTACCCAACACTCTTAACAACTTCAGACAAATGGTGATTACTCTCCTCCTAAAATAAGGTCTCAAAGTGTTTAACCCCAGCTGCTGCAATATCCTCAAAACCTTCCACCAAATTTCCATCATCATCAACTATTTTCCAGATAGAGTTAATGAATTTCCTATTGTCAGCAAATTTATGGAAAAAAGGGGTGTTTTCATCCCCACATAATAACCATAAAGCTCTACTTTTCAGTCTGGATTCCTTTTCTCGATCTAGTAAAACCTTCCTCTTACATGATTCCAGATCAACAAGGGAAGTTTTAACCACCTCAGAAACAAAACCTAATCCCATCTTGTGAAAATTGTCCAGAGAGGATTCAATATCCACTAAGTCCTTATTCTCCTGTAATTTCTTCGCAACCGACCAAGAGATAGAAACTTCTTTAATTTTCTTAAGGTTTAAGGCAAAGTAGGCAACAGGAGACAACTCAAGGTTATCAGAGAAAACTGTCCAGGACGATTTTAATAGGGAAACAAAATCCTCATCCTCCAGCCGGAAAGCATTAAATTTAAAGGGACTATGCGATCTAGAATCTTTAGACAGGAATTGTATAAAGATCGGATTATGGTCTGAATCCCCTCCACTACCAACCATTGTCTCAAATGCATATCACAATCTAGAAAATCAGAAGAAAGAAGGATCCTATCAAGTCTTTTACAAATGTTTTCGCACCCAACCCTCTGATTATTCCAGGTAGGTAGCAGAATAGCAGGGGGTAAATCCACAAGTGAAGCAGTTTCCATCTGCCTGATAAAGAAATCAAATAGGATATCAACTCTAGCCTTTTCACCTAAAACCTCCGATAAACCAAGAGAAAATTTTAAATCACCACCCAGAATAAATTTAGAACTCATCAAACCCTCCATTTTGAACAGATTAATACAAAATAATTCTATGTCCACATAAGGTCCATACAGGTTAAGATAGACAGTAGTCATATTAATTTCAATAGAGTGCAACGTAGCGCAGAGACCAGAACCAAAAGCCCAGGCATTAATCAATTGAAAAGTCGCATTTTCCAACCTAGAAGTAAACCCCCATATTTACCTTTAGAGTCCATAGATAATAACTTCCATCCATGATTCAAAGACTCCCTCTCAGAAACTAACAAATCACCAGCACACATAGTCTCTTGTAAAAATAAAACATCAACTACATGTTCAGCAATCAGTCTACGAACCGCTAGTTTTTTGGGCAAACTAGCCAACCCTATGCAATTGAGGGTCATAGTGATCATAATCGATCACCCAAAGGGGAATGCACAGCTCTAAGTGCCCCAAGTACGAATTTATCATCGGGAAACAACATCTTATGAACCCATCCAAAATCAATACATGGATTATCATGCCCTGACAAAACCCCTAAACTTGCAGAATTGGCCTTAGCACACAACCGCAAGAAATAGCCTTTCGAGGGTTTAAAAGATTTTACAGGGGAGACAAACCCTAAACTCCCTAAATTCCCCACATGAGATAAATTCCATCTCATCTCTCTCGAAAGCCCATCACCAATAATCAAAAGGTTATCCAAGAGTAAGTTGGGATCAGACACAGAAAAACTGAGAGGTTTCAATGAATCCACAATCTGAACAGAATCCGAAACTGAGTCTACACCCGTCAAATCTTCTTCCAGAACCTCATCCGAGGCCAAAATATCAGATTCCAAGACAACAGCAAGAATCTCAATCCTATGGTTATCCAAAAGTAAATTGGGATCAGAAACCTTAAAACTAAGAGAATTCAAGGAATCCACATTCTTAACAACACCCGAAACTGATTCAACTCCCGTTGAAGCTTCCACCAAAACCTCGTCCGAGGCAGATTTATCAGAATCCAAAACAACAGCAATTTTCTTCAACCTCCTAAAGGATTTAGATTTTGGAGCAGAGGTAGGAATACCGACTTTAGAAAAAGGTAAAGGGCATTCAGGGATTAAATGGACATAGGTATGACATCTATTATAGCGAAAAGGAATGCCAAGATAATCTAATGGCTGATGGAACTCAAAATCCCCCTTCTTAATCAAGATATCCTCCGCTAAACCATTACTAAGATCAAGAAGAACCAGCACCTTACCCAAACAACATATACCCGAATCAAGAAAAGAGAGGTCAGCTTCCAATAATGAACCTAAGGTGTTGCCAATCAGTTTGAAGAAATTGACTGACCAATATTCAAAAGGCAGGTTCGGAAGCTTAACCCAGATAGGAATTAGATCATACCTTTCCACCCGCGGGTCAAATAACGGCGACCATCTCTTCAGTAACAGAGCCGATTTTTGCCATCTCCAAAACCCAGCGAGAATAATGGTCGTGTCTACTTCAGAATGGAACTTGAAAGCGATCCACCCACGCAAGAGGATGAAAACATCCAGGCAAAAACTAATACAGTCGTTCCATACACCAACAACCCAATTTTTAACTTCGTCGACATTGATCTTCCATCCGCCAAATCTACCCACCAGAGTAGTGGCATTAGTCAAGATGATGTCATTAGACTGACATCCTCTCCGACAACCATCATCGCAGGTTTTCCTTTCCTAATAATTTTCCCAGGCTGCTTCAATCGCTTAACAACCTCCAGAGAATCACATTCTTTACCAGGTAAAATCCCAGAAATCTCACCCTTAAATTCTCCCTTAAACCCTGAATCAAGAAAAATCTACTTAGCATTCAATGTCGAATCCTCAGCGGACACCAAAGTATCCACAGAGCCCCTACCTGACTTAGAAGACAAAGACCTGGATGATAACGGAGAAGAATGGGCCAAAATACCATGAAAACGATCAGTCACAGGTAAATTGAGTTCAGGTTGCAAGGCATCACCAATCGACAGATTAATCTCTCCCACTCCAACATCCGCTGAAAACAAAAAAACAGAACCATCGAGCGAAACCAAAGTATTTAACCCTGTGTTCTTTCCCCGAGTCAACTTAACTCCTTCGTAAACAGATGGTGGGGTTCTGGCCAGGTGCTTTAAAGCTCTTAACGTCATCCAGGAGAGCTAGATAACATGTCACTCCCAAAGAAAGCTAAGTTAAAAAACCAAATCCCAAGATCAAAGGTTAGGTGCGATCCTGTAGATCACGAGTAATGACAATTGTCCAAACTGGCAGAAGCAATTACTCAAGGAGTACATTCCGATCAATGAGGATATCATTGGCAATAAAGACTGGCTGAAAAATCTAAAAACCGATAAACCCTAAAAAGCGACTAAGAAGTACGTTCTGCATATTCAATTCTCCCCCCCCCCCCAAAAAAATATATGTAACTTCGGAAAACTTAGAGCTACAAGGAAGATCATGGACATGTGGTACTTATTTGGGTGAAGCTTCCTAAAATACGAGTTGAATTCTAGTCACTAAACGTTTTTCGGGTTATAGAGAATTCTTTGTGAGTTTTCGATGGAGGTGGAAATGAGTTACAAATACTTAGGATTTTAAACTAATTCCTATAGATATTTATAATTTTAAAAGAATTTTTAAAATTATAATTATGTAAATTTTTTTATCCATTTTTTAAAAATTAAATTACAATTCCAGTTTTCCATAATTTAATGTATAAATTTATGTATTTTATTAGTAATATATTTGACTATTATTTTAAAATATTATAAATTTATAATTATAATTTTCAAAATGTTGAATATAAATCTATATATTTTTTATAAAAAATATCAAAAATATAAATTTATCTTAAATTATGGATTTCTATTAATTTTTTAATTTGATATTCTTTAAAAAAAATTAAATCATCAATTTCTATTAATTTTTTAATTTGATTTTTTTTTCAAATTTACACACTTATTTATTAATTTATTAATGTTTCTTTCCTTAAAAAAACAAAAATAAAATCAATACTTTTGTTTGAGCTTCAAAAATAATCTAAAATACATAAATACACTTTTCAATAAACTAAAATCAAAATATGTCAATTAATAAACCAAAACATACCTATCATATTTTATTATGAAAAAAATATTTATAAGAAATAAGAATATGAATTAATATATATATATATATATATATATATATATATATATATATTTGAATATATATGATCAAAATATTTAAAGCAAAATATATGGGTTGTTCAGATAAATGCCTATGTCGATTTAAGGTTCATGATTGTCTTGCATCTGGGGTTTGGATTTTTTTTAATCCTTCGGGTATTCTTGGAGGATTGAAAATATTCGGGCAGCATTTATGCTTGCCGAGCTCAAATTTAAAAATTAAACTGACAGCATAAACGCTACCGATTGACAAAATACATATAAAACAAAATATTAAATATTAAATAAAAAACAAATTTCAATTTTAAACATATTTTAAATGTTGTCGGCAGCATTTCTGCTTGTCGGCACACATTGCAAACATACTAGGCAAAAAAAAAAAACCTAAAAACATCTATAACAATGATTTTTTTCAATTTTAACGTAACATTTTAAAACTTTAAAAAAAACACTAAAATTCCATTTCAATTTCAAAAAAGAGGGATCGGGGGTTACCTCTCTGCTTTGACCTCATTGTGAAAGGGGGTGTGGCTTTCGTGGCAGCTTGGTCCAGGTATTGGGGGCGCAACTGTGTGGGCGAGGTGTTCCGGGACACAGATGCTTGGTCGAGATAATTGCTTGCTCGATGGATGTTTGTGCCAAAATGTGATATCGTCACGGTTGCACGCGGCCCTTTTATATATTTTTTAAAACAGGAACCTCAATCGAGGTATAAAGCTCAATCGAGGTCCATAGCTCGATCAAGGTGTCGACCTCAATCGAGGGTTTGTTAAACCCTTGATCGAGCTCTTGGTAAACCCTTGATCGAGGTATTAAAACCTCAATCGATGGTTTACCGAGAGCTCGATCGAGGGTTTAAAAAACCTCGATCGAGCGCTTCTTAAACCCTCGATCGAGCTCTTGGTAAACCCTTGATCAAGGTATTAAAACCTCAATCGAGGTTTTATCGAGAGCTCGATCAAGGGTTTAAGAAAACCTCGATCAAGCTCTTCTTAAACCCTCAATCGAGGGTGCACTTTTTGCATTTTGCTGAAAATCCCTTGCCAAAAATTATTACCCACCTCCATGGATGCACCCGAGTACTTTGAAACATGAATAAACCACTATTAATTCAACAACCAATGGCAGTATCACCTTGGTCCTGGTTTCCCAAACAACAACATTCGATACACTCAGAATAAAGACATTTTTAATTCAGAAAACTTAGTGGTAGTCTCGCCTCAGTCGTGGGTATTCTCAAAGCACAATATTCCCATTCCAGTTATACAGTGGCAAATACAAGGAGGGATTAATTAACTTAAACAATTAAAAAATACAAGTTTGTTATTTTCATTGTCATACGTTGTTGTCCCAACTCTATAGTGTTTTTCTGACCTTTCTGATTTGGGGATTGACAACTGAGAAGACTCTTGTATTTTTTGTTTGGTAGGTTCCTTTCGAATTTCAATTTCGAATGTCAATATCAGTAAGTCAAAAGGGATGGTTCATTGCTATCCCAACTCTAAATTGCTTTTTCAAACTTTTGGATTTCGGGATCGGCAACTAGGAAGAGTCTTGTATATGGTGTTTGGTAGGTTCCAACTTTCAATTTCTGATGTCTGGATCGATAACTCAAAAGGGATGGTCCATTTCTATCTCGAATCTACAGTTCTGTTTTTACCTTTCCAATTTTGGGATCAGCAACTCAGAAGATTCGTGTGTCTATTGTTTGGCAGGTTTTGAGTTTTGATTTTTGATCTCAGGATCGGTAAGTCGGAAGGGATGTTTTGTATCCAATTTTAAAAGTGGCATATTCTAGGATTTCCTTCCTACCGGTTTTATTTCTCCTCGTGTATTAACTTGTGTCCTACATCGCCAAACAGTGTGGCTTACTTCTAGGACGACCATGTGATATGATCCCGACCTTTCATGATGAAACCTATCGTCTAATATCATGGTACTCCATTACATCTCAGACGATCTACATCTTTTTAAGAAATGTGAGATCCGATATAAACCATTGATGGACAAACTCTTGTCCCATCTATGTTTATTGTCTTTGACCATCCCACGGTTTTGATTCACTTTGGTGAGATGCAAGATTCAATATTGGCCTATGGACGGGGGGTATTTATTTTACATTTAATGAACGATCCTCTTCCTTTTAGTGCTTTTTATACTGACAAGATGTGAGGCTTCATTCTCTCCATTGGTGGGAGGGTCCCTGCTAAACTGTGTTTCTTGTTTTAGTATTTCTAATTGTCATGATTATTCTCCTAGGGAGATACATCATTGTATCTTAGATGCCAATGGAAAATCATGTCGATAACCTCTCTCTTCCAATTTTCTATATATGATTAGTCAATCTACGTGGCTTACTCACGGTTTTTGACGAGAATATCCTGCCTTTATATCTACTGCATATTCAGGGACGTCAAATGGTTTATATCTTTCTTGAGAAGCTATGATCTTTAATCATAGCTATTAGTGGGTTGATATTGTCTTTTTACTTGTCTTGATATCAATATTGTATTTTTACCTCTCTCTTTACTTCTATTTTTAATCATAGAATTTCTTTGCCTTTGCAACTCTTCTCTTCATTAGATAAATGTAACATTGTAGGTAATGGTGGGTACAACTCTTCTCTTCATTGGATAAATTCAACATTGGGGAAATGGTGGGTACGTAGCAGGAAACAACACGCCCTTTGTTGAAACATATCCCTTGGCAGGTCCACTAAATAAAATCACAATGGTAAAATTTTACAAAACCAGATTCAGAGCTCTATGCATGATCCAAATATTTCATGAGCCAAAATTTTTATTGAGGGTTGAGAACTATCATTAACTTGTTTGTTTGAGAAATTCCTATTGAAAATCATCCATATCACAGATTATAATCCAAATTTGTTTTCATATAATCTATATATCATTACAAAAATTAAGTAGCAATATAAATAAAATAGTATATTACATAACAAGAACATTTACCATGAAATCATTTTACAAGTCTCTAAAATAAATAACCCCCTTTTCCAAGTCTCTAAAATGAATAAATGGGAACAATTTCTGTAAGCATTTTCAAGTATCTCTACGTGCCTATTTTTGAAGTATGGATTAGAAAATTACAAAGATTGGACCATATAAGTCTTTATTTTTCCAAAGAACCATCATATTCACAACTCGGAGGGGTTTTAAAACATTTTTTCCCTCTATTATGCCCATTATGATACCTAACTCCATCTATAAACAAGATGTTTGATTTATCATATCTTCCGTCATAAATGTCAAACGCCTTAGATATGTTCTTCTAGTAGATAGGTAACAAATTTCCAATGCAACTTCTCATGCAATTGTTTATTTCACACTGAGATGTACTCCAAATAAATAAAAATTTGACAGCCTTCATCCAATCAAACTTCTTAAGAGAAAAATGATTTTTTTCCAAGTAAGTAAACCATAGAGAAATGTAAAAATTTTCTTTTACAACTTCTCGTAACTGAGCATTATACTTGCGTTGATAGTAATAATAAGGAGCATATTGGAAATCATGAGTCTTTGAGTGTTGTGGTGTTGTGTCTGAAAACTTAAAGAATGCAAGAAAAAATAGTATCAATAGTTTATGTTTAACATATATCAACCAAGCATGAGAAAATGGAACTTCCTAACAAAAAGTAGAAGAAAAGTCATCAATTGATAAAGTGGATTGAAGACACCATTTCTTGTTGTAAAACTTTATTATATTAGATATTTCAAAACATCTGCAGCATTAACATAATTATTGTCTTCTCAACCCACAACTGGAATTCTCTATCAAAATTCCACCAAAATATTTCCTTTTGAACAAATTGTTGCTGCTGTTATACAATTATCTCTGGGATTTGCAACAACATCTTTATAAACAAGTATTGTATTTGTCTCATTATATTTTTTAATATAATGTCTCCAGATCACCCTAAGTGGATTACTAGTACAAAATGAGAGATAAGTGACCAGGCGACAAAAACATTTGTTCACAACAGTTTTGTCAAAGGGTAAATGACCAAAACTAAAAAAATTTAAGTGAACTAACTAAAGATGACCAAGATAAATGACCAATTTGGTAACAGGATAAGAACTAAACCAAAAATGACCAAGATAAATGACCAATTTGGTCACAGGAGAAGAACTAAACTAAAATGACCACATAATTTGGTCATGTTTAGTTGTGTTACTCCTGGATCAAGCTAGATTTAGATAAAACGACAATTCTGCTAGGAAAACTTGCAAGCTATCTTGAAGGAGAAACTATCATATTGATTAAAGAGACATACCTTTCTTGGTGGAAGTAGTGGAAGTAGGCTCTTCAACATGAAATAATTGTTGGAGAAATTATCATATTGATTAAAGAGGCATATTTTCTTGGTGGAAGTACTGGATGTGGGCTCTTCGAGAGGAAAAGGAACATGAAAGAAAATTGCTTATGCCCCATAGTCCATGAGATCCTAATCTTCTTCCATGATGGAGAAATCACTTTATAAACTTTTATGAATATTTTTAATATTAATTATTCTTTTATAAATTAATTCGCGTTGTGTTATTTTGCTTAATTTTATTATTTTAAATATTTTGCTTAATTTTATTATTTTAAATTCTAAAAATTAATTATTGATTTTAAAATTGAAATATATAAATGATAACTAAAACCTTTAATCGTAATTAATTTTTCTTTAAAAATATATGAAATTTTTTTCAAATCTGCCTCATCGCCTTTTTATGGTAATTAAAAGAAAACAACAATTATTTATGAGATAGTTCCGATCATGCATTTTTCTATTATAGTAATCGAAAGAAGTTTGTATTAAAAAGGTTACAATTGAACTATACAACTCAGTAATATAATATAAAAGAAGTAGTTGTATTGAACATATTTATTGGTTCATCTTTAAAAAAATTATAAATATGGATTATTTATTTTTTTAAGAAGTTCTTAAAGCTATTGAAAATATAAAAATGATAAAATATTTGTGACATTAAAATTGATTTATAAAGTATTATATAAATTCATTGAAAGAAGTGTTGATTGTGGGCTTCTCTCGTCTCTTCAGTGGCTCGGTACATTCTTGGGTTCTTTAGGTCCGTGTCTTCAAACAATTGAGAAAATGTATCTTCTTCCTTGGTATCTACTCGGGTGGGGGCCTACATATTGTCGATTATTTGAATTTATTGAACCACTGCTCTTGTTGATAATATCAATGGTGGAGTTGAGCATAAAACATTATGCGTCTAATGCTTGAAGTTGTCTTCTTTGTTACATCACAATGTACATGACCTCGAATTATGTAAATTGAAAACATTCTCATTGCTTTAAGTAGTATTAGAACTGAAATTATGGATATTTTGTTCCCATTTATATATTCTCGCTACCTGTGGAGAATCTTTTGTATATCATAAATAACCCTATGGAATTTCCCATGAAACCTTGGGCAGCCCATGGTTCTCTAGAATGCCTAGGGATGTTTAATGTTAAACATAATGGTGAATAGTGAATTGTTTCTCCAATTGCTCTCAAAAATCATAATTTACACAAAGAATTGATAACCCAAGAACTAGAGAGATTACCATAATCAACGAGATGATGACATCTCTATCACTGCTTACATTAGAAAGTGGGAAAGAGTTACAAACAAGATCATGCCTCTTCAACCTTCTATAGAGGGAATCATGAAAAACTGAAATATGAGGACATAACCAAATCTACAAACCATTCTTGTTTTCCCTAAGAGTAATGGGTCATATGAGGCTTTAAGGATGACTTCCAAAAATCCATCCTTTCAACAAATACATAAAAACACACCATAAAACATACCAAAATTTAATAGAACATCAAAATACCAAGAATCCCAAAGGTTTTCCTTCAAACAAATATCCTTCCCAATGTAAACCAAACTAAAAACTTAATCGTTCAATTCTATAACGACATGCCTTTTTAAGATCAAGCCTACTAAAGTGACCATGATCGAGATTTGTGATATAGTCTAGCTCAATGTAAGAGTGGATTTTCCCTTCCATTATCTCACTTTCTTCCATGAAGCATAGCTCAAATCTTTCAAATCAATAAGGCATTTGTTGAGATGGCATGTGTGATGTCATACCATGCTTATCTTGAAATTTAATTGCAGTATTGATGCCTACTAACTCGACCTATGTTAAACTACTACGTGGCCAACAACATGGATTCTGGATTAATTGGGTTTGATTAATGAATTTCATAATATATAACCAACCTACCCATTTTTTTGGCATTTCCCTATAACATTTGTGATGGTAGGTTGGCTTGGGTGTCTCCTTCTCTATTTAGGGCTCGAAGAATGTGATAAAAAACAATTTCTTTGAAATGGGATGCTTCATTTATGTTTTACGATATTATTCGAGCTAGAGATTTTACTATCAAGATGCAATGCTTACTCATATACATCTTTATTGTTATTGAATCCCCAACTATTAATATAAATCACATATTCATAAAGTCAATACTTTGAAGTCCTTGTAGGCTTCAACTTGATTGTTTATTGTATTTTTTTCACCAACTAAATCACCGCCTACCATTCGAGGAAGGAATCAAGATGACCTAGACTTGAACTTGAGTGGACAAAAAACTACTACTTAACCTTAACCACACCAGCTACCCACTAGGGAAAACTTGATTGCTTATCATAATTCCAATATAGGTGGCACAACTTAATTTCAAAATTTGACCTTAGATTTTACACATAATAAAATTGATAATATAATTTGTAAAATTAAGATATTTTATAGAAGAGTTTGAAAACTAAAAGAAAATAAATTCAATAATTAGAAGCCAACTTTGATTTTCTATCATTCTTAGGCACCTTACCAATTCCCTCTCTCTTAAATACCATTTTTTTTAAAGACTATATTGTTGTTTTCCTTTGTTTTATCTCCTACTTTATTTCCTCTTGTATGGATGTAAGCTTGTGCGGTCATGGTTGACCCTGTATTCCAGAATTCCATGTAGAAATAAGCACTTTGAGTTCGATCCAAGGTGGCCAGGGCTCCAAGTTGTGAGGGATTCGTCATCGAAGGCATTCAAATTATTATTTTTTCTATGAATTTTATTTATTTCAGGTTACGAGTGACGAAAATTTAGCTAGGTAGCGTTAGCGAAGACTGAAGGCCTAAAGAAATTTGTTACCTGGCTAGACTCGAACCTATAATGTGACATGGGTAGAGACCGAGGTGGCATGGGAAGTATTGGGGATATAGAGCGTAAGAGGTGTAATTTTTGTTGAAGAATGTAATCTCATGTATGGTTAGTTAGTGAGTTAGGTCACCCATGGTATTTTCCCATAGTATTGTCATTTGTATTTCCTATTTAAATTGTTCTTAACAATGAGAAGGCATTCAATCTTCCCATATTGCTTATGTTGCTCCATTTTTCTCTTTGACATGGTATCAGAGCCCATAGCTTGATCCATTCCTTATTGTCTTGGGTAAGCCTTTTCACATAGTGGAAAGCAAACACAAAGAATCCAGTGCATATTTTTTTTTCTTTTCTTTATTTTCTTGGGTAAGCCTTATCACAAAATGGAAAGCACACACACCAATAGATCCAATCTTATTGGAGTTTATGATCTAGAAAAGAAGATCTATTGTTGAAGATGGTGTTACTAGAAGCACTACCAGAAGAATATGAAGAGGTAAGAAATATCTTAACACCAAAAGGTTTATGGCAGACCTTCAATGGAGATGAGTATGATGCATGGGAAATCAAAGTAATTAATCTGTTAAAATTACAAGATTTTGGCACTTCATCATTGAAGAGTATCCCATTGATCCAGAAAAGTTTAATGCTTTGACAGAGTTCGAAATAGAAAGAAGGCAAGTTGTTTCCTTATGTCTCATACAAGACAGTATAGACTATTCCTTATTTCATTACATTGTAGAAGATGATACTCCAAAGAGAGCATGGGATACATTGAAAGAAGTGTTTAGTGAGGAACGAATTGTAGAAGAAGATGGCTTTGCAAGTTCTTCAAAGCACTAGGAATCCCATAGTGAAGTGGAAGACAGTCAAGATGACTGTGAGGCAGCTAGTGATCATGTAATCCCAGCAAAAGATGTTGATCCGACTATGTTTGATGATGACAGTGAAAGCAAACATGTCATTGTAGCGGTACTCAACAATGTGAGTGATAGTCTCTTTGAGCAAGAGATAGTTTATAGCAACATAGAAGTTGCAACAGTTGCTAAGAATGAGCAACAACCAGATGATAGAGGCACAAAAGAAACATCCATAGACAGTCCACCCCAAAACCAAAAAACCAGAAGTTGAGGGAGATCTATAAGCAGACTCCTATTAGTGATGAGAATTTACAGTATGCTATGTTTTCTTCTCAACTCACAATTTTTGAAGAAGCAATGAAGAATGTATAGTGGGTACAAGCCAATGAAGAAGTTGATGAGAATGATGAAGTAGCTTCCATTGATGAGAAACACCAAGATGTGAACTCTCTCTAAGAAGAGATGAAATATATTCATATTTTTCTGACAAAAATATTTAATGTGCACACAAAGATGACAACCATAAAAATCATGTTGAAATAGAAGAAGAAGACTTGCACTATGTTCCAAAATCCAAAGAATAATAACTACTTAGCATCAAGATCCACAAGACAAAGAAGAAGAAGTTCAAGTACACTTCAAGAAAAAAAGTGAAGATGAAGTTTTTTAACTGAAATGTAAGCCTAGCTGAGACATAGACTAGCAGGAATCTTTTTGCATTGATAGTGTTGAAAGTATTGTCCTAGTTGAGATTAAGGGGGTGTGTTAAGAATTGTAATCTCAACGGACCACTATCAATACTGCATTAATTATTTAGTTAGTTGACTAGTTAAATTGGTCACATTCCCTAGAATTAGTGGCCCGTAGTATTTGATGACCCGTGTTATTTACCCATGGTTTTGTTGTTATGTAATTTACATTTGGTTAATAATGAGAAGGCAATCAATACGCCCATAGTTCTTCTTTTCGCCCGAGCTAAGGCACGCTATCTTATTTTTTTCTTTTTTTTCAGATCCGTTTTTGGGTTTCTTTTTGCCCTAACCCTAGAAGAAGAAAGGGGTGGTAATGTTTTTTTTCGCATTGGAAAAAGCGATGATTTTTTTCTTCCATATCTCATCTGTCATTTGTTTTACGAGAAGGTCATCGCTCCCTTTAATTTCAAGAAGAGGGTTACCAACATAGGACACCGCACATTTCACAAAGTGAAAGAGTGGTGCCACTGCCACTTGTAAAGAGGATAGGAGCATTACCACAGATCTCATTGCATTTGGAAAGCGCGGTGAAACTACAAAAGTTACACCAATTTTAGGCACCGCTCCCCCTCATCAATTTTTTCCATTGAAGGAGTGGTGCTCCATTTTATTGAATTAAAAAAAATGGGGGGGTGCAGAAAAGAAAAAAAAGGCGAAGAGCAAGGGAAAAATTTTTTAGTGATATCAGATGGCTAGTACCAGCACATTGAAGCCGATCTCTGGACCTATTCTAACCGGAGCTAACTATGATTTTTTTTCTATAAAAATGAAGACATTTCTGCAGCTCAACAAATGTTGGGATATGGTGGAAACCGAGTTCAAAGAACCTGATGCAACTGCTCTAGCCGCAATGCACAATGCCCAGAAGAGTTCTCTCAAAGCTCGTCGAGACTGAGATCTCACAACCACATGGCTGATCCAAAGTTTCATTGAGGAGTCCATTTTCCCACGAATCTTAGGAGCTACCAGCGCACATCAAGCTTGGAATCTGATTGCATCATCCTACAAGGGAACCGATCACGTTAAAACGGTAAGACTGCAAACCCTATTCCTTCAATTTGAAAGTTTGAAGATGAAAGAGTCGAAAACTGTCAATCAGTTCATGACTAGGGTTTCGAGTATTGTGACCTAATTTCAAACTTATGGTGAACCACTAGAACAAAATATCATTGTTCAAAAGATTCTTCAGTGTCTCACCAAGAAGTTTGCTATGGTAGTGACTACCATAGAAGAGGCAAAATATGTGTCTTAGTTCACCCCATAAGAGTTGATTGGGTCTCTTCTATCTCATGAAGCATGATTCACTCAACAAGAAGAATCGATGACCAAGGAATTCAACACCCATGCTTCCCTCAACATAGGTCGAGGCAGAGGAGGATGAGGTAGAGGAAGAAGAGGTCGAGGGTCTCCAGATACAGAAGACAGAACCAGTCACATTCATGAACACTCGAAGCATTCAAAACACTCTCACAACTATCAAGGCTAGAGGGGGAGAGACAAGAGATGGACCAATAAGTCCAATGTTCAGTGTAACTATTGCAAGAAGTATGGGAACTATGAATGAGAATGTAGAAAGAAGCAAGCTGTCTAGAACAATAACCATAGCAATTGCAGAGCCAATGTATCCAAAAAATAAGGCTCGTTAGAGGTGATGTTTCTTTCTTATCAAGCAACTGAAGAACACTGCAGCTCATATCTATGGCTACTAGATAGCGATTGCAACAATCACATGATAGGTAACAAATCACTATTCTCTAGTTTGGATTCCTCTATTGTCATGAATATCAAGTGAGGAGATGACTTTCTGGTTCCAACAAAAGGAAAAGGTACTATTCTTGTACTTACTAAGCAAAATGAAAAGAAGTTCATTCATGAGGTGTTTTATGTACCTCATTTGAATGTAAATTTGATCAGTATAGGTCAATTACTTCAGAACTAGTATGATGTTAGGTTTCATGATACATAATGTGCTATCTCTGATAAACCTACCAGTAAGAGACTCATAGCTAAAGTTGAAATGACCAAGAATAGAATATTTTCTCTCAGTCTTAGGAGTGTTAACCTTCCACATCCTGTAGCTCATACAGTTTCTAGTCAAGATGAATCCTATTTATGGCACTGTAGATTCGATCATCTTCCCCTTCAAGAGTCTCAATCTCCTTTACAAACAGTCAATGGTCAAAGTATTACGGGTTATTCATGAACAATCTAGCACCTGTGAGGATTGTATCACTGGTAAACATCATAGGGGCAATTTCCCCACTTCCACATCTTGAGCCAAAGAGCATCTTGAGTTACTTCATATAGATGTATGTGGACCCATGCAAACCCAATCCATAGGAGGAATTTTTTATTTTCTGACCTTTATTGATGATTTTAGCAGGAAAACATGGATTTATTTCCTCAAGAACAAATTAGAGACCTTTTCCAAGTTCAAAGAGTTCAAGACTCTCAGTGAGAAGAAGTCTGGAAAGTTCATTGAAATGCTTAGGTCAGATGGTGGAGGTGAATATGATTCACATGAGTTTTCATACTTCTGCAAGCAGCATGGCATCTAGAGATAGTTCACCACTAGATACACTCCACAACATAATGGAGTTGTTGAACGAAAGAACCGGACCATCGTGAAAATGGCCCACGGCATGCTGTCACATAAGAAGCTATCAAATGAGTATTGGGTTGAAGTTGTTGGATGCTCAGTCTACTTTCTCAAAAAATCACCCACGGTGACTGTCCAACACAAGATTCCTGAAGAAGCATGGAGTGGCACTAATACTAGTGTCTCACATCTCATAATATTTGGTTTTGTTTCCTTTGCGCATATACCTGATGAAATCAAAAGAAAGTTAGACAAGAAAAGTGAGCACTACATTTTAATTGGTTATAGTGAGCAGCACAAGGAATACAAGTTGTACAATCCTATCACCAAGAGGGTTTTGGTGAGAAGAGACATTAAATTCATTGAAGACCAATTTTGGAGTGATCCTTCAGACATACAACAAGAAGAAAGGTCAGATATGCCATATCTACCTATCATACTTCCAAGATTGGAAGTACAGCAACAAGAAGAAGAAGCAGACATGTTGAGATATTGTAACTTCAAAGGATATTCTAATTGTATTTTACTGATGTAACCCAAGGGAGATGTTATTATTCCTCCAACGGGGTGTTACTATTATATTTGGTGATCATAGAGTCATGAGGTAAATCCTCCACTTGTGTCGGGTCTTCAGTACCCTAATAAATAATATTATATGTTTTTTTTTAGTATTCCTAGGTGAAGTCGGCCCAAACAGTTTAGTGGGGCCGACTTACCTAGTGCAAAAGTCAATTGACACATGTGTATAAATAGAGGATATGTGGTTCTTATTTGAACACAGACTTGCTTACTTGTCTAGCGCAAAGGAGAGAGAGAGAGATAGAACAGAAGGAGGAGAACACATGTTTTTGGGGTTTTCTTTTATACATCTTATACAGAGGAAGTTTTGTTGGGTTTTCTTCCCCTTGAGGGTTTCCCAGGCTAAATGTTGTGTCTATCTTGTGATTATGTTTCTATCAGTGATTATTGATATGTTGTTGTTGTGATTTTGAATTGAATACTATTGAATCTAGTCTAGCATATGAAATATTAACATGGTATCAGAGCTAACCTGATTAGAGAATCTTTCATAAGGTGAAATTCTCCCTCCTCCCTCTCCGGAAGAAATACGGGTTTCTGCAAAAGTTGGAGTTTTGAAGATATGCTTGCATAGAAAGTTGCACCCTCCCAGAGTGCATCTATTGAGCCCTAGATAGAATTTTTTGGGTGGCTAGATCTCTGAAAAATCCAAACCATAGTTTGACAGTGAACCAAAAAACTGCAGTGAAACAAAACAAGAAAATATGCAGTGCTGCAACCTTGCAAGTAGGATTTGAAGACTGAAGATTCAAGATCTATAGAAAGCAGTTGGATCAACCAACTCGCCTCCTCAAAGTGAATATGTCGGTAATTTCAATCTCTTCTTTTGATAAATTTCATTTTTGAGTGACTTACTAGACAAGATGGCCCCAAGCACTAACCGTGAGGAAAAATTGGAAGGCCTAGAAAAATTCATGGCTTGGAAGTATAGGATTGGCCTCATTCTGAAAGAGAATGGTATTAAGAAGTACATCAAGAATGAAGTTGCAGAACCTGAAGAAGCTGAATCTAAGGAGAAGCATGAACAAGACATAATCAAGGAAATGAGCCTTCATTGTTGATTCCATTAAGGATCACTTGATCCCTCGGTTTTCATCTAAGAAGACACCTAAGAAAATGTATGATGCACTTTCCAGAATGTATGAAGGAAAGAACATCAACGGGAACGTGAATTTGAGAGCTCAATTGAAGGGCACCAAGATGAGTAAAGGAGAATTTATTCAAGATTAATTCACAAGGGCCTCCCAGATCAAAGAGAAACTAAGTGTTATTGGAGATACCCTTGATGAGGATGAATTGGTTACGACTACTCTCAATGGCCTCACTAGACCTTGGGACTCATTCATCCAAACTCTGTGTGCAAGAAAAAAAGTATGAAGTTTGACATAGTATGTAAAGATTGCATACAAGGAGAAGCTAGAGTAGCCAATAGAGAAGCTCTTCTCAGAGAAGATGATCAATATCTAGCTACCCATACTAAAGGAAGAAATCAAGCAAAATTCAAGAGGAATAATCATAAGCCTTCAAAGAAGAAATTCCAGAAGAAGAAGAAGATGGATTACTCAAAGTATCAATGCTACAACTGTCATAAGATAGGACATCTTGCTAGAGAATTTCCATCGTCAAAGAACAACAACAACAAAAAGGCATCATGCTCATCTAGTTGAAGATGAGGATGAATAAATACCTCGAATGAGAACTAGAGGTGAAGATGTAGAAGAATATGTGCTAGTCTTTGCACTCTCTGGGTCTGTAACACCTGGAGAAGATACATGGCTTATTGATAGTGGTTCCTCTAAGCACATGACAGGAAAGAAGACAACTCTGTCAAATCTTGAAGAGAAGAACTCTCCCCAAAAGGTATCATTGTGAGATGACTATCAATATCCCATCAAAGGTATTAGTGAATCAAGATACAAGCTTGACTTTGGGACCTCCATGAAGATGAAGGAAGTATTGTATGTACCAGGTTTGAAAAAGAACCTACTCTCCATATCATCTCTATATAAGAAAGGATATAGAGTTTCTTTTATAGATGGACAAGTACTAATGTGTTCTAAAGGAAATACACTTGAAGATGTTGTAGTCATTGGAGAAGGAGAAGGAGAAATGTACAAGCTCAAAGGACATCCAGAGACAGCCCTCGTCCATGATACTACCATCTCAAGTGAACTGTTCCATAGGAGACTTGCCCACATCAACTACAAAGCATTGCCCTATGTGAGCAAGTTGGTAACAGGGTTACCATATCAAAAGATCAGACATGAGGGAACCTGCAAGGGATGTGCATGCGGAAATAACATCAAGAATCCCTTTCTGAAAAGTGACACAAAGACTAAAGGTATGTTGGAACTAATCCATTCTGATGTATGTGGTCCTATTCCCTCCATATCCTTGAGTGGATATGAGTACTATGTCACATTTATTAATTATTATTCAAGAAAGACTTGGATATACTTCTTGAAGAATAAGAGTGAAGTGTTCGGAAAATTCAAGGAATTCAAAGCCTTGATAGAGAACCAGTCAGAAAAGAGAATTAAGACACTGAGATCAGATAATGGTGGAGAATAGACTTCAAAGGAATTTGAAGCATTCTGCGAGGCAGGAATTAAGAGGAAACTAACCACTCCCTATAATCCCCAACAAAATGGTGTTGCGGAAAGAAAGAATTGAACTGTCATGGAAGCATTGAAGACCATGATTCATTATCAAGACCTCCCTATGCACCTATGGGTTGAAGCTGCAAGAACAATCATATATGTGAAAAAATATATTATCTCACAATGCTCTTGGATTCAAGACTCCTGAAGAGATGTATACCTGAAAGAAACCTGAAGTAAGCCATCTCAAGATATTTGGTTTTCTAGTATATGTACATATTCCGAAAGAGAAGAGAACCAAATTGGATCCTTATGGCAAGAAGGGAATATTTGTAGGATAATGTGAAGTCTCCAAATCCTTCAGAGTACACATTTCAGGATTCCATCATATCGATATTAGTAGGGATGTAACTTTCGATGAAGAGGCAGCTCTTAAGAAATATAGAAGGTGTCAGCTTGAAGAAGTACATGAAGAAGATGTACCTCCCAGAAGGATAGAAGTTGAACCAACTCCTAAAATAGTAGCATCAAAAGATCATGACATGCTAGATCATCAGGAGCCCCCTACTATGGATATCTCTCGAAAGAGAAAACCTGCTTGGGTAAGAGAAATCATACAAGAAGTAGAAAGATATGGAGCACCAGAAGGCTCCACAAGAACCAACAAAAGATCAAATCCACATTCCATTTATGTAGCTTTGATGTGTAATTTTGTAGATCAAGAGCCCACCAGCTATGAGGAAGTTGCACAAAAGAAAGAATGGGTTGAAGAAATGATAGAAGAATACCAATCAATCATGAAGAATGATGTTTGGGATATTGTCCCCAAACCAGAAAACAAGAGTGTGGTATCTTCAAAATGGATCTACAAGATAAAAAATGTTGCGGATGGAAGTATTGAAAAGTAAAAAGCAAGATTTGTGGCTAGAGGATTCTCTCGAAAAGAGGGGATCGATTATGAAGAGACATTTTCTCCAGTAGCAAGGTACACTTCCATCAGAACTATCATGGCACTTGATTCCACGATGAAATGGGACTTACACCAAATGGATGTAAAGACATCCTTCCTTAATGGTGTGATTGAGGAAGAGTTTTACATCGAACAACCATAAGGATTTAAAGTCGAAGACAGAGCGACTCATGTATGCAAGTTGAAAAAGGATCTGTATGGACTAAAGAAAGCTCCTAAAGCTTGGTATGGAAGAATAGATAAATTCTTGACATGCATGGTCTTTACCAAGAGTAAATATGATCCTAATATTTATATGAATATTATGGATGATGAACCAATCATACTATTGTTGTATGTGGATGATCTATTCTTGACTGGAAATGAGAAACAGATTAAGGATTACAAGAAGAAGCTAGTTGAAGAACTTGAGATGAAAGATATTGGATTGATGCATTAGTTCCTAGGGCTGGAAGTGTGGTAGCTCCCAGAAGGAATATTTTTGAATCGGGGAAAGTATGCAGTAGAAATCTTGAAAAGATTTGATATTTTGGATTGTAAATCCATGGTCACACCCATGAACACCAACTTAAAGTTGTTGTTTGATGAGACATATGATCTAGTGGACATGACTCACTATAGACAGATTATTGGGTCATTAAGGCTAATCTGACAAACACAAGGCTAGATATATGCTTTGTCATGAATACCTTGAGTCAGCATCTAGTTAAAATTAGACAGGTTCACTTGATAGTTGCAAAGCATGTGATCAGGTACTTAAAAGGTATGATTGATTTGGGACTGTACTATGGGAGAGATCATGACTACAATTTGTATGGGTATATGGATTTATATTGGGAAGGAAGTGTCACGGACAGAAATAGAACCTCAGGTGGATTTTATTGTCTGGGATCCACCATGATCTCATGGTTTAGTAAGAAATAGTCCAGTGTTTCTCTTATTACGGATGAAGAAGAGTACATTACAGCTTGCTCCGCTTGTTGTGAAGTGATATGGCTTCGGAAGCTGATGCCAAGAATATTTGACATGGAGGTGGACACCACAGTAATTTTCTATGACAACCAGAGTTGTATAAAGATGACAGAAAATATGGTGTTCCATGACAAATCGAAGCATATAGAAATCCGATAATTTTACATAAGGGATATGGTACAAAAGGGAGCCATCAAGCTCCAGTATGTGAGTACTGATGAGCAAGTTGCTGATGTACTGACCAATCCTTTATCTCAAGTAAAGTTTGAATACTTCTGTGACAAGCTTGGTGTAGTTTGAAAGGACTATCCTTGCAAGGAGGAAAAGTGATGGGACGACAAATGATGAAGGAATGGACCTTCTTCGAAAAGGAAGATCAGGTCAAAGACATGAACCCTCCTCGGTCAAAGGAGGAGTAGGTTGATAATGTAAAACTTCCTAGGAAAGGGGGAGTAATGATGAGACTGACATCAATGATGGATGACAGTGATGATGGTATG
Organism: Pseudotsuga menziesii; assembly: GCA_001517045.1. NCBI lineage: Eukaryota > Viridiplantae > Streptophyta > Pinopsida > Pinales > Pinaceae > Pseudotsuga > Pseudotsuga menziesii. The sequence continues at coordinate 34,847 of LPNX010202374.1, forward strand.
ACATCTATTTTTGGACGATAGTATCCTCTCTTAAGGATGGTAGGTATAACACTCTGTGCATGAGAGTGGTCCTTACTAGTTAAAGGATGGCCCTGCAAGATGTTACTCTTGCATGGAGAATACTCACATTCACTTGTGAATACCGTAGATTAAACACTCTATCAGGAGTGGTCCTAACCTCAGTGGTCTGGATGCTCTACGATGAGTCCTCACGGACAACAAGACTGACATTTTGTATGCAGTCGATATCTGCTTTGCAGACTATACTCTTGTATGGAGACTATGCCTACATTCATATGTATATGCCATAGAATAACACTCGCTTGGGAGTGGTCCTAACCTGTGTGGTATGGATTCTCTATAATGAGTCCTCACATACACCATAGTATAACACTCACTTGGGAATGGTCCTAACCTATGTGGTATTGATGTTCTACGATGGGTGGACATTGTGTATGCGATCGAGATCTGATTTGCAAACAATACTCTTGCTTGGAAGAGTATGCCTACATGCAAATGTAGATATCGTAGTATAACACTCACTTGGGAGTGTTCCTAACCTGTGTTGTATGGATTGTCTACGATGAGTCCTCATGGACGATAGGGCTGACACTAAGTTCGGTCGAGATCTATATTTAGTTGTAGATGATTCAGCTGATCAATTTCATGGATCATGTTGATGGAGGATTGCATCGTCCTTGGAGTTATGTCCTAAAATGATCGAGATTGATTACCCCGCAAATAGATCATGTGTATTGCAGGTAGTGTGGTGGAAAAGGATCAAGTAGATCGAAGTACAGCAGTGAAGGGTCAACTAGATTGAATTGCAGATGAAAAGAATCAATAAGGATTGAAGTACTGCTACAAAGGATTGAAAGGATCGAAGTGTTGCTGTAAAAGGATCGAAAGATCGAATTGCTGCTACAAGGGATCAAGAATATCAGAAGTCTACTGTAGAAGATCAAAGTGTTTCTACAAAAGGATCGAAAGATCGAAGTGCTGCTACAAAGGATCAAGAAGATCGAAGTGCTGCTGCAAAGGATCGAGAATATCGAAGTGTTGCTACAAAGGATCGAGAAGATCGAAGTGCCGCTGCAAAGGATTGAGAAGATGGAAATGTTGCTGCAAAGGATTGAGAAGATCTAAGTGTTGGTGCAAAGGATCAAAGTAGTGCAAAGGATATAGAAGATCGAAGTGTTTCTACGAAGGATCAAAAGATCCAAGCGTTGTTGCAAAGAAAGGATCAAGTGATCATGTGATTCAGAAGAAAAAGAGTAATTGTTCCAGTTACTGATTATGTAAAACTTCCTGTGATGTATAAATGTATTACCTCGATGTATTTTTGTGATTGTCTCTATGTTCTCCTATAGTGTGTGATGATGTTGTCAGTAGAATAACCTTGTCTTTAAGGAAGAGTGTTGAGATATTGTAACTTCAAAGGATATTCTAAATGTATTTTACTAATGTAACCCAAGGGAGATGTTATTATTCCTCCGACGAGGTGTTACTATTGTATTTGGTCATCATAGAGTCATGAGGTAAAGGCAATGGGTCTCTTTTTCGTATAGTAGTCTCATAATACTGAAAAGGGGCAAAGAGACTTATTTTTCGTAGGTAGTGCAACCAGGACAAAAAAGGCTAAACCTATATTGATTGGACAGTCATTCAAATAATTTTGTGAGCATGAACAAAAGCAATTTTGAGCGATATTTTCTTTATGAGAGGGCTAGAAAATATCTTAAATTAAACCCATAAGTGAGATTTTTTGTACAGTACAGTCCTAGTGTCCGACGAGGCATAAAAGGATACAAAAGGAAACGTTCCTAGCTAGAAGGTGTTAGGGTGGTCATTTTCTTTAATTGGTCTACATAGTCCCAAAAATGGATAAACGATACCACATAGACATCCTTTTCCAATACTTTAACGAGCGTGAAAGGAAGAAATATTTCTCAACAATATTTTCATTCTTTAAGGAGTCAGAAAAGAGATTAACTCAAACTCCATAGTGGTCAATCAAGCAAGGAGGAAGTGTTCAATGGTCCAAAATGGGTGATATGAGCATCATGGCTAATGGGGAGAACAAATAAGAGTGGAACATTAGTGGGGCCTCCTTGCAGGATGGTCAATGGTGGTAAAATAACGTATAGTTTGCAGTATGGATGGATTGGAGGCTTTGTGAACATGCTAATACAAAATTGGTTTGAATTTCCTAGTGGCATGCAAATTGAGGTAAGACAAGGAAATGACCCAAGAAATTAATGATATTACCAACACATCGCAACACCTCCTCTTGTTACCACAACAATATTTGGTTCCTGTGGTTCAGCATAAATCTTTTGAATTTTTGGATTGGCATTCTGTGGTCGGTTTTGGTTCCCCATGTTTCTATCCTACCACTTAGCAATGAGTTGTGGGCATTCTTCAATAATATAGTCCAATTCCTTGCAATACGAACATGTCGATGTAGGATTAGTGCAATCTCTAGAAAAATGTCCAGGTTTTCTTCAATTATAACATATAACTTGGCCTCTTCCGCAAGCAAATCCTCATCATCACCCTCTAAAAGGAACACCCCCCTTGGTTGAGGGTATTGGGTCTAAGCTCACTCACTTTGTATTTGTTCATCATTTTTCATTAGATAAGTGTCAGTTGTCTTCTCTTGTAGAAACTGATATTCCTAGAAGACTTTCTCGTCATGACCCATCGATCAACAGAACTTACAATATAGATTGGTCGATGCACTTACTATCTTCTGTAAATACAAACATTCCTTTGACCGATGTCCTCTGTTCTGAAAAATTCTACATCAAGGCATTCCTTGAGAAATTATAGGATTTGGTGCTCTTTATGCAACATAATTCATGGAGGCTATACAAGAGTCTTTATGGTGGCCCTCAGTTATGCATCATGTACACCATATTTCCTCCCATATTTATTTCCCTTTCTTAATATCTTGAAGTTCCAATGTAAGTTTGGAAAGCTATGATTGTATATGCATCATTCCCGCACCAGTTTCTCCAATCGGTGAAGCTTCAAATTTCATAGTGATTCTAAGTGCTTCGCTCTCTAATACAATATTATGTTGCATCAAAGGAACACAGATATGTGGCAGCATCCCCGCAATAAACCATTATTTATGTTGGACATCTAACATCTGAAAACTCACTTTAGCCATCAGAGTTTTAAATATTTGATTGAAGTCCCAAACATACTCGATCAACAACTGCTTAATATATTTTATCTTTGTGATGCACTGCGACTCATATTTAGGTTTTTAAATTCTTATATCAATCATGTCGTATTTTATCTAATATCTTCTGATGGATTCCTTCCGTAACCACATAGAATTTCATATACCAGTCAAGCGCACAACCTCTAAAGGTTATGATCATCAAGGATTTCTTTATAGCCTCATCTTGGACCTGTCGCACTGCCTAAACAAATTCACATATGAACCAATGCTTCTTAGGGTCTTACAACCCATTCCCATTAAATATATGTAGCTTTATATCATTTCCTTCCATTCTGTGTACTCGTGCTATTGTTGAATTAAAGGTTCCAATAGTAGAACTTCCTTGACTATTATTTCCACTTCTATTATTACTATGATCCATAAAACCACTTGGTGATGTGTTTTTAGGTATTATCTCGGGTTTTGGAGATGTATGCGGGGTCATGGGTATGTTGTAGTACTGATTTGGATCAGGTGCTTCCTCCTCTTATCCTTTACATATAATTCGATGTTCCTCTTCTCCATCACAGGATTCTCTGTCGAAAGGTAGCACCAACTCGTAGTCCCTTCTTTCGGTCACATTGCAACTTCCTCTTCTTGTCGCAATCCTTCTTCTCTTTCCCAACTGAAATATTCTTCCACTCCTTAGGCGTCCACCTTCTTGATCAATTTTTCTATCAACATAAAACATCTCAGTTTACTCTGGTCCCTTTTATTTTAATATTTCTTGCGACATTACCCAGAATCTCCGCACACAATGATTTAGTTGTTGGACTCCATCCTCAAAATTAATTTTTCACGTACCAACATCTTTATCCACAATTTCAAGGATTTCAGATAATGACCTCAAGGTCCCTGAAAGAATTCTATTTTTGTTTCACTTAATGAACTTATAGTATGGATTGTAATCTTAGTGATATATCCCTCCAAAATATTATCAACCCAGAAGTCGACAACCCTAGATATAGGATTACTAACTCTTTCCAGTCATTGGATCAACTAAGGACTCCAATCTGTAGGTTCTCTACCTTAAAAATTTGTCTTCTAAGTTGCTAGCTTCATAATCATTCATGCAATACAATGGGAAATTCACTAAATAAAATCTCATGAATGTATGTATAAAGGTATCCTTCCAACCATTATGTCAAGTTCAATCGTGATCCTTTACTTTCTTCCTGTGCAAACTCATGTGCTTTATAATCGGCCCATTCTTGAATTTCTGGTTTCGTCGGGTGCTAAAACATATCCCCGTCATAACGATTCAGGTCCTAGCAACGAAACCATTTGTTGGTGTATTTCTGTCGACCAAGGTTCAGAATTTCATGTCTGTCAACAAAGCCAAAGATATCATCTTGACATAGTAGGACTATGTCGGCAACACCTGCGACGCAAGTGAGGTATCACCTGAGATATATAAATGGGGACTGCCAAAACCAAGTTTCTGCAGTTATAGAAGGGGATTTCCTTATCACAGCATTATCATATCACTTGACCAAAACCAATGGATAAACTTCTATCTTCATATATTCATTCAAGAAGATAGCCTATTGATCCATCGACACATATAACAATATGTAACACAAATAATTTAATGCACATTACTAAGATTCCATATGATTATACCATTAGATGTGCGACATATATAAATAAGCTCATTTACAACAGATATACTTGACACATTCAAATCATCTCATTCACAACAAATATTCATTCGACATAAAAACACATATTAAAGACACATAGACACATAATTTAACGTGGAAACCCATCCGGGAAAAACCACAAAGGTGCTCTTCATCTGGAATGAGTAATATTTGAATGCCTTTGCTTTGCGCACACAACCTATAGACTATTATTTATATCTTCTTTACAATCAATCATGGTCAATTATCTCATGCTCTTCTCTTGGTTCTCTCTTTCTCTCCCTCGGGTCATCCGCACACAGCTTGGATTGACCCTTTTTATGCTTTTACACTTCTTGATCAACATTCGAGTGAATCTCAACTGTTAGTCGACAGGTTGTTCTACCCACCCAGAGCATCTTGTTACATCTAAATATAGGCACTATCGGTCCAGTTTACAATCAGTCTTTATTCCCAAGATAGACTATTAGTCTCACTACCTCTTACCCAAAACCATTTCGAAGTCCTCATTTTGGCTTACTCTTCTCCTCTTTTGTCGTATCTTCCTCAATCGCGGCCTTTGCTCACCTTGTGACTAGAATCTTCATATTTCCGAACAAAATTGCGTTTATCTTTTCCTAGGGCCAACATTGGGTCAAATTAAAAACTTTGCACCATTAACACAAAATTAATCTAAATGAATGATTATTATTTGATACCCAACCTAGCCATATTAATTTGATTGGCTACCTATTAACTGACAATTCGTGATCTCCAATATATCATAAAATTGTATTTCCTTGGATTGTCACTAAATGATGATGTTTCACCTGAGATAAATGAAATAACACAAAATCTTTAATTAGATAAATATCAAACTACAATTTTATCCAAGTTGTTAATATCTTAAAGATGTATACCCTTTGATTAGAATAAATTTGCATTTCTTAGAGTCAGAACATCAAATCTCAATTGTCCTACAAACAATGGATAGAATATCCAAGAATGAAAAACTATATACTCGGTAGCAATTAAGCACAACATATGTTGCATAAACACTTCAAGAAAAGGGTAAGTTACTAGGAAACATTCTATAACTAAATCACAAAGTATTTAAACCTTTTTCCTTATAATTCAAATAGGCTGAATTAACCTTTTATACACGAAAGTATGGTAAAATTTAAACACCAAAATGACATCTTTTAAATAGAAAAGGCATGTTTCAAGGAATACATTATTGAAATAATAGTCTGTAGAGCTATACATCTGAAAATTGAATGCATAAACTAATAGCACGAACACCACTGCAATTTTCCTCTGTAACATTACTACCACATATGTTGAAGGTGCATCCCAAGGAATATTCCAATTCAATCAGATTCCCTTACAAGTAGCTCTATGGATACCTTTACTAAAGTACACACCACCTAACTAATCCCCTTAAACAAGAAGGTATTTGAAGCTTTTCACTTCCAATAGTTCTATATCAAATGGAGTCTTTAGGCTTTAAATAAGAAAAAATGACAACATCCAAAGTTAGTTTAGAATTTGTTAGAGAAAGAGTTCAAAGTAACATGTGGCTATTTACAAATCAATGCATATGAATCTTTATGTTTTGCTACATCGATTTTCTTCCAAATAGATCCTAGGACTTGGACTTCAAAACATAAATATGATACCCATGAATGAGATTGAACCCAAAGAACCATCACCATTAAAGAGCATTTTGATTCCCATAATAAATTTGATTGAAAGTATTAAGAAACACCTCAAACACCTAGGATGTAGTAGACTAAACCTTAAATATAGGGAATCCAAAATTAATTTTTTTTCAGAATTTATATTTATTATTGCACATTAAATTAGAAATAATATATGCATTTCACCATTAACCAAAATCATTATCAAAATATTATAGACAATATGTAAATTAAAAGGAGTAATGTTTAAAATCAAATAGGGAGTCTAATCAAAAGAAACTAAACCATTAAAATCATGATAGGAACAAAATGAGAGGTTTTACAATCTACCTCTTCATTGATTACGCAAGTTGAATTAAACAAAACATTTGGCTGCTTAAACTAGAGTGGGTGTGAGAAACCAACAACACAATCTTGCTTTTATAGCCCTCTTCAAGTAGTACCTTTGCAAAATCAGTTATAGTGGCCATAGAATTCTAAGGTGTTTATGTTGGTAGGTTTCAGTGAAATACAAGTTGACCATATGATGTATCTTAAAGGCTAGTGCTTCCCTATAAAATGCACATTGACAAAACATTAGGACAAAACACTCTAAAATGACAAAAAATCCTAAATCTATAGGCTCAACGCTTGACTCTATATAGATAAAGAACCAAGAGCTTTCCTATAACATATCTAAATCTATCTCTAGAAATTACAGTATAAGTGGAATAATGAATGCGTGCTAAAAATGAATAACACTCTACACTCGCAACTTGTAGAGGAGCAAAACACATGACATAGAAAAAAGTAACAAACCAAGATCCTGTTATTTTGGCATTTTGGCCTTTACTTTTGATTGAAATAGTATTTTACACAATTTTCTAAGGAATTCAAGAAATCTCGTGACTCATGACATGTATCTCAACCAAAGAAGACAAAAAAAACATCACTATAACACACTTGAAGAGAGCAAGAAATCTCCTACTCATGACATGATTCTTAATCAAAGTAAACAAAAAACATCACTTTATCACACACTTGAAGAAATCATTTTGAGGAAGGGAATACGGGGAATACTAAGTTCCCAAATTAGCATGTTTGTTGATGATGGCATATTATTAATAAATGTGATTGTAATTTCAAGTTCTACTAGCCTGAGCTTCAACGATGTATAGATCCAAGTTCCTTATTGATTCTTCCAATGCATTCATGAAAATCCCTTTGGCTTAAACAAGATGAAAACTCTTTATTTAGCATAAATAGACCAATCCTTGAGCTTCATATCAACTGGAGCCACATGGTAAATTCTACATCCCCTATAACCTCACACAAATAGTGAATGTCCCACTTTTTCATTGTAGGTTAGTTACAAGCATTCCTATGAAGATGGGTAACACTTTTTGACAAGCGAAGGGCATGAAGGGTGAAAAAATGAGCTTGATCGAGATTTTGTTAATCCCTTGATCGAGCTTTTGAAAGCTCGATGGATGGATAAACAAAGCGCTCGATCGAACTCTCGATGGAGAATATATTTAACCCTCGATAGAGCTCCTTTGCTCGATTGATGGTTAATTGCTTAATGGAGAAAATATCTCAAATGAGACAATAGCTCAATCGAGATTTTGTCTTGATCGAGATTTTGAAAAGTAAATTTTTTTTAATGATTGTTATATATTTTTAATTTCATTTTAAACATGATAATAATACATTTAACCTAACTATTTCAAATATTTTAAATCCATGCCAAAATCTATTTCAAATATTTATGTCCCATGGTTTTGCTAACCATGGTATATTTTCCCATGGTATCACAACACAACAAATATCATGAGCAAATTCACCATGGTTTACCAAAATCCAAATAGTAATTAAGCTAATTACTATTTGGGTTCTCGTAACCCATGGTAAATTTGCTCATGATATTGTGATACCATGGGAAACATTTGGCATGGATTAACAAATGGGCCATAAATTGCATTAAAATATTATGAATTCTTATATAATGTTATTATTTAATGTTTAAACGATTAAAGTTTATACATAAAAAATAAAATATATTAATTTAACTAGTTTGATCAAGCTAAAATATTTTATTTTTTACATATAAAATTTAAACTATTTTAAATTCAATAGCTCGCTCGATCTATTTAAATGGTCTAATTGAAGTTAATAGAGGTATTTAAAAAATGCACATAAAACCTCAGTCGAGTTAATAGCTCAATCGGGGGTTTTAAAGACCATGATCAAGCTAATAGCTCGATCGAGAGCTTTAAAACAGGGTTTTAACCCTCATTTATGCAAATTTAATTTTATTGACCTCCTTGACAGGCCTAAACCCTGTCCTAAGATGCACTTTAGGTGGCAGACTTCATACCAATAGATTCGTCAATGAATCGTCTATCCATCAACATATAATTTGCGGGTTTCTTAGTTCATAAGATATATTTTGTTAATTTTTTTTTCAAACTTACACTTATACCATGTCCACAACTTTGAATCAGTGCAAAGAAAAACCAACAACATAAAAAGTACAAACCCAAAATTTCAAAAATACACCCCACATCAACACATCATTTTCAAAAGGTTTTTTTGTAACCAGTAAAATAAAGTTTATGTGCAACCACCTGTCTATGAAATGCGATTAAAATTTTCAACGATCAGTTTCGAAAATTAATAACAAATTAGAATTTTCAAAATAAATTAAAATATATATATGTGTGCCCCAATGTATTCTATGTAGAGTATGTTCATTTTTTTTAAATTATGCAGTTATCACTAAATCATTTTACGTGCACACAACTCCCTCAATAAGTTTTCCTAAAATTTACAAGAACAAACCTATCATTAAATACAATTTTGACATATTAAATGATTGTTTTTTAAATATAAGTGGAAAGACGACATAATTCCCTGCAATTTGTTTTTTTGTTGCATATCACAATTCACAAGGTATGTATGAGTTTTGAGGGATTCGATTTAACAAATGAGTCAAAAATCAAATTTTCACGGTCACTTTTGGCCAAAAAGTGTTACCCATCTTCATGGATTCACCCTTACCCATACATCATTGCTCCAAAGTACTAATTTATTGGGCTCCACATAACAAGCTATGAAGTCCTCAAGGGACATTGTTTCTAAATATTATGAGTCTCAAACCATTCTCATTTTATCCATAAACTATAACACAATGAATTTTAGAATAGATAATATGAATAGATACCATTGACCTTCAAGGGCACCTCATTACGACCCAAAGGGGTCGTGTATGGGCTTAAATGTATATGATATGACTCCAAGGGAAGCATATATCAAGGTTAATGTCATGTACCTAAGCCTTAAAATAGAATATTATATTAAAGTACAAACCATGTACAATAAATCTAAATGTGGAGCACAACTCCAAAGTAGACACTTTGGAGTTGTGCTCTGTTACGTCCCCTCCCGCCTTGGAGGAGAAACGTGACTGCTAATCCTCTCCTCTGATATACCACAAGGTAGTGTGCCCGCTACTCTGACACTGTTGTGATATACCACGATGTCCATGAACCCGGTGCCCATACACCTGACTAATATGCGGAACAATTTAAAACTTCTCTTTAACGCAGTCATGGGTCATGTAACATCCTTTAAGATTCATGCTTAAGAATAAATAGCAATGTAATAGTCGCTATGCATCTCACAGATCCATTCTATAAACAGTAAAGTCCTTCCGCAATAAACCTAACTTTTCCTCATTCCGCATGTCGCCCTTCCACCTTCCGCTACAGACTTCAGGAATCAGAAACTCCCCGAATGGACCACCTTGTCCATTGAATTTCTACCTTCCGACTTTCGGTTTTCTGCCTTTCGACTTTCGGCTTTCCGCCTTTTGTTGCAGACCTCTGAAGTCAAAAACTCCTTGAAACGATTATCTTGTCTTTTGACTTTCCGCCTTCCGACTTTCGCCTTTCCACCTTCTGATGTAGACCTCAGAAATCGAAAAACCCATGGAAAGAACACTTTTTTTTCACCTTTCCGCCTTCCGACTTCCGTATTTCCTCCTTTTGCTACGGACCTAGGAAATCGGAAAAATAACTTTTCGCCTTAACCTTTTTCCCATTTTTTTCCTCCCTCCTTCTGCCTTCCGCGAGCAGATTCTAGGGTGCTTTAAACACACTTTTTCCTTAGAACTTTCGGTCCTTTTTCTGCTTCCGCATTCTTCCCTCTGCAGGCAGATCCCAAGGTGCAGAAACACAACATTCTTCCTTTTTTTCAACTTCTCTTTCTGCCTCCCGCCTTTCGTAGGCGGATTCCGGGGTGCAAAAACACTTAAACCAGATACCTTTTGACAAAATGCATTGAAACATACAAGGAATATATAGATTCAAATGTAGGAACATTTAATCAACAGTAAACTCTACTGAAATCATTAACAAGCATTCATCATATTCAGCATATTCATAAACAAATGCATTGCAAAATAATACAACATAATACTTATCTTTGAAGATGAAGTTGTCCTACAACTAGCTGTGTCGCTGCAACGTTCCACCCAACCATAGGCCAATGTGTTCATCAATCTCTCAACACCACTGCCACCCCCGATCTGGGCATTATTTCCACAAGGGACTAGGGAACAACAGACTCAGACATAGTCGAAACACATCAACGCAGTCAAGCCAACCTGCAGTTTGGTTTCTCAGACTGTCCACAGTCAAGCCAATACACAATGGAGTTTATCATGCTACATGAAATCAAGCCAAGACATTGTTGCGTTTCTTAGGCCTCACATTCAAGCCAGCGAACAGTTGGGTTTCTCAAACTGCACACAGTCAAGCCAACATTTACATTAAGGACCAACCAAGCCAACTAACAGATGGGTTTCTCATGCCTCTTAGAAAAGCCATCTTACTGCTGGGTCTCTCAGGCCATACATCCAAGCCAGCAACAGTTAGGTTTATCAGGTTGTCCAGCCAAGGATCACACATGGCCAAAATGCACAACAAGACATAGCCAATCCAACTACTAGTTGGGTTTCTCAGGATACTAAGGCAGTGGAAAGGTAAAATGGCTAAGCTAGTGGCTCATTCAAGAGCTAGGGACACCTCCATGAGATCTATCTAGCATGGCATCCACAATACCTACACACCCAACACAAGGAAGCATCCCCTTCTCTTCTCCACAGTCCCTTGGGCTATGCCTTCCCTTTCAGTGCTCTTCAGGGTGTGCATAGAAGATTCACCAGCCACTCTTATCTTTTCGTGAGGTTCCTCTCTGCACTAGGTTTATCAAGCCCATTCCTCGTCTCCTCCACTCGTAAGTCTTACATACATTTCAGACCCAAACCAGGGTGCACATCACAGCAAACCACAGGGAGACACATTAACACAGGGCTCCACTTTGTAAGACAGACAATAGGTTTGCATACCACTCTGTAACACAACAACCAGGGTTCGGCAAAGGAAAATACTTGCAGAAACATGTAGCAACACCCTGATAAGCCCAAAACGCTATGCGACTCCATAATAGCAAGAACAACAGAAAAACATGAACTGAATGAACAACACCACCATGGGATGGAATAATAATCCCCAAAACGTTAAGCGGCACCCACGAAAAATAGAATGGGCACGCATCCCTGGGTTTACTTGCTTCAGAATCAAGAACGCAACTTCCCTGATTGTAGACTTGCAGGCTTGCTCAGACACGAAATATGACTACCATGCCTTGCTCTGCCCAAGGCATTAACTACCTCAACCAACTTCTAGAAGAAATGAATGATTGAGGACAGAGGACAAAAAGGTAGATGAGGTTTTATGGGGTCCCCCATTGACATTTGGTCTCACCCTATTGGCTCAGGAGTTTGACTAACTCCCCTCCCTATTCCTTGTGAAATCATGCCCCCATCACTTTCACGTTGTAGTACATAACTAGTTGTGGTATTTTTATTAATTGTAAATTTACATGGTGTTCCAAAATATATATTGTGCTTGACTTAGCACCATAACCATTGATATCAACCCTTATCACCGATACACACAACGCCAAATCAATGGCAAGGCCTTGGTCTTGAGCTCCTTGCCATGATCTAAATACAATATATACATCATGTACAATTTTGATACCATGGGGTCAAAACCGAGGTATTACATGCTCCACATTTAGATTTTTTGTGCATGGTCTAAGCTCGTAAGTAGACAAGAGAGATGATTTACACAATAACTTCGTAAATAATAGGAGAACCTCCTCCTAGAAGAACTCAAGAAGAAAGGTGAAGGGTTGTCCAAGATCCAAGCCCTTGATAAAGCATCAATTGAGGTTCATCAATAAAGCAAGAAATAATAAGAAAGGAAAAAAAACCCCACAACGGGTATTAGGAAACCTCTCATGCCCATGATCATGCTCCTTCAGACACAGCGTAGGAGGATGACCACCTACCAGGTTACTTGGGAAAAATTGACAATAGGGGGATTTTATAGCAAGGACTATGTCCCGCTTGTGGAATATCTCTCTCTTATGGTCACCAGTACCAAGCACATCATGCTACTACCACTCCCCAGCTTGATTCAATGGAAACCTCTACATGTTTAACCTCAACTATACAAACTGTCAGGGAAACATGGTTGGAAAATATTATACCGATATATATGACTCACCTCTATGGGTTTGCTTAGGATCATGGGAAGCATCATCACCCTATATGTTTAGAAGCTATGCATTAGTAGTTCGTCTTTAGCTCCCTAGTTCCCCTCGGTCACTCCTCTTGTCTCTCCTCAAGATGCGCCCTCTTCTCCACTATTGTAAAAACCAAGAACACTTACAGGAAATTGCATGTCGAAGTTCAACGCTCCCATATGTCAAAGGTCCTAGTTGAGCAGAAAAAAGCTTGTGCTTCATTCTCAGGGGTGGTCTCTCCCCTAGCTCAACACCATTTGAACAACATGGAAGAAAGAATCCTTAATAATTATGCTTCCTTGATGTCGCCACCTTGATCTTGAAGATATGGGGTGACTCATGGATGACCCAAGCTCCACTCGTCCGCGAGAAACACGCTATGTCAAGACCTTAACCTTATTTTGGTATATCAAGTCTATGCTTGGCAAAGTTCTTATGGATAGTGTCGAGGGTCTCAAGCTAGAGGAGAACCAAAATGTCATCTTTGTTGGGCACCTGGACAAAATCGATGGATGGCTACATCGTATGGTCGAATCCCAAGTGGATTTGGATGGAAAAATCAATGTTTTAGCTCATGAATTGATTAGACGCATCTTCTGCAAGCAGTCAACTCATGAAAGGATCTTGATTTAGTCTTTTGGCATCAACCTCCGATGTAACAAAATCCTGTGGTGGTGTGGCAGGGCACCAAAAAACCCGATGATGAATGATGAAGCTATTGGTTTTGTTTTTTTGGCATGTCCCATTTTTTTATTTCAAGGCTCTCAGGTCTTTTGGGTCAATGTCTAGAAATCAATATCTTTGGTCTATCAAGTTCTGAATCTAGAATTTTTTGGCTATAACTCTCAGCATGAGTGAACATCTTAGATTTCTACGTTTTCCACTTGGAACACTCTAGTTTTAGCATAATTACTACCATAAATGTTTATGGCAGTAACTCTTTATGGGTTTTGGTAGTTAAAATGTGGTACTATGATTGATTTAGTTTCCCATGTGATAAGCCAACCACAACGACCTATGTCATCGTCTATTTTTATTAATTTTTAATAAAATCTTAAACTGCATATCGTCTTTTTTTTTAATAATTTTTAATAAAATCTTAAACGGTATATAAATCATAAACTGAACATATAACTTTGGCAGTAATGAAAACAAATGCGAAAATCATGATACCAACAACAAACAAAAATCTTAAAAAATTAATATAAAACGCTCTATATTACAATTCCGAAAATATATCCAAGGAATTAAGTTTGATACTCACCTAGAAAACAAATCAATATTGTGAAAGCCACAACGGAGTTATATTAGTCCAAATCGCTATATAGAGCCATACATGAAAGTTGTAGTACATAGTACACTTCAAAGTAGATCTGGACTTGGCAAGATGGAAAATATTTTAAGCGTCTCGATAGGGTTAGTTAACTAGTTATAGTACATAGTACACTTCATAGTAGATCTAAACCTTTGCAAGATTAAAAATATTTTAAGCTTCTCGATAGTATCAGTTAACTAGATATAAAAAACAATCTCATTTTCAATGCTTTATATTATTTTTAATCAATTTTAAAAAATTATATAGCAAGTAAATATTGATAGGTAGTTATTGATGAGGCATTACTTATCCAAACATATAGATAGATACTATTTATTTTTTATATTCTGTTTTTATAATTATTTAATTCAAATTTGAAAAATGGCATAAAATCAATCTAAATAAAACACACTTGTCTATCTTCATACAATCTAAGAAAATCATTAACTAAATAAGAAATGCTATGCCTCATAGTAGCATGAATTGACGCTGCTTCCTCAACCATATTCTGCATATCATTCAGGCTTCAAATTTGAAGCCTTTAGAGCCCTTCAAAGGCCATTTTAAACGTCATAGAAGGCCAAAAATAATTTTACCATGCAAAAAAAATTTAGTTTCATTTCCAGCACGTCAATAATGAAATTGAGTATGCCTGGGTAAGTTTGCAATAGAAGGGCAGCTACAAAATTTTCCCTTCCAGGGCTTATCAGTGATTTAGTCGACTATGGGAGATTCGGGACTCAAAGCCTTCCCAAGTGCCCTTGAATAGTTGGATCATGGATGAGGATCTCGGTCCCAATCGAAATGGACAACGGTGGGCTACGGTCCCAATCGTTTCCATCATTATACCACCAATGGGTTGCTCCTGCAAATATCGCTATTATGTCTCCCCTCCTCACTCACCTCACCTTTTGACTTGAGTCCTCTTCTTCTTCTTCCTCTTCCTCCTGTGGGCTCTATGATCTATGCCCTGAGCGTCGTCATCACAAAGGATGATCTCTAAAAGTCTCTGGACACCTTGGGAAAACAATACCCATTTTGTCCTCACCTTCAAAGATATATCTATGTTATGTAGAAGCAATTATAAAATGATTTATTTTGTAATCGTGTGAAATACACAAACATGACTCTCGCCTATCTCGGGCAAGGTAAACCAACTCCGAAGCGTCATGATATTGTGGAATTGGGATGGCGTTGCTTCGAATAGTCTTTTTGTATAAGGAAATAGTTGCACACTGTAATTCGTCGTTGTAATCTACAGTGGGAAACTCGAAGGTTCCACCTTCGTCACATGTAGGAGCAATAGGAGCAAAGGTAAAACATTGGGTAGGATGGATTGAGCTTCCCAAAACTTGAAAATATTG
The DNA here is from genome assembly GCA_001517045.1 of Pseudotsuga menziesii. Lineage (NCBI taxonomy): Eukaryota > Viridiplantae > Streptophyta > Pinopsida > Pinales > Pinaceae > Pseudotsuga > Pseudotsuga menziesii. Next base: position 50,716 of record LPNX010202374.1, read on the forward strand.
GCAGAGCCTGTGGAAAAAAAAAACATTATCCTGGGTTTACGAGTATAGGACTGTCGGAGGTCAAGACTCGGATTCTCAAATCTCTAATTCTATGCTTCAATGTCTCCCTAAATTCTATTTCCTCCAATATATTATGCAGAGCTAAGCTGTCGACTTGGTTGTCATGAATTTGCAGGTATGTATAGCATTGTGCAGTTGTGTAACATTTTATATGTGGAGAAAAGTTAAATGTGTTGCTGATTGGAGTGCCTTTTGGTTCTATAAATATAAGGGTTTCAAATTTCTCCATCCAAAATGTTGTTTGAAATTTGTAATGTTTTATGCGACTGCGTGTCCGCGAGACTAAGTCTTGAATACTCATTAGATGTAACCTTAAAAAATCCAGTATTTAAATGAAATTTGAACCAAAATAATGTATCATTTTTCATAGTCTAGGATTAGAACTTCGTTTGGGAAGAAGAAAGAGCCTTGTATTTGAGTTCCAAATCTAAATAAAGAACAATATTTGAATAAAAGTGTTTGATTTATTACAATTTCCTTAATGAAATCCAAAGCTTGAAAGGATAAAATATTTAACAACCAACAATGTAAATTTTGTAGACTCTGGCCCCTTTGTTTTCATGTCAGCCTTCTAATAATGGAAACAAGAAGTACAAATTGTCTAGCAATATATCTAAGCAAGGGAATACCTTGATGGACGTTCGTGAATGAGGGACTAGGAGTGCAGTAAGCTAGCAAAGAACATGATTTCAATAGCCTCCATGTTGCAAACCTCCCAAACATGTGTTTGTGATTTGTCTTTCTTGTTGACTATGGTAGACACTAGACACCCAACTTGTAGTGATATTTGTTGGAGAATTTTAAGTTCTTCCTTATAGTAGTCTATTCATAATCTACCTAAAATTGGGGATTTTGTTTGATCACTTAGAATTGGGGTATAAACTCAATATACATTGGAGGGACTATCCATAATCCACCGAAAATTGGGGCTTTTGTTTGATCACTTTGAATTGAGCATCTGGGGAGGACATGATTCAATTCTAAAAATAATTGTTGAATTTAGGGTTAATAAAAAAAGTTGTTTCCTCAAAGAATTAGGTATTACATTCTGGGGTTTTTCTTTTAGGTAGGCTCAATCACACTTTACCAATAGAGCCTCCATAAAGAGGAATCGATACTCCATTCAAATGTCCTTCCAAATTCCAATGCCTCATTTTATCAACGACCCAACAATCGAGTCTTTCACCGACCTGACAAAGTTGTCCTATATATAAGTTCAATAAACTATATGCTTGAGGGACCGAGAGAGTAGAGACTTCTTTATATATGTATGGACTCTAATTAGCTAAAATAATAATGATGTTGTATCCGTTCATGTGTCTCCATATTTGTATGAGATTTTTCTCCATGACATGAGTGGAAGAATATGCCCCAACGGTTTCCAATGTGAATCATGTGAGGTCCATAGAGATGTGAATTATAGGTTTCCACACAATAATCGAGTGTGTATTATAGTCATCTCTTGTGGGCTCTCGGAGGTTGAATAAATAGTTGGTGCTCCTATAACATTTAGGTGTTGGAAATGATTTTCTTTTTATTTCTAATTTACAATTAGTTTGTGTGCATCTGAAAGCCATAAACTGTAATATAACAAAAAAAAAGTTTAAAATACTTTATATTTCTTGAGGAATTTGAAGTGTTTCCATAAAATTACTAGGATAAGATGTCAATATTGGAGATACTTAATTTTTTTATTTCCAATTTCTAGGATTTATATAATTAAGGGTATAGAAGGTATTTACTTTTATGAGGATATCCCCTACATTAGGGAGGCCACATGGATAAGAACGTGCAATGTATGCATTGGATGTAAACCATTTCAATTTGTATTGACTTTGGTTCTTTCTTTGTGCTCCCTCCCTTACTACAATCTACCTACTCACCTACTCTTGCCTATGTCATGGATAGATAGATTTGTTCATGAATAGTTCATGAATTGATAGACTGAACCATTATAGGCAGTACGGGCATTCCAACTCAATTTCATTACATTATAGGAACTACATGCACTGAAAGCAATATATAGGGAGAAAAGAGTTTATTATTACATAAGTAAGATAACTTGTACTTCATGGTGCATTTCACCTAGAGCGGTATATCTCCCTCTTACTCTTGTGACTAGTCTCAATGACTATTCCTTTGGGGTAAGCACTTATTGCTTCAAAATGATTTTATTTTCATTTCCAATTTCCAATAAGTTTGTGTACATTTGAAATTGACCATAAACTATAAATTATAATAAACAAAAATTAAAATTAAATTTTTTTTTTTAAGTTTGAATATAAAAATAATCAAAGAGATGAATTTCTTTAAAACAAATGAATGTTTTTTTTTACCATAATTGAAATGATTTACATTGCTCAAAACTATGACTCTCTTCAATGATTACAGTGTTCTTTAATGAAATTTAGGTTGAGTTTTATTATAAAAGGATTAGATATCAATACAAGATTAAGTTGGAGTAGATTAATCTTAAAGTTTTTTGTTTTTTTGTTAGAATTATTCTTTTTACGTTGTACTAGAGTAAATGAGATATGATAATTTATGTTACTTTTTTACATTAAATATTTCCTAGGTTATGGTCAATAACTCACTAATTATTAAAAATTTCTCTTAAATTATTCTTTTATATAAAAATTTGTAGTATTTCTAGGTCATAATTCGACATTACAATTAGTTCTATAGTTTATAAAAAATAGGTTAAGTAATTGACAATTTATTCATTAATAAAAATATTTGTTATTAATAAATTTAATTTAGACTTTTATTTTATTCTAAGTTTAGAACGATTGTAGCAATTTAGGGTGTTTGTTTTAATCACAACTTAGGATTCCTTATTATCTAGCTTAACATTTTTAGGGTTTGGGTTTGGTCTTAGTTATATAGTCCACATTATCAATTTCCTAGTTTTCTCTTGAAATGGGTTGTTAAAGATTTATTAATAAATATTTATTCGTTACTCAACTCGACTCATTGTCTTGATGATGAACCTTATATTAAATGGAGTCTTCCATTACCTTGCATACCACTCAAACCTATCAACCCAGAATTTAAGAGAAGAGATTGTAAATATGTTTTTTGTCAAAATGACATTTTTTAATCATGTAAGGTTCACAAAGAGATTAGAGTATATAATAATCCTTGTTTTTTGTCTAACCTTTTCACATAAATTTAAGATGGAATTTTGAAAAAATGATTGTGAAATCACTCTCAAACTCCTTCTCGTGTGAGATCGAGATACTAGTAAGATCCACATTGAAGTTTGAAGGATACTTTTTCAACTTGTTTGAATAATAATTATATGCAGTGAGTTTTGAAAATAAAAATGGGAATCCCTATCAATCCATCTCATTTGACAGCTAAATGTTAGTAGACTAAAGACTAACGTTTGAAGGATAATTTTTCAAGTGTTCTAATACTTAGTTTTATTATGGTGAAAACAATGCTTAGGGATTAGGTGGAGTTTGAAATTGAATGGCTAGTTACTCACGAATTGGGTCTATATGGACAAACATATAAATTAGCTTTGTGATGGTATTTGTAACTTTTTCTGGCTGTTAATGAAAATGTGGATTGGAAAAAACTTATGTTTTTAGTTGGAAAGATAATAACACAATGATTTTAATAACATGTAGAAAAGTTTGTTTCAAAACAGGTAAGGTAAAATGTCATGGAAAAGTTATTCGTTTCTTTAAACCATTCGTTATGGTAATGATCAAGTGGTCATAACAAGGATCAAAAATTTTAAATCTTCGAGGGATGTACAATGTTAGAAGTACACTAGTTTTAGGTGGATACCTTGGCATGGGACAAAATACATATGTTAGGGATCTGATGATGATCTCTTTTGGCCTTATAACATAGCACTTCTAGTAGTGGAGCTCTTCTCAAAACAATTCTATACATGAATAAGTTTTAGTACCCCATGAGGCTACTTTCATCCCCAAATTCATATTACACATTCAGATAAGGTTGCTAGCATTTTTCAACTACTCTAATCCCATTCCTATGATAAGAAAAAAAATTCCCCTCACAAAAGAAATAGGGCAAAGAACAATTCAATACAAAAAACCAAATACTCCTAATGGTTATCGGTATGTTCAAATTAACAACACAAGTGCACCAATCTCTTTCTAAATGATCTTTTTCCCAGTCCCATCATCCATTAAATGTACATATTCTTCACTCTCAACCTTTATTTTAGCTTCTCCTCCTCTATACTAACTCTTGAGTAATCTCCCATAAAAAAAAATTCGACCTAATAAATCATTATGTACATTGTTTACCTCGCTAATTCCATATAAATGTTGAATCACTTGATATTTCTTCTTATTATCATTTTTGTTTATACCCAGTTTTTAAAAAATAATGAAATTTTGTTGTACACTTACAATTTCAAATGAAAAGAATGATTTAGTTTTACATGTCAATATCTAAGGGTTAAATTTCTCACAACCCTTCAAAGAAACCCTGCCCTTCAAATTTGATCCCTGATTTCATTATACATTTGCGAGTACATGGATTAATATAGTGGTACCCATGTAGACAAATGCGAAGCTGTCAGTGTCAGTAAGTAGCCTCAGGCATTAATAGATATAGCTTTATATATTAATATGATACTCTAGAATTGTGTTTTAGATTGCACATACCTTGGTGAAGGCCAGATTGATGAGATAAGAGAGAAATTGTCCTCCGGTTCTCATAAAACTGTCGGTTGGTGCTAACTGAAGCTCCTTACGTTATAATAAAACCGCGTGTCAAGATATGAATCGGGCTATACAAGATATGAATCCACCTATAGAGACCACTCAAAGTTTGTAAACATCCCAACACAAAATACAGATTGACACTGCAAATGAAATGGTTCAGTTAAGTACTGGTTTTGCTGATTTCAATCAGCTCATGAACATACGTTGTAACATGTGAAAGAAAAAAAATTCCAGCTGAATAATTGTAGCATATTTCGTCAATTTCTACCAACTCTCGTTGAATTCTCTAGACCAATGAGCAATTATTGAGAATGGTGGTAGGCTGGTGCCATGAATTGGCGTGAATGGTGGCTTAAAGGGATTTATTGGTTTGTGTTTGAATGAAACAATAGCTTTATTTATCCTTTGCATGTATTTTCAGGTATCAGATAATTTGAAAACAAATGAGGAACAAACAAGTATTGCATAAGAAATGCAATAGAATAGAAGGACATGCATGGTATATAACAAAATTATTAGTTTTGACACTGATGTTAAATGACAACTAAACTAGTATGTTTATGGGAAGTTTCTTATAACAGATGTTTATGGAAAGGTCTTTCATAATGGGCATAACCCGCAACAGTTTACTCATCTAACTTCTTTCAAGTATATAGTGCATAGTTGGGATAGGTAATGTAGTCAGTGGTCTGAAAGGCCATCATGTAATCTCTCCTTCATTAATGAGCTTCAATACTTTGCCTCAATGGATGCTGCCCTTTATAGGGTTTTACCACATTAAATTATCATTGTTTGAATGGTGTTTTTTGATGAGTGATTTATGTAATATGTCTTTGAGACTCTAACCAGTGGTATGAGAGCCTTGGGAATCTGGGGTGTGGGACTCTACTAGTGTTCAAGAAGATCCTGCTCGCAATCGGAGTCGTTGAAGGAGACATTGCAATTGCTGTTGGAGCTGATCGTTGGCACTCCGCGTGGGTAAAGTGGAAAGTTGTTGCAGGCAGCCACAAAGAAAAAAAACGTTGGACGTAGAGAGTTGGCACTCTACATGCAGCTCATCGAGAAGATTGACCGAAGGAACCATCACGAGGAAGCCTGCGTAAAGTTGTGCATTTGAAGGATCGTGAGGTTGAACAGGCATTTGTGTAAGGAGGAAGCCAGCGTAAAGAAGTAGAAACTGTGATCTGACTGCTGTTGTGAGTTACCTGCGTGTGGAGGATCTGACTGCTGTTCCGAGTTGTCTGCGCATGGATCCTTTCCTGGAGACTGTGACGGTTGCAGTGTTGCTGGTATCAGCCCGTGGAGGAGAGGGAACCCGTTGACTGCTCGTTGATGCTGCTGAAGGTTCACAATTTGAACTCGTTGCTGAAGAAACTAGCGTGGAGGAGAGGGAACCCGATGACTGCTAGTTCTTGTTGTCGAAGGGTCACAACCTACGTGTGGAAAAGAGTCGTGAAGAGTGTGGTAAATAAATAAATAACTTGTGCTACTTTGTCAGAAAGTTTTGGAAATATATATATATATATATAGTTTTAAAAAAATCAAAACGTTAAGCCAAGACTATTTTTGTAAAGGAGAATATAGTGTTGTTTATATTGCGGAGTATTTTTTTAGGAATTTGTTTTTTTTTATTTATTCAACAATGTGTAGCACAAAGTTTGAAATTGAAAAATTCCATGGTAAAAATAATTTTGAACTACAGAAATTAAAAGATGCGAAACAGAGATTATAGATAGCCTTAGATGAAAAAAGAAAAAAACATTTAACTATGACAGATGATGAATGTAGGGAGTTAGATGCCAAAGCACTAAGCACAATTAAATTATGTCTTGCGGATGATGTGTTATTCAACATTGTTGGAGAAAAATCAGCAGCAAGCCTATGGAGCAAGTTAAAAAGTTATGACCAATTTTTTGACAAACAGAATTTACTTTAAGCGACAGCTGTACGGTATGAGAATGAAAGAAGGTACGAAGATAGCAAATCATTTGTATTTTCAATACTCTTATTTGTCAGTTGAGTAGTATGGATGTTAAAATTGATGATGAAGATAAATCAGTGAACCTCTTATGTACTTTATGTGAATTTTGCCAGGGTCAAGTAGTTTCTTCCATTAGCATTAGTACAACTGATACTTTAGAATTTGACAATGTGGTTGGAGCATTATTGTCTGACGAATTAAGGAAGAAATCTAGTATTGAAACCTCTTCGCCAGAACCTTTGGTTGTTAGAGGTCAATCCAAAGAAAAAAGAGAAAAGTCAAGAGGTACTTCTACGTCTAAATTGAAGGGCAGAAAGAGTAAATTAAAATGTTGATATTGTAACAAGACTGGTCATCTCAAGAAGGACTGTTGGAAGAGACAAGAATCCAAGAATGATGACTCCAATGGCATAGGCAAATTCAGTTAAGCCTTCTAATTCAGGTATGATCGATGAGGTTTTGTCTGTTTGTGATTGTAATACCCCGATTTCGACCCCAATTGCATTAAATTATATATGATGTAAAGAGCGTTCATAAATCATGGTGTGGTCTCAAGGCAAAGGCCCAACCACGAATTTGGTGTTTACGTTTTGGAAAATTAAAATCGATGCGATGGTTATCATTCTAGCCGAAGGCACCATATAATTTGGGCATCATGTAAATATACAATTAATAAAATACCCACAACTAGCTATGTCAATGCAACATTAAAGATATGGGGGCATGATTTCACAAGGAATGGGGGGGGAATATTAAAACCCATAAAGTGGTAAACTATCCAATTTGTCTTTTGTGCCCAATCATCCAAAAGTGGTTGAGTTAGTTAATGCTTGGGATGGGAAGAGTATGGCAGTCCAAATTCGAATTGAAAAATCCATCAAATTTTGGAAATGTGTTTTGACTTCCTGGGCAAGCAAAAACCCAAAAACGTCTGCCCATTCCATCATGCATGCACATCCTCTCTTTCTCGTGTGTTTTTTTGGAGCTCTAGGGGCGTTTTTCCTCACGTTGTAGCAGTTTCTCTTGTCTTCCCCATGGTTGGAAAGTTGTTTTGCTAAATGTTCAATGGCTGGGATCTCTCTTGGGCAATTTTTTGTTGTTTCCTCCTTCATACGGTTGGGAAATTTTGTTTTTGGAGTTGTACAGTTAGTGGGAGAATAGATCCATGAATTGGGGAATAGAAAGGGATGTTTTTGCCCACGTGAAACCTAGAGAAGGTTTCTGAAACGAATTGTTCGTCTTGGGTCGTTTTTCCCCATTTTACCCTTTCGTTTTGGGTTGCAAACCCGTTTTTGGTTATGTTCTGTGGCTGGGAAGGTAGACCCACAATTTGGGTGTGAATAGAAGTTTTTTCCTTTGGAAGGCCATCCAACATATTTTGAACAATTTGGGTCACTTGGGTTGTTTTCCCCTTTTGTTATTTCGATTTTGGGTTCCCATGACATTTTTGGTTCATACCCAGAACTTGCATTTTGTTGTGTAGTGCATCCCTGTGTCAGCTTGGCTAAGTAAGTCCAGGAATCCATATGTTAGTGGGCTAACTATGTTTGGATGTGGTTATTGGCTTGACTATGGGTGTTTATCCTTGTGTGTGTAAGTCTGTGTCCCCTAGTTCCCTTGTGGAGAGTCATGCCCATCTTGGGGGTGGCAATGATGCTGAGAGAATAAGGAGCACACTAGCCTATGGTTAGGTGGAATGTTGCAGTGACATAGCTAACTGCGGGGAAGCTTCTTCTCAAGATAAGTATTCTTGTATTTAACTCTGCAATTGTAATTGTTTATGAAATAATATGAACATGATGAATGCTTGAATGAAATGTGTTTTGCTTCCGTTGTATGTTAACGATTTATGCATCTGTGTATGTTTTTAAGTTCAATGCATTTTTATATTACGTTCATGGGGCTTAGATTGCCCGGATTGATAGCAGCATAGTCACGTCCTCCCTCTAGTAGAGGGTGGGGACGTGACAGTAATTTTATGAATATAATGAACCATATCTATCCTCATAAAGATTGGTTTGCTTCCTATCAAATAGTTAACGATGGAATAGTTCTTTTAGGAGACAATCATTCATGTAAGATTGTTGGGGTTGGAAGTGTTAAAATTAAAATGTTTAACAGAGTTATAAGAACACTTATAGATGTTAGACATGTACCTGAGTTAAAGAAAAAATTAATTTATATGGGAGAGTTGGATTTTTGTGGACATAAGACAGGTTTAAATGGAACTCTAAAAGTTTCAAAGGGTGCTTTAGTGGTCATGAAGGCTCAGAGAATAGGAAACCTTTACAAATTGGTTGGAAGAACTCAAGTTAATGGTATTGCATTAGTATCTGAAGAAAAGTTAGGATCCACTCAGCTATGGCTCCAGCGTCTTGGTCATATGAGTGAAAAAAGACTTCAGGTATTAATGAATCGTAAATTGCTTCCAAATTTGAGAACTCTGAATTTGATGTTTTGTAAACATTGTATATTTGGAAAGTAGTGTAGACAAAAATTTAAAGTAGGTAGTCATGTTAGTAAAGGTGTTCTTAACTACATTCATTCTGATTTGTGGCATCCGTCTCCTTCCATTTCCTATGGGGAAGAAAAATATTATGTATTATTTGTAGATGATTTTTCTAGAAAGGTTTGGGTCTATGTCCAAAAAAGAAAAATTAATGTGTTTAACACGTTTAAAAAATTTAGATTTATGGTGGAAATAAGAACTAACAAGACAATCAAGTGTTTAAGGACAGATAATGGAAGTGAATTTACTTCTTCAGAGTTTGAAAAATATTGCAAAGGTGAAGGGATCGTAAAACACAAAACAAATGTATACACTCCTCGGTAAAATGGTGTTGAAGAGTGCATGAACAAGACTCTTCTAAAAATAGCAAGGAGCATGCTCAGTAATTGGTAATTTGGGGCAAAAGTTGTGGGCAGAAGCAGTTTCTACTACTTGTTATCTAATAAATTGGTCACCATCAATTGCAATAGATTGCAAAATTTCGGAAGAGGTATGGACTAGTCATCCCTATGATTATACGAATTTGAAAATCTTTGGTTGTGAAGCTTATGAACTTACTCCTAAAAAACAACGTTCTAAGTTAGACCCTAGATCAAAGAAGTGCATTTTTGTTGGATACGATGATGTAATAAAAGGATATAGATTGTGGGATCCTACTATCCACAAAATTGTCATTAGCAGTGATGTATTTTTTTATGAATCTTCTCTGATTAAATCCAAAAATGTAAGAGTTGATGTGGAACAGGAACATGTAATATCAAAACAACTAATTCAGTTGGAGAACCAATCTTCTCATGACTCAAAGAAACAAGAAAAAGTTTCTGGTGAGAGAGAAGTCATAGAAGATGAACAAATTCAAGAAAATGTGGACACCCCATAACCTACACCAAGAAGATCATTAAGGGAGAGAAATCCTCCTAAGAGGTATACTGATTTTGTTTCATATGTTTTATTTACTAATGATGGAGATCCTTCTTGTTTTCAGGAAGCCATTGATTGTGTTGACAATGCTAAGTGGAAGATGGCAATGAAAGGAGAAATGGATTCTCTGGAGAAAAACAAGACATGGGATTTGGTTGAAGTCCCCAAAGATAGGAAAATTGTTGGATGTAAGTGGGTCTTCAAATTAAAGAAAGGATTTGATGGCAAGGTTGAAAGATACAAAGCCAGATTGGTAAGAAAAGGGTACTCTTAGATGGAAGGTATTGACTATCATGAGATTTTTTCACAAGTTGTCAAGATTGTATCTATTTGTATTGTGTTAGCACTAGTTGCATTGCTTGATTTGGAGTTAGAGCAACAAGATGTTAAAACAACTTTCTTACATGGATATTTAGTAGAGGAGATTTATATGGAACAACCAGAAGGTTTTCTGCAGCATCATAAAGGTAGATTAATTTTCAAGCTCAAGAAATCATTGTATGTCCTGAAACAGTCACCCATTCAATGGTACAAGAAGTTTGATTCTTTCATGGTGAGCCAAGGTTATACTAGAAGTGAATATGATCATTGTTTATACTTCAAAAGGTTAAATGGCATACTCATTATCTTAGTGTTGTATGTTGATGATATGCTTATTGTGAGCAAAAGCATGGACGAGATTAACAGGTTGAAGGCTCAGATGGCTAAGACTTTTGATATGAAGGATCTTGGAGCTGCAAAATAAATATTGGGTATTGAGATACATAGAGACAGAAAAAATGGAAAGCTTAGTTTTTCACAAGAGAAGTATGTTGAGAAAATACTTGTAAGATTCAAAATGAATAAGGCAAAGCCTATGAATGTTCCTTTGGCTTCCCATTTTAAGCTTTCTTCATGTTTATGTCCTAGTAGTATTGAAGAAAAGGATTATATGTCTCGTATACCATATGCCAATACAGTAGGATGTTGAATGTATGCAATGGTGTGTACTAGACATGATATTTCACATGCAGTAGGTGTTGTTAGCAAGTACATGGCAAATCCAAGAAAAGATCATTGGATTGCAGTGAAATGTGTGCTTCGGTACCTTAGAGGCACAATTGACTATTGTATCACCTTTAATAATAACAGTGATTATGTATGCGGTTTTGTTGATTCATATTTCGTAGGTGATTTGGACAAGAGAAGGTTTACTTCATGTTATCTTTACTCTTGCAAGTGGAGCTATAAGTTGGATATCAAAGCTTCAGGAAACAGTTGCTTTATTCACTACAAAGGTTGAATACATTGATGCCTCACATGCTTGCAAAGAGGCAATTTGGTTGAGAGGTATGCTTAGATAAATTGAAAGGTTGCAAAACAGTGTGCATGTCTTCTGTGACAATCAAAGTGCTATAGATTTGGATACAAATCCTCTTTATCATAGTAAGACTAAACATATTGATGTAAAATATCATTTTGTAAGACAAGCCATTAGTGAAGATGGGGTACATCTGAAAAAAGGTCCATACGAAAATTGTGCAGGTATGTTCACAAAACCAGTGTTGTGTAATGTCCCCCTCTAATAAAACATCCAAAACACCCGCTAACTTACTTAATTCCCATAGGTTCGAGCGGGTACTGCATGAGAGGGAATTGACTAAGGGCATTTGATACTTAGAGCAAGACAGGACATTCAGTTAGTGTCAAGTCATCAGTCGAATAAAAGAAGCCTTATTTCTTTAGGCTTAAAAATCAACAGCAAATTAGAATTGCATGCATGCAAATGTGAAGCATAAACCCTAAAAGTGACATGCAAACCCTAAAAGCGCATGAAGTTCTATTTAAGAGGGGGATTACACTAAAGAGGATATCTATCATTATTGTTGATTGATTTTGGAGTTTCAAGGAGCAACACAACGTGCAGCCGCGACAATTGGGATTGGAGATGGTGTCTTTAGCTAGCGAGGGTTCGACAATGAGATATTTGCCCTAGTCTCTTATTGGGATAGATCATCTAGGTTTATCCACAACATTCATCATATACTTCAGTATTCGGAGATCCAACACATTCCAAAGGGTTATTGACAGATCCACGTTTTGTAGTCGAAAGTAGCAGGGAAACCACAGAAGGATTCATTGGGACCACAAAACCCAGTCTTTCCTCCGCATGTCAAGTTCCTCTTTCTCAACAAGCCTATCCTACATCATACAGTGATTATCAACCATCAGTTTTCTCATCTGGAGCAGTTATCAGCAAACAGAGATCTTGGGGGGCGTGAGCAGCAAAACCACAGATCAATTCTCTAGGGCACTTAGAGGCTGCCAAACCTCTACATGTGATAGTCTATCTCTCCGGCATCGGCAGACGGACAAACCCATGAAGTTTCAACCTGAACTGACCTCTCCTCCTACAAAAATGTCGCCTTCAGTCTGGAGGGTGCTTACGATACTGCGGGCGGTAACACCGGAGGAAATGAGCACTACTAGCCCACCTATCCGGATCTTTATGCATGCAGCTATCTCTGGAGTCATTATCAGCCGAGATATCAATGGTAAGTGTTAATTTCTCTCTGCAAACCCTAACCCTAATTCAGCTACATTTTAGGGCATTTTTGCATGGCAAGTTTGCATGTCCAATTATTTCGTATTTTTGTATGAGATTGAGTGTGTGAGTCAGCACCTTAGTAGAACATTAGAGAATATCAATATTTGGGATATTACAGTGGTATCAGAGCATGTTCCTTGCCAGTTGTGGGCTTAAACATGAGAAGTAGATTAATACGGAAGAGGACAAGTTTGTAACCTATAGGAGAAGAAGGAGTAGGTACATGGAGGAATTTGAGAATATCCAACTAGAAGATACCAACTCAGACATGGACCCAACAGGTATACACTCTGACAGGGGAAAATGAATGAGAGAAGATGAGGAGAGAATGGAGTTTCGCAACCTAGTAAGCGCATTGCAAGACTTAGCCAAAGGGAAAAAGGACGGACTTAATGCGATCAACAGATTATCGGCGAAACTAGAACCAGGTAATAGCAGTGCACCTCTCTCACCGATAGATAGAGGGTCTACAAGCAATAGTGTGAAACATGTATACACCAATATGCAGAACACAGCCCACATATATAACAGACCTTCCAGCAGGCCTACTATGCGTCACTTCTTGACAGATGCAGTAGCAGATCCAGTCATGCAGGTAGAGCCTAGTGAACCCTTTGGGGCCTATTTGCAGGAATACGGGGACTTAGGGGATGAGTTTCATGCAGCCATGTCTTTTTCGGATTTTTGCAACATGAAGAGTAGGAATAGGCCCAGGAATTTCAACAAGGGATTCAATCATAACTATGAGTTGCAGAAAACCTTGGGCAGGTTGACCATCCCAAACTTTGATGGGGTTCACGAAGGTTCAACGAGGATATGGGTTCAGAAGTTGGATACCTATTTCCAACTCAATCCCATGATAGAGACAGATGCCATTAAATTGGCTACACTCCACCTGGACAAAGAGGCTCATGAGTGGTGGTACCACAAATTAGTGACATTGGGTCACAACACTATCAACTCCTATAGTGAGTTCACTCAGAAACTCATGGAGTAGTTCGACGGGAAAGATCCAGAGATACATTTCAGAGAGTTGGCTCAACTCAAGCAGACAAGTAGTGTCGAGGCCTTCATCTCAGAGTTTCAGAGGGTAGATGTTATGGTGACAGATGTGTCGAAGAGCAGGTTGATTATGTTGTTTACTGATGCCTTGACAGAGCCACTACAGGGGTGGGTGAAAGCCTACAAACCCTCCACTCTACAGGATTCCATCAGCCGAGCCAGAGATCTCCAAGACTCAGTCCCGAAGAACAGGTTCCCACTCAAGACCAACTTTCTAGTTAGGGAGAAGGACAAGAAACCTTTCCAGCAGGACTTACCGAAGAAAACATGGTTAGATGATGACACTAGGAAAGACTTGAGACGAAAGAAATTGTGTTTTATTTGTCAAGAACCATGGGTTCCAGGACATAGGTGCTCAAGAAAGGCCAAAGCCCACTACATAGAGGTATATTCAGACAGTGAAGGGGAGGATTACGAGCAGGAAACAACAAAAGAATTGCGGGTAGCAAAGGAGGAGTCACTCCAAGGTGATACACCAGAGGGAGTTATTGCTACGCTATCTAGAGTACCTAGATTCCATACTCTCAGGGTCAGGAAAATAGTACAGGGCCATAGAGTGGGAGTATTGATTGATGGGGGAGCAACCCACAATTTCATTGATGCAGCATGGGTGGCCAAGAAGGGTATTCTGACAGAGAAGTTTGAGGGATTTACTATAGCAGTAGCCGGAAACTCTAGCATGGAATGCAACTATTGGATTCCAAAATTGAATGTCACATTAGGAAACTACCAAATGAGAGATTCATTTTATTTAGTGGATGTGGCAGATACACATGTAGTATTAGGCATTCAATGGGTTTTTTCAATAGGGAAATATAATACAGACTACCAAGTAATGGAAATGGAATTCCAAGGACCAGATGGGAAATGGGTAGTTTTGAGGGGAATGAACACTTATCCCCCAAAACCAGTATCTTCACAGAGAATGGAGGTAGTGCTCAAGAAGGATGACATAGAATGGTCAGCAGAATGTTTAGTCACCTTTAGGAAACCTCTAGAGAACAACACCCAACACCTTGCGGACATTGAGGCCTTATTGCAGAAGACAAAAAGGTATTTCAGGATCTTCCAGCAGGTAGACCGCCAGACAGGAGATTTGAGTATATCATTAAGCTAGAGGAGGGGACACAGGCAGTCATCACCACTCCTTATCGAAATCCTAAAAGATATAAGGATGAGATCGAGAAGATGATCAAGGAATTACTAGAACTAGGATATATTCGGCCCAGTTCTAGTCCCTTTGCATCATTAGTGGTCTTAGTTAAGAAGGATGGCACATTGCGAATGTGCATCGATTACAGAGCACTCAACAAAAAGACCATCAAAAACAGGTATCCCATTCCCAGGATTGATGAACTCATGGACAAGCTGCGGGGTGCCAAATACTTTTCAAAGATTGATCTTCGCTCAGGGTACCACCAGATCTGAGTAAGGGATCAAGACATTTCCAAAAAAGCTTTATGTTGCCACTACGGTCACTATGAGTTCTTGGTCATGCCTTTTGGACCCACCAATGCTCCAGCCACCTTCTAGTCATGCATGAACCATACTTTCATAGCTTAGTTACGTAAGTCTTTGCTAGTATTCTTTGATGATATTTTGATTTACATGAAAACATGGGAGGAGCATCTGAAACATTTAGACGAAGTATTGAGCATTCTAGAAGAGCACTTGCTTTACGTGAAGATGTCTAAGTGTGAATTTGGCATGAAGGAGATTTTGTATCTAGGGCACATCATCAATGCAGAAGGGGTACAAGTTCATATGGAGAAAATTCGGGCGGCTATCAGGGATTGGCCCATGCCAAAGATAGTTACTAAACTGAAAGGCTTCCTAGGCCTTTGTACATATTATCGAAGGTATGTTAAGTGGTTCTCCCAATTCGTTACACCACTCACTGATCTCACAAAGAAGGGGGCATTCACATGGACCGATTTAGCACTAAAAACCTTTGAGGAAATGAAATTCATCATGAGTTCTTGCCCGGTTTTGGCACTACCAGACTTCTCACAGTCATCTGTAGTGGAATGTGATGCATCAAGAGAAGGACTAGGGGCAGTACTGATGCAAAACCATGACTCGATTGCATTTGAGAGAAGAAAACTGAAAAACTATGAGCGTCACTACTCTATATATGACAAGGAGATGCTAGCCATCTTACATGCTCTCACCAAATTTCGACAGTACCTGGTGGGCAGCAAGTTGAAAATCAAGACAGATCATAACAACCTCAAGTACTTCTTGGAATAGAAGGATTTGAATGAGCGCCAACAAAAATGGGTCAACAAGGTGCAGGCTTATGATTTTGAGATAGAGTATGTGAATGGTAAGAACAATGTAGTAGCTGATGCATTATCCAGACAACCCGCTTCATTATCTCTCATGAGTATATCCACATATTGGAGGTCTCTTCTTTTAGTAGAGTACTCCAAAAACAAATTTGCTTGCGAGTTAATGGATGGACAGATTCAGGACTACAGAATTATAGATGACATCATCTATTACAAGGGCAGGATATACCTCGTCCTGGAATCGGCCTTAGAAAGGAAGATCATACAAGCATCACATGACTCACCATTATCAGGACATCAGGGTTTCTTGAAGACCTACAGGCAGATCCGAGAGAGGTTCTCATGGAAGGGCCTCAAAGGGGAAGTTATGCAGCATCTACCAGCAGAACAAGATCGAGCGCATTCATCCGGTGGGGTTACTTCAGCCACTACCAATTCCAGAGCAGAAGTGGGAAGTTATTTCCATGGACTTCATTACAGGTTTTCCCAAGGTACAGGGATGAGACTGCTTATATGTCGTGGTAGATCGATTGACCAAATTTGCTCATTTCTTTGCTATCTCATCCGATTATTCAGCAGCACAGGTAGTCTAGTTATTTTTCAGGGAGGTCTTTAGACTACATGGGTTGCCCAAGACCATTGTCAATGATCAGGACAGTAAATTCACCAATGCCTTCTGGAAAGAGCTATTCAGGTTAGCAAGGATAGAACTCGCTACAAGTATGAGTTATCACCCGCAAAGTGATGGGCAGACAAAGATTGTCAACAAGTGGATCAAAGGGTATCTGCGCAATTATGTAGCAGGCCAACAAAAGACATGGATTAAGTGTCTACACTTAGGGGAATACTGTTACAATACCACCTACCAAATGTCTATCCGGATGACACCTTTTAAAGAATTGTATGGCTATGAGGCACTGAGCTTCGCAGATCTAGCTTTTGGAGACAGCAGAGCACCCAAGGCCAAATATTGGATACAGGACAGTTAGGATATCCTTAACGTCATGAGGGAGAACTTACAGGCAGCACATAATCAACAAAAACTATACGCAGACAAACATAGGGTTGAGAGGAGCTTCGAGGTAGGAGATCTGGTATACTTACAACTACAACCATACAGTCAATCTTCCCTCAAGAAGAAAGGAGCGGAAAAACTAAAACCAAGCTTCTACGGTCCTTGGAAGATAGTTTGGAAGGTTGGAGAGGTAGCTTATGAGCTAGAACTCCTGGAGGAAAGCAAGATTCACAACGTATTTCATGTGTCCAATCTCAAGAAAACATTAGGACAACACATTGCTCCATCCACTGAGTTACCTCCCTTAGATGATGAAGGGATGCTCGTACTGATTCCAAAGAGAATCCTACATGTGCGAGAAAGGAAGCTCTGAAATAGGGTGATTCGAGAGTATCTAGTGAAATGGAAGGAATTACCTATGGAGGATGCCACATGGGAAGGAGAGCATGTATTGCAGCATCCTAGTTTGCAGTTGCTTAAGGACAAGCAATTTCAAGCGGGAAGAACTGTAATGTCCCCCTCTAATTAAGCATCCAAAACAACCGCTAACCTACTTAATTCCCATAGGTTCGAGTGGGTACTGCATGAGAGGGAATTGACTAAGGGCATTTGATACTTAGAGCAGGATAGGACATTCAGTCAATGTCAAGTCATCAGTCGGATAAAAGAAGCCTTATTTATTTAGGCTTAAAAGTCAACAACAAATTAGAATTGCATGCATGCAAATGCGAAGCATAAACCCTAAAGGTGACATGTGAACCCTAAAAGTGCATGAAGTTCTATTTAAGAGGGGGATTACACTAAAGATGATATATATTATTATTGTTGATTGATTTTGGAGTTTCAAGCAGCAGCACAGCGTGCAGCCGCGATAGTTGGGGTTGGAGATGGTGTCTTCAGCTAGTGAGGGTTCAACAGTGAGATATTTGCCCTAGTCTCTTCATGGGATAGATCATCCAGGTTTATCCACACCATTCATCATATACTTCAGTTTTCGGAGATCCAACACATTCCGAAGGGTTAATGGCAGATTCACGTTTTGTAACCGAAAGAAGTGGGGAAACCACAGAAGGATCGTTGGGCCCACAAAACCCAGCGTTTCCTCCGCATGTTAGCTTCCTCTTTCTCAACAGGCCTATCCTACGACATACAGTGATTATTAGCCATCAGTTTGCTTATCTGGAGTAGCTATCAACAAACAGAGAGCTGGGGGGCCGTGAGCAGCAGAACCACAGATCAATTCGCTAGGGCACTTAGAGGCTGCCAGACCTCTGCATGTGACAGTCTATCTCTCTGGCATCGGCAGATAGATAAGCCCGTGAAGTTTCAGCTTGAACTGACCTCTCCTCCTACAAAAACATCACCTTCAGTCTGGAGGGTGCTTACGGTACTGCAGGGCGGTAACACCGGAGGAAAGGAGCACTACTAGCCCACCTATCCGGATCTTTATGCATGCAACTATCTCTGGAATCATTATCAATCGGGATATCAGTGGTAAGTGTTAATTTCTCTCTGCAAACCCTAACCCTAATTCAGCTACATTTTAGGGCATTTTTGCATGGCAAGTTTGCATGCCCAATTATTTCGTATTTTTGTATGAGATTGAGTGTGCGAGTCAGCACTACAGTAGAACATTACAGAATATCAGTATTTGGGATATTATGTTGTTAGAGAAGTTACGATGGTTTGTAGCTTCTCTTGGTTTGAAAAAAAAAGTGATAAATAGTCTTGGGCAAAGTATTAGTAAATTTTGTTGTCAGGGTGGAGATTGTTAAATGACAACTAAACTAATGTGTTTATGGAAAGTTTCTCATAACGAATGTTTACAGTTTACTCATGTAACTTCTTTCGTGGAGTATATAGTGCATGGTTGTGATACGCAATGTAGTTACTGAAAGGCTGAAGCTCGTCATGTAATCTCTCCTTCTTCATTAATGAGCTTCAATACTTTGTCTGCGTGGATGTTTCCCCTTACGGGGTTTTACCACATTGGATTCTGGTATTTGAATGGTGTTTTTTTTGTGATTTGTGTAATATGTCTATGAGACTCTAAAAACTGAATCTGCTGAAATTATATCTCTGACTTCTTGACTTAGTTTTGTAGAACTTCCATGCTAGAGATATACAGTAGCTTTGCCTGCAAGTGCTTAAGACAATACTATCTTATATGCTAATTTTTCTTCAGAAAAATAAATCACTAGTAGGAACCAAAAACACAATTTATAGGCATTCGAAAACATTAGCTCTTAAGCGGTGAAAGAAATCGAAGCCAACTAAGGCCCTATTAGATCGACAGCTTTCGGAATTAGGTCCATGTAATATGATATGAAGCCCTTGCTGCCATGAATTCAAGCATATAATTGATCCAGCCAGCAAGCCAATGAACATTGCTGCAATTACATTCTGAACTGAAATGAAGTGCAATAATATGCATGCATATATATAGAAACTGAAAGAGCTTTGAGATTCCATTGGACCTGCAATGGATGAAAATAGGTTTTTATTGCTGGGACGATCCCAAATCAAAGACATTATGTACTGAGGAAACAGAAAACCTCTGCCATGAATCCAAAATGTGGGCTATGAAGCATTGTTGAATTCAATTCAATATTGTAATTAATTCCTGGGCAAGAGATTGGAGATTCACAGTGCAAACTGGATTGCCAATTGGAATCGACCCAGAGTCCTTGGCTAACTTCATACAGTCTGGGAAACGCAGAATGAACTGAAGGGTACGTTTGGGCGTGATTGCTCGGACTGTATCCTTCAGAAGCAAGTGCCGATACTGATTCAATGGATGGAAAGCTGTTATGGTGGTCTGGAATGCAAACTTCCCAGGAAGTTGCAGAAAATGTATCCACAGGGCACTGGGATTTTAAATTGTGGGCTGGTGAGAAGAGGTGATCGGGTATATAAATCTGACGATGGGAATTGTTTGTGTCAATATTGGTGGAAGTGGATGCTGGGATTTGGTCTTGTGGAGCTGAGAATAGGCTGTAGTTAGGACCGTGGATGGAGGACAAAGGAAAGGCAGATGATTGTTGGAGTTGGTGATGGGAATAGTTAATGATGGGCATTTTCGTGGGAAGAGCCTTCTCTGCCTCAAAATTGGGATTCATTGCAGGGTATACTTTGCCCTGAGATATTGCAAGGCACGGACTTGATTGAAGGGGAATGGAGCAAGATGGATCATGAAAACCCCTTGAATGCTCTTCAAAATTAAATTGAACGTGCTCTGGTTGGGCTTGCTGTTGTTGATCGGTCAAAAATAGTATTGTTTTACGCAGACATAATTGAAGGTAATTGAAGGTTGCCATTATTGAACGCGGGCATTGAAGGGCTTCATTATATGCTGCGATCGGCCAATGTAAAACCAAATGAGAAAAAAATTCTAACAACCTTTGAAACCAAATGAGAAAATAATACAAAGAACGTTCAATAATAATTTTAATACACGATACAAATATGCTTACCTAGATGTTTATCAAATTTCACTTGTAGAAATCAATTTGTCATCTTTGTTAAGATCATTTGAGTTGCTTTAAATTTACATAAATAAAAATCAAGGCGAGTACCATGTGCTGGCTCATCCTGTGAAATGCCTTCATCCACTCCGCGCAGCATGCCTTCCTTCAAGTGTCGGCGCAGTTGATGCACTAATCCCAATGCCTTCATCCACTCTGCGCAGCATGCCTTCCTTCAACTGTCCGCGCAGTTGATGCACTAATCCCACACGGGACACTGTAATTTGGGACATCTAGAGATATCCAGCATCTCCAACCAGGTACAATGTTCAACACCTTCCACCTCTTCTAACTCCTCGCATGAACGAACACTTAGGTTCCGAAGATTTGCCAACTGCAACAACCCTCTTATGCTCTTCAACTTCACACATCCACCTGTCCACAACTCCTCCAAAGATACCAATGTTTCCATACTGGGCAGTTCTTCCATCTCAGAGCACCCACTGACACACAGCTTCCGAAGCTTTGTGGCAAACTCCAACCCCCTGGTGCCCTTCAGCTTCAAACATCCATGTGCCCACAATTCCTCTAAAGATACCAATGTCTCCATACATGGCAGCGCTTCCAACTCATAACACCCACTAACTATCAGGTGTTGAAGCTTTGTCCACTGCACCAATCCTCCTACACTCTTCAGCTTCACGCATTTGTCTGCCAACAATGTCTCCAAAGACACCAATGTTTCCATACTTGGTAGCTCTTCTAACTTAGAGCACCTGCTAACAATTAGCTTTCGAAGCTTTGTACACTGAGCCAACCCCGTGATGCTCTTTAACTTTACACATCGGTCTGCCCACAACACCTCCAAAGATACCAAAGTTTCCATACTTGGCAGCTCTTCTAACTCAGAACACTCAAAAACAATTAGCCGTCGAAGCTTTGTACACTGCGCCAACCCCCTTATCGTCTTCAGCTTCGTACATCCGTCTGTCAACAACTCCTCCAAAGATACCAACGTTTCCATTCTTGGCAGCTCTTCTAACTCAGAGCACCCACTGACACATAATAGTTTAAGCTTTGTCGCCTGCTCCAACCCCTTGATGCTCTTCAGCTTCACACATCCATCTGTCCACAAGCACTCTAAGAATACACATGTTTCCATACTCGGCAGCTCTTCTAACTCAGAGCACCCCTTAACACTTAACTTAGTAAAACATCTAGCAAACTCCAACCCCCTTATGCTCTTCAGCTTCACACATCCGTCTGCCCACAACTCCTCCAAAGATACCAATGTTTCCATACTTGGCAGCTCCTCTAACTCAGAGCACCCACTAACATCTAACTGATAAAGCTTTCTCACCTGCTCCATACTTGGCGGCTTTTTTAACTCACAACACCCATTAACACTTGGCTCCTGAAGCTTTGTCCCAAGCTCCAATCTCCTTAGCTTCACACATCCGTCTATCCGCAACTCCTCCAAAGATACCAATGTTTCCATATTTGGCAGCTCCTCTAAGTCATAGCATCCGCTGACATATAGCTTTCGAAGCTCTGTTGCCTGCTCCAACCCCCTTAAGCTCTTCATCTTCACACATCCATCTGCCCGCAACTCCTCCAAGGATACCAATGTTTTCATACTTGGCAGCTCTAACTCAGAACACCCATTAACACTTAGCTTACGAAGCTCTGTCGCCTGCTCCAACCCCCTTATGCTCTTTAGCTTCACACATCCATCTGCCTGCAACTCCTCCAAGAATACCAATGTTTTCATACTCTGAAGCTCTAATTCAAAACAGCCATTAACACTTAGCTTTCGAAGCTCTGTCGCCTGCTCCAACCCCCTTATGCTCTTCAGCTTCACACATCCATCTGCGTGCAACTCCTCCAAGGATACCAATGTTTTCATACTTGGCAGCTCTAACTCAGAACACCCATGAACACTTAGCTTTCGAAGCTTTGTCGCCTGCTCCAATCCCCTTATGCTCTTCAGCTCCACACATCCATCTGCCTGCAACTCCTCCAAGGATACTAATGTTTTCATACTTGGCAGCAATAACTCAGAACACCCATTAACACTTAGCTTTCGAAGCTCTGTCGCCTGCTCCAACCCCATTATGCTCTTCAGCTTCACACATCCATCTGCCTGCAACTCCTCCAAGGATACTAATGTTTTCATACTTGGCAGCTCTAACTCAGAACACCCATTAACACTTAGCTTTCGAAGCTCTGTGGCCTGCTCCAACCCCCTTATGCTCTTCAGCTTCACACATCCATCTGCCCGCAACTCCTCCAAGGATACCAATGTTTTCATACTTGGCAGTTCTTCTAACTTAAAGCAAGAACAAACAGATAGTCGTTGAAGCTTTGTCAGCTGGGCCAAACCCCGTATGCTTTTCAACTGCGCACATTTATCTACCACCAACTCCTCCAAACATACGGGCAGCTGCAATGTCGCCTCCAAAATTAGCATGTGTTTCAACTATAAGAAAAATATATATATTTGGATCACGATTCAAATCTACAAAATCTTTAGAATATTTATACATCAAGATCATGATTCTCCTCTACAAAACCATTCGAATTCGTTCCAGACATTGTGGTGATATCATCGGCCAACAAGCACACAAACGTTTACACAACAATTTTCAATTTACCTGTGAATCGTGTTGCCACAATGTTTCTAATGTCCTCCCGGACAACTGAAGAATCCTTAAATCCTTCATGGGAATCCAGGAAGGCAGGGACGAGTATGGACACATTTTCCAGCGGAGCCATATGAGACTTGGGGATGTCACCCTCGTCAGAATACGTTCCAAAAGAGAACCTTCAGTATCAACAAGTCGTAACCTTCTAATTTGAATACCGTCAAAGTCAGCATTCTCAAGTTGTAACCTTCTACCGTCAAAGTCATCATTCTCAAGTTGTAACCTTCTAATTTGAATACCGTCAAAGTCATCATCGTGACGACCTTCACTAAGAACCATTTTAATTCCCCGCACAATTACCTGTCCATTCTGGAAAAATGATGGTTATTAAGTGTTGATTCTTGCAAAATGATTAACAACTAAAAATATTGAACCCTGATTCTAATTGAATAATATATAAGGATTAACAGATTTGCTACTTACAGATGATTGTTGCAACAAATCCTCCATGACATTCTCTGCCCAACACCAAAGACGACACGGCGACGAAGACCGGGCAACATATCTTCCCAAATCCCGTAGGTGATCATGCATCTGTATCACATTCAAACTGTCTACTACTTCCACCAGACACTTGTTTTGTAAATTTTGAAACCCCAACCGGCCCTTCCAGCCTGAGGCGTCCCATATTCTTATGGCCTTATGCTTATTTTCTCCTATGAAAAAACAAGCAGTGTCTAAGAAAATCTGTTTTTCCTCTTCGTTGAGGGCCTCATAACTAATTTTGAGCCTTTCTTGTATTTCATCTGGAAGTATCTTTTTAAGCCTATCCAATTGATCGTGCCAGTAAGACGTGTCATTGTTTCCATGGAGAAGCGCCCCGAACACTTTTAATGATAAAGGCAATCCATGACAGGCATTTACGAACTTTACAGCCAAATATTCAAATTTTGGGAATGGATAGGGTCGTCCGAAGGCGTGACAGCAGAAGAGCTCTAGGGAGTGCAGTTCATCAAGCCCATTCAGCTTATAAATTGATGATTTTTCAACTCCGGAGTTTGTGAGAACATTCTTATTTCTAGATGTTATCAATATTAAACTATTTGAATGGAGAAAAATTTGATCCGGTAAAAGTGCATCCACCTGATCCACGTTATCTACATCATCTAAAATTAATAAGATCTGAGAAGAGGAGAGAGGTTTTCTTAGCTTTTCTACACCTGCATCCTTATTGTCTATTTGCAGATCTAATCCAGTCAAGTTCCTAAGAAGTTGACTCTGCAATAAAGTTAAAGAGCCTTTACTTGCATGTTCTCTTACATCAGATAAGAAGCAAGAGCTGTTGTAATGGGCACTTTTCCTATTGAAGAGTGCTTTTGCCAGGGTTGTCTTCCCTACACCACCAAAGCCTACAATCCCTGTAATCTGAGGTGATTGTCTTCCACTCTGTTGCTGCTTCAATAAAACTTTATTTTCAAAGTCTGTTATCTTTTCATCCAAACCAGTTGGATATTTGGCTACATTCAAAGGTGTTTTTTTCACCTTTATCAAGACACTCTGGACCACTTTATCTAGCAACACTCCCTCATCACTGGTTATTGACAAAAATATATATATAACTAGTCAGAAACATGTGTCTTTGTATATCTATCCAACATAAATGTAGTAGTACAAATAATCTGTCCAACATAAGTGTAATAGTACAAATAACAAAAGGGAAGTTTGAATTCTTACCCGTTACAGGCCTCCAGCTCGAAACCACTTATTTTGGAGACAACAGAAAGAGCATTTGTCCACTGTTCAATAGTGGCTGGGTTGTGTCTCGGCTTCTTTTGATTAGCTTGAGGATTATACCACCCACTAAGAACATTTGTCCAGTATTCAATAGAAAGAGCATTGCTCCAATTTTTAATAGCATTGGAATCCTGTGGCGACTCCTCTACCTGTGTTTGAGTGTCATATGTCGTCTTCTCTTCAAGTTTCCGCAGGGCTTGAGCATACACTCCATCTTTGCCGTGCGTCCACCTAAGCTCAGTAGGTTTCACGTGGTAAAACACTGGAATTATGTGAGCGTTTGACTCCAACATCCATGTGAGCTCATTTAGACACCAGGGTGATTCAGCGTATCTAACAGAGAAAATGGCCACATGCACAGAGGCTGTTCGAATAGCCCCTTCTATTTGAGAGGTTAAATAGTCTCCTCGTTGCAATTCCTCATGATCCAGAAAGACCTTCAATCCAGATGCAAGGAGGCGACGATAGAGGTGGCTCGCAAAGGTTTTCTTGACATCCGGACCACGATGATTTATAAAAACATCATAACCCGAATTGCTGTTGCTGTGAGAATTAGCGGAGGTGGGGGTGGAGGCGGAGGCGGAGGCGGAGGCAGCGGTGGAGGACGATGCAGCCATTGCCAATTGGAAAAATAGACACAGAAATCAGGGAGCTATGAAGGATGGGCGAACAGACTCAGATGAGCCAGGAGTTTCTTTAAGCCCGGAAAATATTGAGGAGAAGATTGCAATTGGAAACACCGTGATGCGGATCCTGTGCAGAGATATCAAATTCTTTACTCGTATTTTACCTTCAGTCCTCGTGATGTTGTGCTGCAATAAAAACCCTTGACTCATCCTCAGATTGACCGACCATCCACCGTCCCAGCCTGGAATTTGACGGTTTTTTTAAGATTTGGAACGTATTTGACGTTTTAATTATAAAATTAATACGTCAATTATGATATTAGATTTGAAATTTGGTAATTGAAACTGTTCGTCGTAAATTTTAATATTTGTTTTTTGGGCGGTAGTAAGCAAAGGTGCAACTGTCCCTACCTCACAGGGTAGTAAATAAAGGTAAAACTGTCTCATAAATTATTTGTTTGAGGATTGTAGTAAACAAAGGTGTAAGCAGTAACGTATAGTAATTTAAATTTTAATACTTGTTTGTTTTAAGGTGTAGGTTTACTATACTATTTATTTATTATCCATGGTATTGACAAGCTTGTCTATAATTACTTTTTTCGTTTCTATTCCTTGTAAGCAGCATTTGTTTGGGATTGAATCCACATCCTTTAACCATAGAGTTTTTGTTGAAGTCTTCTAGGAAATAAGAGGTTCAAAGTCGTGGGCATTAGATGGAGGTTCAGCAATTTTTCTTCTATTGGAATTTTACTTCTTTCTTCTTCAAAAGATAACTTTGTTCACCTTCCAAATATTGAAATAAGTTAGTATTATTAGTTCATTCATCTTTAAAATAACCATGTACTAAATTCTTTGGAATTGGATAATGTCTAACTAATCCTTTCTTCTAATCTGGTTCTAATGGGAGTAGAAGTTAACTAATTGGTTATGTTGGAATTTCTATAGTAATTTATTTTAAATCCTTTAAAATTTGGTTAAAATTATTTAATTCTGTTAGAACTCCTTTACATAAAATTATTACTTCATTTACAACTCAGTTCTTTTAAGATTTTTCAATCTTGCTCTCTATCATTTATAATTTAATATTTGTTCCTATTTATATATTTATGTTTTTAATCAAGATTTTTGGAGATAGCAACATGCGAAGTTAGTGTTATCAATATTTTTGCTTTTGCTTTAAAAAGTAATGTTATATATTCTGTAAAATTATTTGGTTTAGAAAAATATAGTCACGTATGTTTTTAATCAAGATTTTTGGAGATAGCCGGATGCGAAGTTAGTGTTATCAATATTTTTGCTTTTGTTTTAAAAAAGTAATGTTATATATTCTGTAAAATTATTTGTTTTAGAAAAATATAGTCACGTAGTCTGTAAAATTAGTTTATAAAATTATTTGTTTTATAAAAATATAATCAGGTACTTTGTAAAATTAGTATATAACATTTTATTCATAACAATAATTTTAAAATATTTTTGACAATCAAACATTCACGTAAAGTAAAGAGAAGGCCATAAAAATCCAAAAACATCACCAAATTTCTGTTTGACAGAGACTAAATCTAAAACTCCAGGCCTGGTCCCAACCCACAGAGAAAAAGCCGAATCGTAGTGGCCGACGATCAGCCGCCCCAAACCTCACACAAAAAAGTTGAATGAAAATCGAACGGGAACAAATTTGCAAACAATACAATGCACGGAGCAATAACCTCGTGAACGGGCGGCCAGCAAAACGAAAATTGAATGGACAAGTGTTTTGTAGTGGCCGACCATCAGCCACCCCAAACCTCACAAAAAAAAGTTGAATGAAAATCGAACGGGAACAAATTTGCAAACAATAGAATGGACAGCTCGAAAACATTTGAAGTGACACCACTTCAGATGGTCCGCGCGTTAAAAGCGTGGAATCACCTGGTTAAATGCTGTCATCTAGATTCTACAGGGAAAGATTAAATGAATGGACGAGCTTTGTTCGCTAATATTTGTCAATTAATTTATATTTTTCAATTTTAAAAATTTGACCACTTTGAATGGTGGATGAAATATCGATCGTCCAATGATATATTTTTAAACCCAAACTCATCTTAGTACCTTGCAGTGGGGAAACGAAATGAAAGAGAAAATTCTTATGTTGTAAAATAAGAGACATTTGTATGTAGATAATACATAAATTTATGGGTTGAAAGTAAGTTTGGAGAGTTTATGGTAGGTAGTCTAGCAGAGTCATTTAACTTATCTAGTTAATTAGATTTTTCTGTGTCTTATTTTTCTACAAATTGGTTTACCCTTGTTGTCTCTCAATTGGATTATAGGATCTGTCTTTTCATCAAACTTTTATGTCCTCATGAATGGCTTCCCTTCGGGTTTTTTTGGTGTCACAAGAGGTATTAGGCAGGGTTGTCCCCTCTCGTCTCTTATCTTCCAATTGATTATTGAAGGGCTTAGTCGTTTGATTGGTAAAGCTAAGTCTGATGGTAAGATTTGTGGTATAAAACTCTCTCCTTCCCTGGCTTTTTCCCACTTGCTCTTTGTGGATGATGCGATTATATTTGGTATGGGAACTTTGGAGGAATGGAAGGCATATAAAGAAATCCTGGATCTCTTTTTTGTGGCTTCTGGAATGAGGATCAACTTGGAGAAATCTTCTTTTCTCACTAATAATATTTCTGAAGACACTAGCAAGGCCAACTCAAATAGTCTTCCTTACAAAATGGACTTGATTGATAAGGGTTTTAAGTATATGGGCTTCATGTTAAAACCCTTGTTGTATGTTGCAAATGACTGGCGTTGGATTACCCAAATCTTCGAACAAAAGATTGGTCACTGGACTCACAAATTTCTCTCTCTTGGTGGCAGGTTGGTATTGATCGGGTCTATTTTATTTGGTATCGCCATCTATTGGTTCTCTCTAACCAGACTTCCCACTTCGATTCTAAACAAGCTCAGGCAATGTATTTTTACCTTCCTTTGGGTTGGGACTATTGATCATCAAAAGCTTCATTTGTTTGATTGGAAAGTTCTCCCACGTCCCTTTGAGCAAGGTGGATGGAATATCAAACACTTGGGTTTGGCTCTGTGTGGGTGAATGAATCAACACTTGGGATAACATGTCCAGACGTGGGTGGATGGGTCCGCACTACTGTTGTATGTGCAAAAATGGGCAAGAGTCTGTGAATCATTTATTTATTACCTATTCTTTTGCTCAGACTGTCAGATCAGTACTCAGCTATAGACATGGGATGTCTTTTACCTGGGCAGATCACTATGTTCTGGAGAATCTCAATCAATGGACTGTCCAAGCTCACTCTCTCTTGCATCTAACTTTTTATTATATTTGGTGCATTTGGAACACTCAGAACCGTGATATTTTTTATGATATTATTCCCAAGGTGGACGTGGTATGCAAATGGATCCTGGATTATGTTTATCCTTTCCTGTTGAGGAATATATTGGTCCTACTCCGGTAGTCACTTACCCCTTGGGTTACTTTGATGGAGCAGCCACTAATTGTGCGGGTGGTTCTAGTTTCACTCTTCATATCAACCCCTCTCACTATTTCCAGGCCAAGTTGGGATGTGGTGTCAGCACTAATACTCGAGCTGAGCTGTTGTTACTTTGGTCCCTTTTGTTTTTTGCAGCCTCTCTGGGCTTACCCTCTCTCATGGTTTGGGGGGACTCTCAAGTTGTGATAAATTGGGCAAAGTCGGAGGCCAACTTGAATGTGATTGATCTGGTCCATTGGTGTGAATGTATTGAGGCCTTAAAATCCTTCTTTCTCTCTTTAAAATTCCCGCACATATACAGGGAGCACAATTCGAGTGTTGATGCTTTATCCAAGGAAGCTCTTACTCTCGATATGGGGGAGCTATCATATTTGGAAATATTGGATGGAGAGATGATTGGGAGTGATACTATCTAGTTGTTTGATGGATGAGTATGTCCCACATCTAGGCTCAACTCATCTTTCTTGTAAAGATTGAGTATCATTTTCTTCTTGATCCTTTGTCATGAATTTCCTTATGAGTATCTACTCTTGGCATCATTTTTTGTTTAGTCGGAGGAGTCTCCACTTGCCCCTCAAGAGCTTCCTTAGATAAATTGTCAGGGCTCTTTATGTGTTTTCTAATTATGAGCTGATTTTTTTACTGTTTTAAAGGTTGGATTTGGTCTAGCTTGGTCTAGGTCTTTGTCTATGCCCTAGTACTCTTTTGTTGGTCATAGTTATGACTGATATGTTATGATACTTTTGTATCTTAAGCTCTGTATTGTTTCCCTTGATTTGCATGAATATCAAGGAACTGTCTTTTTCTTCTTGGAAGAAAAAGAGTCATTCAACTTATGGCAAGTGAACGTTGATAAGATTAAATGTAAAATCTAAATATGTTTATACTTACCTCAACCACTAAATGGATCAATCAAAAGATATTTAGAGTGGATATATGGTAGATATACAATTTAATATGTAGTCTTAGTGTTGATAGAGTCATGATCTATGCAAAATAGAGAAATACAATAAAATAAAGAATAGTTTTGCTGATACAAAGATCGCCTCCACTTTACATGCAAAAACCAACGGTAAGAATGATAACATTACCATTAAAGAGAAGGACAAGGTATAAAATGATCTATAATTTTATATCTACACCAAAATATTAGATCCAAGAATTGGCTATCTCTTCCAAAGAATCATTTTTTCCTTTTCTTGCACGGGGACATATAAACATTAAAGATCACATCTTTCGAAACAAAGGGGTAGAACTCGTAGGACCAAAGATTGAACGCTTGCAACCATTGGTGCAAAGGATCTTATCCCTTCCCTTGCTTTTCTTTGTAACGCGAACTTTGTTGCACTCCCCAAGTAATATAATTATATGGAGTCTTTTTTCAGGAAGGAAAGCTTTTTCTCCAATGGTCAATATTTGTATAATGGTGTGGATGGATTTATCACTTTCTTCATAGAGTATGTAGATATTTAAGTCGGGTTTACCATAGTTTTTAACTATAAATTCTTTGCTTTGCTCAGATTGTGTTCGATGTAGTGAGTATAATGATAGATAATTCTTGTGGCTTTGTTATATCAACAACAACAAAAACACACTTGGAATATGTCAAAACTCAATCGAAGCATCGTGAGTGATATATTCCTATGTCTAAGTTATATCTAGAAAAATTGTCATTAGAAAAGGTTTTCTTTTCTTTGGAAAATAGTGAAGCATAATTGAAAATAGTGAAGCATAACTAGAGAATGTTAATTTTGTAAATTGATGAAATCATGAAGAAATTAAGGATGAATGCTATAAGAGTAAGAACTATGCTTTTTGGGGGGATTACATGTATTGTTAATGCATTTATAGTTTTTGGGAAAATGTTTTAAAACTTATGAGGAAAATTTATATTAATGTTATTAGAACAACAAGTACCTGTTAAATGTGGCCATAGCATGACAACCTAAAAAAAAAAGAACAATGCAAATCCATAGGGAAAACCTGAGCAGAGAAAAAAACTATGCTAGAGCCTAAGTGGAGTCAAAGAAAGATCCTTGGCCTAAATAAGCATAATTTGAAGGATTTGTTAGATGTTCAAGTGTTTGGGCCTTATGCCATCTTAGGTATGAGAACAATCTTTTTTCTA
The DNA here is from genome assembly GCA_001517045.1 of Pseudotsuga menziesii. Lineage (NCBI taxonomy): Eukaryota > Viridiplantae > Streptophyta > Pinopsida > Pinales > Pinaceae > Pseudotsuga > Pseudotsuga menziesii. The sequence goes on from LPNX010202374.1 coordinate 82,008, forward strand.
TTTTTCCATCTTGGTTATGAAACATTGCTATCAGGAAATGAACTATTATTTATTTAAAAAAGAAAATTTGTGTTGTTATGTCCCCGACAGGGATATATATGATTCGCTTAGGTGAATTAATTTAAGAGGAAGATTTAAATTTTTCACATTTCAAATGTTTTTGCTATAGTTTGTATCAAATTTTTTGCGAGGATTATTTAAGTTTTAATTTATTCTGCTTCTTATTGGTCCATATAGATAATGTAGGCTTGGGACTTTGTGCCCCAAGACCCCGCGGCAAGCTTGTGTAAGCAAAAAATGATCATTTTGTGCCAGACATCTTACAGTGTGTAAACTAGAATACAGTGAAAAGACTCTTGTTACTGATGGTTTAATAAAAAACAAAGTTTATATAGTTGTTGGCTTATATTCTCTAGAATAAACTAGAAATGTATTTTTTTTTAAAAGCTGGACAACATTGTTGTTGAATTCATGAATCACCCTGGTATTTAACAAAAAATCTAACGCATATTAAAGGTGACAACATGACAACTCTGCAATCAATGGGTTGCACACTGCACAATCACTGGCCCCAACAGGGTGCTTGCCATGTCACAAAACCTTGCAATGAATACATCTCTTCGTGGCAAGAAGTTTAAGTATCTCTGACAACTCTGAAGGCTCATTCTTGGAGTTGCCCTTGCGATGACCTGTGTCTATCTGCATGCATGTATCTGCAAGCATTTTCTTCATGCTGCCACCACTTTGCATTTGCATGCATTTCTTTGATAGTGTTTTAAATATATAAATTGAAGGAACCCAGTCAAATCTTTTAATTTAATAATAGCATCAATGCCTAATTCATGCAAGGCTGAAACCGATCATGCGAGTGAACAGGAAAAGATGGGTAAATTGGTCGTCTGTGGTACTTTCTTGACGCTCATTTTCATCTATGCCTGGTAATCATATCCCTGAAAACTAATGTATGACCTGTTTTTTTGTGCATAGATCAGTTTCGCAAGTTTCTTTGTGCATAGATCAGTTTTGTGAGGGAAGAGTCATTTCTTTCCCAAGGAAAGAAAGCTGAATTGCGAGGGAAGATTCATATTAAAACATCTTCCAAATATCCAAACCCGGGTGTCAGGAAGATAGTTTTCAGTGTTCATGAAGAATGAAGACAGCCACATAACTCAACCCTTCTGGCTCTGGATCTTCATTCACTGGTGTTTCGCGCTAAATAGGTAAATTTTCTAATCACAGAGATTTTAGAGCTTGAATGTGGATATATATAAAAACAAGTACTTTTTACTAAAATAATGAATATTACTATCATGGTAGCATTCTTTATACAGAAGTGACCCATTACCCAGATATAATTGAAAGTTGCAAAGCCCTCAATAATTAACTAATTTGCTTGTTGTCAACTTGAGGGACATTTATTCTCTTAACTACTAGTGAGGACCACTGATGTGATCCTTTTGCTTGTTGTCAACTTGAGGGACATTTATTCTCTTAACCAATGAGGACCAGTGATGTGATCCTTCTCTAGGTGTGATGGTTAAGCGGGAAATAAAAATAGTTTCTGACAAGTATAGTTTCAACAATAATTTAATATTTTCACTGTAAATGTTATAATTTCATAAAATCTTGATCGAAAAAATATGATAAAATCTATCCATGACAGTGAGACTTGCAGTAGTGGACACTGTAGAATCATCACTATAATGACAAGGATATATAAGCGTTGGACAGACTTTCCGTTTCATTACAGTTATGCTCTCAGATTAGGTTATCCAATGATCCAGTCCAAATCACTCCTAACTTAAATAAAAACACTAGATACCAAGCAAATGTTCCTTTAGCACCTGGCACTGGCTATGCACCAGGAAATACTTTGACGAGCACTAATACACCAACAGACTTTGTCAGTCGGGTGGAAGATGCTGGAAAAATAGAGACAGATTGGTGGATTGTGAGAGACTATTCGGGTGAGACTGAAACCCTCTTGATTCTTTTTCCTTTTACTGCCTACTTTAAATGGATGTATTTCCTCAAGTCATGAGTAAGGTAAGGAAAGTCAGGGCAGAAACGTCACGTTTGTGGAAGGTCCTGGAGGGCCTCGGAATGAATGGGTCTGCTTCGAGACAGTTAAAGCACACGTTTTAAAAGTACAGATTGAACCAGCACCCTGGAAATTTCCTTTTTTTTTGTTTTTGGTTTACACTTGAATCCATCAATCCTTCAGGGTACATTCTCATGTCACAACGAAGCTTCGTAAAGCCTTACCTTGTAAAACTCCTCTGTGTCTCTCATTATAAAACACTATAAAAATGTAACCTGCTAGCTCTTAATCTGGAATCGCCTTTCAATCTGTCTCTGCGCCTGGATCCCTCTCTTTTCTCTATCTCTTAACCTTAACCAGGTTTACTCTTTCTGCTCGTAACAGAAACTCTACATGATGCCAGTAGGTGCTGTATAATTACTATATTCTGAATATAAAGCAGCGCTGGATGTCCTTCGAAAAAGAGTGCCACAAATTCATTTAACCCCTAGATCCGTTCTTGGGTCAGTGGTTCATGGAATCGATAGAAGAAGTCCTAGACGCCTTTAAGCAGCTATACAACCTCATGACAGGACACCCATAAGACCTGATTCAATGGTAGTTTTTTTGCCAACATGGGTTGCCGTTCATTTAGTATCGTTGTGCATATTTGCACTCCCAAGGAACTCCACTAGAAGATGATCTAGCCACGTTCAAATCAAATTAATAAATAGTTTATTATGCTAGTTAGCTTGCTCTCAAATTAGGTTATCCAATGATCCGAGGAAGATTTGCAATAAAGTGCATTTATCATTATATTAATTGATGGATGGAAATGCATTTCATCATGTGAAAAAAAAAGGTTTGAAATTGGATTTAAAGTTGTTTGTAAGATCTGTTGTTGATTTTTGCCACAAATAATTTGTGATCAGAGAAGCAGTTCTTGCCTATTATCAATGATGCTTGGAAACTAATTTTTAATGCTTCATTTTAATGCATACTTCCATACTTCCTAGCGACAAAAATAAGCTCCTAGTTGATCCACCAACATCTAAGTTAACAGCTCCAGCACCAAGAAGTAGTTCCATGGGAGGGTTGTGTCACTACGCAAATCACAGTAGCCATCTCCTTGCAACAACGATTTCAAGGTTAGGAGTTTTTCAATCTATTGATTATTTCTCTTCACTTTACTGTTTATAAGAATCTCTTGGAAACCATTTTCTCAAAGAAATTTTATAGGCAAGAAGAGTAAAACTATGGCCACTAGTCGTATCAAGGCTTACCTCACCAATGAGGTGAGCAACGCACCTTTTTTTTATGTTTCTTCTTCTCTATAAACCTTGGCATTGCATATTTTTGCTTCATAATCTTAGCATTCCATTGCTCCATCAGTGCCAGCAACCGTGGTTGGATAGCGAACCATGTCATGGTTGATTCTTGGTAGCTACAGCAGCAGTACCATGCCACTAGCTGAATCTGTAAGACATGATGCGGGGATGTAGTGAATAGAGGTTAACATATGGTCTTGGAACGCTTACCTCTGGACGTCGAACGTCAGATCATACTCACATCACCGTGAACACTGATATCAAATTGAACAAGCGTTAGGGGACGTAGGCCATGTTCCCATTCCTCACAAAGCCCTAACAATTTACTCGAAATGAAGGATCAACAGAGATGAACGATTCTAGAACAAATACTCGAAATGAACGATCAACAGAGATGAACGATTCGAGAACTGAGGAACGATTCTATGTTATGTCATAATAGGAGACCAACTATATATTAACCTATAGTTTAGTTCGGTTCATTGAGTTTTTTAACTTATCGTTTGCTCTATTTGTTTATTTATAAAGTATATTTGTTTAATGCTACCTTTGTTTCTCTATTTAATAACATTACATTACAGTAAAGGTGTTTAATGCGAGCTTGCACTATTATTTAATTACAGTGTTGTCTCACTCATATATATTTTTCTGTACTTATATTGGAATAAACAAAGAGAGCGTGTATTGATAATGGCTAATAAATTTTACAAGATTATCATTCATGTAATTAGGTGCTGGGGAAATGTGTATTGATAAGTGCTAATGGCTGATAATTTTAAAAGATTATTATTCATGTAATTAGGTAATGGGATTATAATTTATGGGACGCGTTCCAAGTCAAACAGATCGAACAGACAAATTTGATTTTCCCACAAGAAATCTGATTACAGAGGACCACACGTGTGCAAACTTACAACTTATTCAGTACGCATTCACATGTACATTAATTAAGATAGGCCCTTCAACGCGTCTACCGAAGCGAAGTACCACTGATTATCTATATTTGCCTTGAGGAGAACAACTTTTTGGGGCTGGTTTAGCTTTTCTTCGTTGATCCACTCTTCTTCCATTTTGAAAGTTCAGTTTTAATAGAAAGAGGAAACCGTCTTTCTTTGGATAGAGTTATGGTGTAATATTCGAAACAAATATTAACAATTTTTCCCTCATTTGAGATATATTTTGGCCAGTATAGTAGATAGTTATTGTGGACTTAAGAAAAAAGTTGTGGATAATATTCTTCAAAAAGATAAGGAGGAAGGTTCCAATTTCATCATATTGATACGTATATGTACCTTTAGTAGGAGTAAGCTAGCTCGGGAGCAATCCTCCCTCATTGGACGGAGGAGGAGCAAAGTTAGCGTTGACTTTGCTCCTCCTCCATCGGATGGAGGGAGGATTGCTCCCGAGCTAGCTCACTCCCCTTTAGTATATTGCAAGAGGATTTAAAAAACTTGGTGGATAGAGCATCCATAATTTCTAATTACAATCTTATTGTTTAGCTGGGAGAATTTAAAAAACATTGTGGATAGAGCATTCATAATTTCCAGTCTCAATCTCATTTTTTAGTTGGTTTATTGATTAAAAGAAAGCTAAGTTCTTTTATTAAGTATTTCTATTAAAGTTTGGAGTTGAAATGGTTTATTGATTAAAAGAAGGTAACTTGGTTTATTGATTAAGTATTTTAAAAGTTTAGAATTTTATAAAAGGTATTGCTCTATTTATGGTGATCTATATGAAAATATGATAAATGATAGATGCAAAGAGTCTTTTGCTTTTGTTTACGGTGGTTTTAGTTTTTTAAATCTTTTATTTGTTTTAGAATGGGTAGAGTTCTTTCATAATTTGTATTTTTAGAAATTCCTTTGAATTTTAATTATAAATTTTGTTTGAGAAAAGGAGTAATCCTTCCACATACTAAAGTTTTTTTTGGACTTATTTAATATCTTGAATTTAATTGGATTGAGAAAAATTAGAAAAAATAGATGATTTTCTTGAAATTTAAATTGGAAATCTCACTTGTATCATAATCAATTATCCCAATTCTAAAGTTTTTCCAATCCATTGATCTTCTTAAATTCAATTGCATTGAGAAAAAACAAAATGTTTTTATAATTGGAGAAAACCAAGTATTTTCATAATTGAACAAGAGTTGCAAGCCCTTCTGAATTATAGATCCTAAAGGATGATCTTTTTAGTGAAATATCATAGCAAAAAAAATTTATGGTACCCTTGTGAATTAGAGATCCTTAAGCATTGTCTTTTTATGAAATATAATTGCATAACATTTTTATGGTACTCGATTTCAAATATCATACAACTTTAATTATGTGGACTCACACTAATTAAACACAAGGTAGAAATTGATTATTTAGAAGTGTACTTATAGCAAAGCCATTTCGCTTTTGAAAAGTAAACTTACAACAAACCTCTTGAACAAATGCGAATAGAAGGGCAAGGCCTTCCCTCACCCATCGGTAAAATGATATATAGGGTAAAAGGACAACTAATTTATTTCAGTGATGTACCGTCTTCAATCATATCCTTCAAACATGCAATGCAAGAACAAATTCAATGGCTAATAGTGCTTGGATTAGAAAAATGTGTGTTGGTTAAAGTGGAGGTGAGCAAGATCAACTTTTATATTCTATGAGACTACAATACAAGAATCTAACCATTAGAAGTAACATGCACGAGGAATTATGTATCAAGTGAATACAATCATGTAGAGGAGAGAGCAACCCCAAATCCCTTATAGCCTTCACATTGTTGCAACATTTATATGGCATGCGTTTCATTAATACTAAAGAGATGGGATTCAAGGATGCAATTGGGATATTTGTCAGTATGGAGGCTTGTTGGATTCACATGGGTAGGGTTCGTTTTGCCTATTTGCAACCTAAAATTCCAATGAACCTATGTCTAAGGTGGAACTTTGAAGAAATTCACAGGCTTGGCAAATTGAGAAGGTACATGCTCGGTTCTATTTGTGACTTTGAAGGGTTGAAAGAGCATTGGATGCTAGAAGCAAGCTAGCTTTAGATCCGTTCTAAGTTCATGTGGTTTGCATTTTGGTTTATTGTTAACTACAGTTTCATGGACGATCATAAGAATAGAGGAGGGTATGCTTATTGTGAGTGTATAAAGCAAAGAAGGATAGTAACCACGTTGAACAAATAGTTAGATGCTCTTTAAAGCTCCATTATATATCTAAATGATAGAATTGGGCATTATATTGAGACTTAGGAGAGCAATGTTGGAAAACTTGAGAAAGCAATGGAAGTTAATACCAACAAATTGTTCAAACTCAGATATGGACACCCACTGTGACATCACTTTAGGATTCACTTGCAACTTTCATTATATGGTGGAAAGACAATTTTAGTAGCTTAGTCTTAGAGGGATATAAGGAGGATATCATGGTTCAACATGCCCTTATTGAGGAGGAAACAACCAATCTATTGAATTTTAATCCAATTCTCAATCCTTAATTATTATTTCACAATAATTCTTCAATCATTTATTTTATCCCACAACGCATTACATAATCAATATTCATTTGCATTAGAAATAAAAGCAGGGATGACTAAAAAATAATCATGCACAAGAGACACAAAGATTTATCCTAGGAAACCAAAATGGGAGAAAACCCAACAAACTTTTCTCATAAGAAATTAATCGAATACAAGAACAATGTCAATCATGAAGATTAATCCCTAGCGTAAGAGTGCGCTCTTCTTCCATGAGAAACCCTAGCGAACCTCTGAGAGAGATAGAGATAATAAGATAACCCCAAAATGACTTATAGTGATCTTCACTTGTCCTCCTTTAAGAGTGTGCACCAATTGAGAGAGATGGACTTGCTTCATTGTGTCAAATGAAGTGTGATAACACTTATATTCATATTCTTTAATTAACTGATTTTTACTCTTGAGGATCACTTGTGCTTTTGTCTTATAGGGCCAAGTCCCCCCTTTTACTGGGGTATTTTTCCCTTTCTCATCTTCCACTTTCTCTAGGATTTCTTCAATGGATTATCTTGACTTATTTGGTTATTTCTTCATCGTAGGAAAGTTCTCCTTGTTGATGTCTCATCACATGTTGATCACATTCTTTCATGTATAACTCTAATATAGATTTGACCATACTCTAAGAAGTCATTGGCACTTGTTAGAGCCAATTCCAAATACAACATTAGATTAGAATTTGTCTCCAATGCATGGTTTTTTAGCGGCTACGAGAAATCGAACATCTTGTAGGGAGACCATACAATTCATGTCCAAGATTTCCAGAAGGAACAATTTGATTTATTGCCAATTCCAAATACAACATTAGATTAGAATTTGTCTCCAATGCATGGTTTTTTAGCGGCTACAAGAAATCGAACATCTTGTAGGGAGACCATACAATTCATGTCCAAGCTTACCAGAAGGAACAATTTGATTTATTGTTCGGTGAGTTTCCTTTTGGCTGGGCTGAGTTTTGCTTGTGGAGGGGTCATCTTTATCTTGATAGGGTCGAGATCACTTGAGGAGGGTGCATTATTTGAAGGCCATTGTCTCTATTATCTTTAAAAAATGCAAAATAATTTTTAATGGCTAAGTAATTTTTTTGGCAAAATAATTTTCCTTTTTGTTACAAATTTGTGACAAAGTAACATATTTCTATAGTTTATATAGCAATAGTTGTTACCAACTGCGGTGACCACCTCGTCGCCCTTGTTATATTGAATACTTTGCATTTTTTATTATTATATTGGACGTCGACCTTGCAATGAAGATTACAAAAAATAGTAAGTCCAATAATAGGCGATAACAACGACCAAACGGGTTCATACATGGCTTGGGATACTTGGCTTGGCCACTCGATTGGGCTTCTTGGAGACTTGGCTCAGCTCCGGGTTATATAAAATCTCCTCATTCACTTTTTCTTAATTAGTAAAATACCATCATATCTTGTTTCCCTTATATATGATCTTAAAGGTTGGTATACTTAATTGCTATTTTGAAATATTTTGGATTAGAAAATTCCAAGTAATCACGTTTATTGAAATTAGGAAAGCCATTCTACATTCTATGTCTCTACCCATTCCTTGAATATGTTTTTTTATGCTTTTGTTTGGGCTCTATCCCTTTTGAACAAGGCAGTTTCGAGAAAATGTTTCAGCTTGGAGATGTTTCCATGACAAGGAAGATGCATTTGAGGGTTTCTTAAGATAGTTTTTAGTAAGTTTGCTTTGAAAATAAATTATATTATAGAACTCGACACTAGCTATGATTAAAATCCACTAGCTATGATGCTTAATTGTATAAGTTTTTGTTGTCATTTTATCATTATAGAATCTTTATCCATAATTGGTATTTCTGTCCTAAGGCAATAATTTTTTTTTTGCCTATGCCATGTTCCACAGAAGATACCTAAACATAATAGAGAAAACAAATTACTTGATCTTTTTGTTTCACTCATTCCACGTATGAAGCTAGCTTTTCTTTATGAATGAAACTTATATGTTTTTACATAATTTGTTCGGTATTATGCCTTTACTGAGTAAGGTTAATGATGTTTGAAGTTATAGGTTATATTCATTTTAAGAGAATGTTGCTTTCAGTGATAATTATTCCAAATAAACATGAGATGATGGACTTAATTCATGAAGTATACATATTTGGATTTGCATTTGCATTTGTATCACAAATTGTTATATGTATATGAAATTGTGCATGTTTAATATTTATTTATGAATGTAGTATGTAGTATGTACATATGTTTTGATGGAATTCAAATTCTCTGTATTGTAAATCATTTTTTCAAATATTTATGTTATAAAAATATTTAAACAAAATTAATGATGCCAAAATGTAACATTATATTTATTTATTAAAATTAAAAATACCAAAATGTAATATTATATGGATTGTCATAAATCTTACACCTTTGATCTATCAATCTTTCTCCTTAAAATTAATGATGCTAAAATGCAACATTATATTTATTTATTAAAATTAAAGATACCAAGATGTAATATTATATGGATTATCATAAATAACATACCTATAAATCATTTTCTTATGCCAAAATGTAACATTATATTTATTTATTACAATTAAAGATACCAAGATGTAATATTATATTTATTAATTGCTTCAAGTTTTTATGGAACTTAGTTTAAAAAATGGGTTAGAAAATATTTATTCTTTAAAATAGAAATCCTAAGTTGCAATTTTTTTATTAAATTCTTGGTCATTAACAAATTTAGTTATGTTTAAGAAGTGGTACAAAAATTTAGATTAATTTTGTTGTTATGATTGTTATTTTTTGAATATGTATAAAAAAATGTATTAATTTAGAAATCAAAAGTATTTTTTACTATATTTAGTTTATAAAAGAAAATTGATAATGTTAAAATTAAATTAGAAAATCTCAAGATTTTTATAGTGAAAATATATATTAGACAAAACATTAGAACATCATGACATCAACAAAAAAATTATGTAATTTTTGTAGTACTAAGAAAATGGAGTATTAAACTCTCTTAAAATTATATGTATATGCATATATATGCTTGTAACACTACAATTGTTCATAACTTGTTGACTCATGTGAAAGCTAAAAAAATCTATGAAAGTTTTTTAAGGTTAAAAAGACCAAAGTTGATCTCTTAGATGATAATCCTATTTCATATGTTTTTTTTCCCTTTGGATAGTAGAACTCCTTATTTTTCAATTAAAGTGAGGAATACTTTTTCCCAACTATTACAATTGAAAATCAATAAGAGAGGAGACGAGGAATTGGTATACCAACCATTCACCACATTTTCATTTTAAAGGTTTGGCACTAGCTATTTCCAAATGCAAAATCAACTCTAGATGCTTTTGTAATCGCAAATAGCAATGTCGGGGACATGGAGTCTTTTTTGACGTGAATCACTTCATCGCCAAGTTCTCTATGGAGTTCCTTGCCCTCAAAAGGACAAGCCCTCCGACATTGCCACCTCGTGGCTCTTGTTATTTACAACTTCCGTTTCCTATTCTTTTATTTTTGACATTTTTATAATTTTATTCATCTTCACAATTTTTATTGTGTTTTTAATTTTTTATGCAAGGTTTACTTTATAGTCCTACTTGTAATTAAGGATAGTAGATATATTTTAATAATTAGTAATGGTAGATAATTTATTTAAATAGATGAAAGTTGAAGAAGATATGTGATAACATGTAGTTAAAATATAGGTAACAAGTGATTACAACTAAAACTCATTCATAACATTTAACTTGTGGTTTATTAATCTTCGTCGATCACAAGTAATTAAATTAATTTAATTTTAAAATTATGATGAAACAATAAATCAATATATAAAACTCTCTTATTAGTTATCATAAGATAATTTAATAACTAAAATCAATGTATGAGACTTTTGTTATGTCCCCGACGGGGGACATATATATATAGCTAATTTGGCCCAAATAAATTCACATTTAAAAAATATATAATGTTTAACTTTATCAAAATTAAAAAAAAAAAATTGTTAATTTTTAAAAGTTTCGATTGGTTGTTGGGTCGATGACGTAGGGTTCGCAACCCTAGTCTCATGCGTTGGCGGCGGCAATGACGGAAGCAGGTTTTAATAATTTTGTAGACATGTCGATTGCCTCCACCCATCTGTTGGATGCACGGATTAGTATTCATTACAGTCAAATTAATACATGGTCAGGAAATGTGCAGCGTACTCATCGATTAGTATTCATTACAGGCATATTAATACATGGTCGAGAAATATGCAGCATAATTCTGCCAGTTGGACAAACCATCCTCCCTGCCAGGGATGGAATTTGATGGGTAAATGCTCGTCATGGATCAATTTACCCGTCAAATACAGCTAATATTTTGAGGAGACCATCGAAATCTGGCTTAGAATACAGATAACGTTTCAGATTTTGTTTGTTACCAGCAATTTTGACGGGTGTCCTTCATTTGAAATTCCAACCCTGCTCCCTGCCCTACCCGAGCAACGTCGTCCAGTACATAATTCAAGTCATGCATGTCAGCTGCCATGCGGTCATTCTATTCCCGAGTCTGTATACCAGGGAGTGGCATGACGATGAAGTGCTTATTATTACTAGCTCTTGTTTCTAGGACACAATCTTCATTTTCTTCTTCTATTCCGCTTGGCTTCGTCGTTTGGTTTCTTGTTTCTTGCACACAGTCTTCCTTTTCTTCTTCGACTACTTCTTCTGATTCTTTGATTGAACCAATGGATGAAACCAAGGATGGGGCCTCCGCCCTTGCCTTTGCTAGTGAAACTCCAAGCTTTGCCTCCTTTACTGGGTTTCCAACCGGAACTGAAATCGACCCTGCACCCAGAATATCTACTGTTATTGGCTTTCAAACTGGGAGGAATGAGGGCATAGAAAGGATCTTGATCCGTGCCCAGAAGCCCTGCTTCGTTGTTTGGTTGCTTGCTTTTCAACGTTGTTTGGTTGCTTGCTTTTCAACTACAGACTTAGAAGGACGAGGAAGACCAGTTGCTTGCTTGATCTTTACCTGTCGGAAAGGAAGGCCAATGAGTGAAGCAGTCAGTCACTTCGTTTAGTGGCACGATGGAAGAAGCTGTGCGGTTACTGTAGGCGACTTTGACAAGCATCCATTTGGCCTTGCAACATTGTCCAAAGAAATTGTAAGCAGACGCACAAAATAGAGAAGAATAATGGGAAATCGGGTCCTTGTTTAAAGCAATTATGGGTCCATGTTTAAAGCAATTATGAGGCAAATAATATACTTTAACTCAGTTAAAACTTATTTTCATGTTAAAACGCATTTCCATGCCAATTCAGTTGGAAACCACCTTTGAAATCTAAATGTAAAGAATGTGTATTTGAACTCTAAATGTAAAGAATGTGTATGTATACTATTCAAGTTAAACAAAATATAGCACTCGTTTTACTTTTTTGGGGTTGGGAGTACACTTTTAACCAGTTATCAGCCTTAACGACTCTCTCATCCTTGGTAATGAGCTTATAATTTTCTTGTTCTGAGCATTGAATATTCTTGAGAAAACCTGAGGTGGGATTTGGCTGGGGTGGCGTGGGATGAAGAGGATTTAATAAACTTGTTTGAGCAATTCATGACCTGAACTATTTTCTTGGGAAAGTTATCACCCAATGGCTAAATAATTGACATTGTACGGAAAAGGGCTCTTTTGTTGAAAGACAAAAACCAGGCATAATCCAGGGTCATTTCCCCAAAGTTGCATCATGCAGGAAATTTCTAATTCAAGAGAATTACCAATTCCACAGGAACTCTAAAATTCACAGCTATTGTAACTTCTCCTGAAGTTTCCTAGAAATTTAAATTTCTTAACATCATCTTCATCTTCTAGGTTGTTGAAATGGGACCAGCCTTGCTTGTTGTAGCACTAATGTGAAGGATGGTAACGCCATTGTCACAGATAGTTTAGACTACAATACGTGTTTTTTTTCCATAACGGCAGTGAATTCCAATAGCTGGTATTAACTTCTAATTTTACAATAATATGCTTAGAGTTATTTATTGAGAAAGTTTAAGCCCTCATGGGAAGATTACTTAATTGGAAGCCATGCTTTAAATGATAAAGTATGGTGCCTACATTGTAGAAGATAGTTTAGACTACAATAAGCTTTTTTATTAAGATACTTTAGACTACAACTGTAATTTGTACTCTATAAATTTGTTTAAAATGGACCTTGATCTTACTTGTTGGATGCTTGGAGGAATCCCAGCTGTAGTTTGTTGGAGGAAAAAACGGAAGGCCTTAGGCCTTCAATCTCTGCAAACCCATTAGTTTTGACTGGTCGCTTAGCAATTGACATGTTACTTGGCTGTCAATGAGCGTTGAAGTGTGTCACAGACTGGGATGCTGAAGAAGAGGAGGGAGATGCGCACAAAGTCTCAAGTATCAATCTAGATGAGAAATAGATTAATCTCCACCCCACCATTGCACTGCACATTTCCCTACCATGTCCGTTAAGTTTTTTGTAAAAATAACAATAGCGCAATTAACAGATGGGTGCATGCATTTGACACTTTTACACTTATTTTATTACCTCGAGCCCTTAAAATCCTACATCCTGCCTACAATTTTGCCATGTTTTCTGTCAACCTAGCATTACGTGCCACTCTCACCCTATGATGCACTCTCACCCTATGACAAAGTGACCTATTGTTTAAAATATTTTTAAACTATTTGGAAAGGAAGGCACTAGATACTTATGTTCCTTTAACAGAGAAAAGTTATCCCTCGGATATTTTTAATTAGGTTAGTTGCATATGCTTTGCTATTCGCGGATTAACTCTGAAATTAACATTGAAGACACGAGTGTAGCTGAGGGGTTATGATTTGAAATTGGTGGGTTAACTGAAAGTGAAGTTATAGTGAAAGAAAATGTGTAGCTATGGTAGTATGTTTTTATGAACATATACTGATTGTTGTTTATGTAAATGATAATTCAAAACTTCTTTAAAAAGAACATTCGCAATACTTTCTTTATTATCAAATACAGCAATGACATTATAATTTAAAACAAATTAGTACTTTCTCCACATTTATATTCATGTATATCAAAACATTTGAACTTTTTAATGTAAAATAAATTTACAAAAGTAAAAGAAAAAACTACCATATTAAAGAAAAAGTAAAAAACAATGGTTTCAAATACTCAAGATACCATATTGAAGTAAAAATATATATATCACCTTTTCTTATGAGTGGTTTTGGAATCTCTTCTCCAACTCAAGGATCTAATTTTAAGTAAATAACTTTGTTAATATAAGAGATTGTGCATATTTATTTTTAGTAGTGGTGTTGTTATTTGTTTTTATTTTGGATTTTTATGGTAAAATTTAACTTATAGTTTTTTTTAGAAAATATTTATTAATTTTCTTTTTTTTTTAATTTTTATTTTTTCCCAAGTTTAATAGAGTAATTTTTTCCCCTCTAAAAGTCATTAAATTATTATATAAAGCGCATAAAATCCTTTTAAATTAAAATGTTTGTAGAGTTAAAAACCTAAATAATTATTTTCAAATATGTTTTATATACCTTTTAGATAGGTTGAATTTAGCTATGGTTTTTATCAATATACTGTAGCCAAAATTGAATTTTAGTGGAGTTGAAATTGTAGAATTTAAAAGTGAACTTAGAATTCAGATAATGTGTTTTAATTGATTGGATTGGTTTTATGTTCTTATGTTATCAAAATCTAATATGTTTGAATATCCATAATTGATTATCTACGCCAAGATGTTTATGGTTTAAATTTTGTTGAGATTTTTGAAAACAAAAATGATAGGAATCCCTTGATAAGATCATGAAATGTATTCTTATTAAAAATATATATGATATGAAATTTCGTTAGCTAAAAATTGGTATGGAATTACACAATTTGTTTTCATAATTTACTAGTTATTCATTTTAAAAACAACTAGTCCATTTCAAATCTATTATTATTTTAATAATTTTGCATTGATTAAATAGGAAAGATCATAATAAAGTATACAATCTAAAAATCAAACTAGGTTAATAGCATGTCAACAAATTAATACCAAGTTAATAACATTAAATGGACTTGAGCACAATTTGTTTTCATAAATTTATTCATTTTAAAAACAACTAAACACTTCAAATCCATTATTATACAATAGAATAATTGAACTAAGTTAATAGCATGTCAACAAGTTAGCTAGGCCTAGCACAATTTTGTTTTAATAACTTACCAGTTATTCAATTTTGTAATAAGCAATCATTTCAAATATATTATTATTTGAATCATTTTTCAATGTTTTCATTAATTGAATAGTAAACATCTAGGAAGTTATGCCATTGAAAAATCAACTTAAAGTTGGTGACATGTCAACAAGTTAACTATATCATGCATGTTTATGTATAATATGAAATTTTATCTACTATCCACTTATATGAACTCAACTAAAACAATTTGTTTTCATAACTTGTTAGTTATTCACTTTAAGAATACTTTAAATACATTATTATTTTAATATCTTTCCATTACATAGATAGCAAATTAGAATTATTTTCATAATTAATTATTATGAAAAAACTTTAAATGTATTATTATCTTAATAACTTTCCATTACATAGATAAGAAATTAATATTATTTTCACAACTAGTCATTATGAAAAAAGGGTAAATTGTTTTGGTTAAATGTTCTCACTCAAATTCATTAATTTTATTTATATGGAAACTATTGAAATTATAATAATATCGAACTATTAAAATTAATGATATTGTGATATGTCACAAAATTGTTATTCTAATATTATAAATACCAAATTTTATATGGAATGAAAACAAAAATCTAAATCTAAATTTATTTTGTAGCATAGCTTTAAACAATTACTTACTTTGCTTGTCTTGGTAAAATATGATCAATACATTTGTAGTCTTTTGTGAATCAATCTAAAGTATATTGAAGTTTTCCATTATTGTATAATTTCCTTGAACATTTCATAGACCAATATTAATTGAGAAATAACTTAATACATTACATGAAAAAATGATTTCATTTACCTTTTACACTAGCAACGCAATTCAAACATGTTTTTTTTGTATTATAGCAATATCTATTGACAATGTGTCCAAGCAGACTTTTCGATCTAAATTCTTATTACACAAGCTTTCATCTCATAACAATGTTGGAGACATTGCCACCTAGTGTCTCTTGTTCTATTATGTTTTGTCTATCTTTGAAATTATAACTAGACACCATAAATTCCTCTTTACCTTTCATTTTGCATCATACAATCTCTTGAATGTCTTAATATTGATTTTGGGTCTTGTTTTTGGAAATTGATGCCCAAAGCTTGGGAAAATTTTCACTAACTCTAAGTGTTACATCGGGATACTCAATTAAAAATCCAAACAATTAAAAATGAGAAATTTTCACTAACTCTAAATGTTGCATCTGGATACTCAATTCTTATCCTCAATCCCATTTTTAATTTTCCAATCATATTCCATGTATCTTAAAAATTCAATATAGCTTTTGGTTTGAAAAGGTATATTTCCAATAAAACTAGAGAAAATTCGAAGTAGTTTTCCTTAATGAATTTTTATTACAAATTTATTTATTGTTTTCTTCTCATAAAGTTATCCTCTTTAAAGATTTTTTAATTATTTTTACTTAATATTATATTAATATTTTGAAAAGTTTAATTTCACTCGGATGGAAAAAAAAATTAAACTCAACATTGATTACATTTATAAAAAATAAATATAAATATAAATTGTTTAGAAAATTCAATGTGTATTTATTATTATTAAATTTTTTTTTTAAATATTTAGAGGAATTTATAAATTTTTATATCTTAAATTGTTAATGGGTTTTAATTTTTTTATTCCAGTAGATATGGAATTTTTTAAATTACTTTTTAATTGTTTAAGCCTAATTTTTCTATTTATTTTATTTTTATGTCTAATCCATTTCTCAACATTGAATGTAGGCTCACTCTTTGCATGTTTTTTCCACATTTTTTTAAAATAATAAACTTTCTAAAGTATAATTAACTTTGTGTGTCTATTAATTCTATCATTCTCCTACTCAGTTAAATAGATATCCAGAGATCTTGCAGCTTATCATGCCAAATAAAGCAAAACTCACAATTGCTTCCATAAATGTTCCACATGGTATCTTTAAACCAAAGTCACAATGTTATATTAAAAGAAAATATCTATTGAATTCTCAACAAAAGATCCATTATTTCTTCATATTCAATAATGTTGTATGCAATTAGTAACAACATTTATTGATATATATGTTCCATAGTTCGACTTGAAACCAATTATCTAACTCAAGAGGTTGAACATTAACATTTGAAACTGAAGTTGTGAATAAACCTCTGACTCCAAACCAATCCAAATTCTCAATCAAAGATAACAAAAAAAAAACTAACAAATGCGTGATCGACACAGTTTTGTTTGTTCACTTGTTTCACAATATTTTGATTTGCAAGCTCTATTGCAATTGTGTAAGTCTCTTTTGGCCACAACCCATGAACATAAAACCCCAAATCTAACAATAGATCAATGGAGATTTTTTGCTCTCTTAAAATATTCCCATGTCCAAAACGCATTCTCACACTTAAATTTTAAATATATATATGCTTAATGATGTGCCTCTCAAAAGAACCTTTTCATGATAATTAGATACAAGTTGTCCTTAAGAAATTTTCCCCTTCGCAATACCTGTGCTTCACGAGGCCTTTCATATAACCCTCCAATCACTTGAAGACTAAACATTAATCCATCGCAATTTTCTATTACTCGTAATAGAAGTGTTTTGAATTGGTAAACATCATTAACACACTACCTTCGACGAGTTCTAACCCTCAAGGCCATTGCATTATACTAAGATTAAGTATCATGGTGTACCATGTACAACATATGTACTAAAATCAATAGTTATTGTTCATATACTAAATATCTAGGATAGATAACTCCTAAAGGAACCTTGGGTGACTGTTTATGAAGGTTTGTGACCTTAGTTGAATATTTATTTATATATTTATTATTAAGCATTAATATAGTATTATCTCATATTATATATCTTATATATGTTGCATTGACATTTCTTAAGAAATGATTTGTCTTTAAAGCACAATTTTAGAAGATTTGTCTTGTTCTAGCACGTAATGTCTCATGATTTTTTGATCTTGTAGTTGTGATAATGAATGACATAATATGATATGTTCTTCTAAGTGATACGCAAAATTGACGGATTATAAAAGGGTATGCCCACCCTAATTCAATTTTCAGAGAATTATGCAGGTATAGGGCTATTGGAAAGAACCTAATGTATTTTGATTCCTGAAATGACATTTACTTTGAGACCCAACTACACTAGTATTAATGTTCTTCATAATGTATGTAATTTTTAATGTCCAAAATGATGTTGACATTGATTGATTGAAGTATTGACTTTTGTGAATTGGATGTCGATAAGGTGTCCTTTTATCTTTTTTCTTGTTTTCGTAAACTTCAAATTTTGTTGTTGCTTTTAATAATTTATCGACTAAAAATAATTCTTATATGTAACTGTCCCATTCTCTGAAGTTTGGATATTTTATCTAGAAATTGCATCATTGCCACTGGTTCTGTCTTTTATTCCTTGTCAAAAATTAACTATTTACTAGAGAGCTTCTTTAACTTTTCTTATTTCAACTTCGTGTCATCATTTAACTTCTTAATATGCTCCATCAAATTTTGTATATGATCCTTAAAGTGACAAATATCTTCATCCTTTTCTAATAATTTCTTCTCAATATCTCGATTAGCTTGTTCCAACTTTTGATATTCTAACTTCGTATTCTTTTATTTCTTGATTTTTGTTAGTAGAGTTTGTTTAATTTAGTAAAGCTTAGGATCTCCAAGATTTTGGTGGAACTTCAATGTGAAAGAAGTTTGAAGAAGGAAGAAGAAATTCAGTACAATGATCAAACAATCATGGTGAAATGAACAGTCAAGAGACAAAAATTGGTCAACATAACATTACTCTCATTATCATTAATCTGTGTGTAATACAATGATGATACAAGAGGGAGAATTCAAATCCACTAGGTGTGATTCGAATTCCACAACTTGGACTGACACCAGAGCTCACTAACTATTGGAAAATCACCACTCTAGGGTCACTAGTTTAACTGAATACAACTAAATCGGTTCACAATTAGTTAACTCATCAAGGTAGATAGGAAAAGGCACCTAACTTCCTTGATTCATGTAAATGTTGCGCTAGGTTTATTAGAGATGAACTAATTGATGCCCATTGGAGAGTAACTCAACATAGACTAGGGTGAACTAATGATGGGAATCCCATGACTCGGTGTGGGTTCCTAAATTATAGGGATTGGCCTCTAGAGGTCACAAACTCATGCAAACTAGCACACCAAGTGGTAGGTGAGGCCCAGATGAGTTCCCCATGGAACCAGTGAAGTGGCAACATACTCCTAAGCTAGGAAATGACATTTAGACTATGGTGGTCAAGGGAGGATTATAATTAATCCTTACACCCCCCCTTAATCCAAATTGGACAATTTGGGCCCTGGAAACTAAGACCAAAGGTCAGCCATACAATCTAATGAAAAAAGTAAATGCTCAATAAACTGAGGAAATGGGGAAAACCTCATGGGAACCCCCCCCCCCTCAAAATGAGCAGCAAAACGAGGAACAATAACTGAATCAAACCTTTACACCAAGAAGAGACCTAAGATAGGAAAATATATTTTCAGTGAAATATTTGGTGAATATGTTCGAAACCTGCTCCTCTATAGGGAAGTAATGCAAAATGGTAGCCTTACTATGCATTAGTTCCCGGATGTAGTGCATGTGTACTTCAATGTGCTTGGTCCTCTGCTTCTGTACTCGATCACTCGATATCTTGATTGCACTTTGATTATCACATAATAAGTCTCCTAAAGGAGACGTGTGAATTCCAAACTCTATCAGAATCCCATGTAGCCAAACTTCCTAAATAGTTGCATTCACAACCCCCTGATACTCTGCTTTAGCTAAAGAGAGAGCAAGAGTCGCTTGCTTCTTGATTTACCAACAAATTGGTTCAGATCCTAACATGAACACAAATCCAGGAGTAGATTTATTGTCAGTACTATCACCAACATAGTCTGAATTAGTAAAACAAATCAGATTTAGCTTAGCACCAACATGACAGTGGATCCCAAACTCTCTCGTACCTTGCACATAATTCAAGATGTGCTTTGCTACTTTCCAATGCAACTCATGTGGATCCTACATGAATTTGGAAACAACACTCACAAAATAAGATAAATCTGGCCTCGAATGGGTGAGGTACAATAGGATACCAATCAGTTGTATGTAGAGTGTACTATAAACCAGGGGTGTAGAACCACCTTCTTCTAACCTGAGGTCAGATAAGAAGAGGAAGGATATTGCTTTACAATCAGTCATGTAGAATGTTTTGAGAAAATATCCTATATATTTGGGTTGCGTAATCATGATCCCCGAAGCTTTTTTATTCACTTCAAGGCCAATAAAATGCCTCAGTAGCACTATATCAGTCATGGAGATTGCCTTGTTCAAAGATAACTTGATATCCCTCAATTCAGTAGCTGAGCCACTAGTAATGAGCAAGTCATCCACATATAGAACCATCAACAGTAAGCAACCTACCTTTTGTCGCATGTAGACATTGCAATCAAACTTGCACCTCTAGAATTTCTATGATAGTAGGAAGGCATCCATCTTGGCATACCATGCCCTTAGGGCTTATTTGATCCCATACAAATATTTCCTTAGTTTGCAAACCAAGGATGAATCTTCAGTGTACCGCTCAAGTCGTCTCATGTAGATCTCCTCTTCTAGGTCACCATGGAGGAAAGAACTCTTCACATCCATGTGATGAACCTCCCACCTTTTGGAAGTTGTAATGGCCAAAACCAGCCTTATGGAATCCATTCTTGCAACATGAGCAAATGTCTCATTGTATTTCAACCCATGAACTTGTGAGTACCCCTTTGCAACTAAGCGATCCTTGTACTTGGCAGTAGATCCATTTACTACTAGTTTGTTCTTGTAGATCCATTTGTGTTGAACTATATTTCTCCCATGAGGTAAGGAGACAAGCTCCCATGTCTTGTTGTCTTGTAGCGAATCATATTCATCATCCATGGTTTCCTTCCATCTTGGATCATGGCAAGCCTCTTCATAGCATCGTGGATCATACCTCATCATCATGAAGCACCTCTCTGGGAGAAGTGGATCTGTATGGAAGAGTGTAAGGCATTCATATTGATATTGAGATATGGTTCTTCTTATGTCAGATGGATCCCAGACACTATTCCCAGCAGCTTCAATGAGTTTTTGGGCCCATTTAGGCCTTGGGTTGGGAGAAGGTGTTGGATCTGGATCTAGATCTGCTTGATATTCATTCTCACTATCAATATCTTGATCATATTAATACTCAGCTTCGGACTCTAAATCTGAAATATTAGTTGAATCATCATCATATGAAAATGGAATCGATTGAGTATTTATACCTTCATCTTCACTTGGTTGTATATCATGCAACGAATATTCGTTGAACTGGATACTTCGCTCTATGAAGCATCTTATGGTTGCAATCTCCATAAGTGTGTAAGCCTTTGCACTATCTTCATATCCCAACAGTATGCATTCGTTACTTTGAGGTTGGAAGGATTTCCTCTTGTCAGTTGGAATTCTGGCCCATGATTTGGAGCAAAAAACCCTTACATGTGAGACAACTGGCTTATGTCCCATTAATACTTCGAATGGAGTGACCCCAACCACTAACTTGTGAGGTACTCTTTCTGGATGTACGAAGCACGGTTCATTTCTTCAACCCATAAATATGATGGAATATTTCTTGCTTCCATAAGGCATGTAGTCATCTCTTTTAAAGATATGTTCTTCCTCTCAACTGCACCATTTTGTTGTGGTGTGTATAGGACTGAGTTTTGCATTTGAATTCCAGTTGAAGCACATAGCTACTAGAATTCTCTTTTGATGTACTATCCTCCATTATCTGATCTGAGTGCTTTGATCTTCTTCCCAAGAGTTTTATCAGCTAAGCCTTTGAAAAATTTAAAGGTTTCAAACACCTCAGACTTCTACTTAAGGAAGTAGATCCAACAATACCTTGAGTAGTCATCAATGAAGGTTAGAAAGTATATGGATCCATTCATAGATGCTATAGGCATTGGTATAGAGACATCAATGTGAACCAAATCAAGTATATAGGAAGATCATACTGCCTTCTCAACCTCATACCTTCGCTCTGGATGCTTACCTACCAAGCAACCATTGCAGACACCTTCAAAGGACTTGATGAGAGGCAATCCCTCAACCATCTCTTATTTGTGCATCTACTGGATATATTTGAAATTTAGATGTCCAAATATTTCATGCCAAATCCTACTTGTATCATTAGCATGAATCAATAGGGAACTTGGATACGAGTTAGGAAGAAAATGAGAAAAATCATATGCCTTGAAGGCATGATTTTTATCTCCTTTGCTATCACATTTCCGGTAGACATTTATGATATCTCCACTGAGATAGGATCAAATATGATTTGCTTGGGTGAGCCATTATGGGTTATCTAGTATAAAAACAACAAATTTGTTTCGAAGAGGGCACATAGAGGACGTTCTTGAACAATACATGCTCAAATTTGATTGAACCTTCCCCAACAACTGGGATTTGAGAGTCATCTCCTGTGTGAATGCTTGGTACACAAGAGAGATCCAGATAAGATAATAATTCTTTAGATGCAACCATGTGGTAGGAGGCTCCAGAATCAATGAGAAAATCCTGTGACTGAGAGAATCTTTCATTCAGTGCATGACATCTCTCATGATCTTCAGTATTATTTCTAGAATCAAGCTTCCTTTCACCTTCAAGAAGGGAAATATTGTTCTGTTCAAGGAGTCTAGACATTTGGTTTATGGTTTTATTCATACATAGGTTCTCTAGATGATTCCCTCTCTTGTAGTATGAGCACTTGGACTTGTCAAACCTTTTGTGCTTGTCCTTGTTGTAACATGAGGCTCCTTCTGAAGGATTCTTCTTCTCCTTAGGCTTGAAATCAGTGCTCTTCTTTTCCTTTCCTTTTTTCTTCCCCTTTGCTTGTGCATTCTTAGTCTCCCCAACTAAGAGAGCATGAGTTTTGGAGGCTTTTAGGGATCCCATATATATCAACTTATCTTGTTCCTGAATAAGAGTCTTTTTGAAGGAATCAAGGGATGGCATTCACCAATTAGAAGTTGTCAGTCTCTTGGAGTGAAAGGTGGATACAAACACTGAGAATTATGGGCCAAGTTTGATTAGAATTGAGAGCACCAATTGCTCATCCTTCTTATCAATTCCACAATGCTTGCCCTACATGAATAAGGATTTGAAATTGGAGAAGAATTGTCTGATGGTTTCAAAGTTACTAGGATGAAGAGAAATCAACTCATCTTGCTTGCCAAACAATGATTCGAGCTTCTGCCATACTTCCTTTGGATTTTTTAATCCATCAAGATGGAAGAGTAAATTCCTGGAGATATGAATGCACATGAAGCCAAATTATTCATCTAGCTTGTTCATATACTTCGACTTCTCAAGAGGTTGTTGGGGTTCAACCTCCTTTACCATAGTGACTCTATATAGACCTTTGTTGAGCAACACAATCTACATGTCAACCCTCCAAGCAAAATACTTGAAGGGTGTGAGTATATTGAGTGTCAAGAATGTTGAATTCTCCATCTTGCAGCTTCAGGGGTAGCATAATTCTTTTGAATTCTTCAATTTACCTACAAAAACACTTCAATTCGAAGGAAAGCCAATTCAAACACTATCTACTTTGACATGTGCACATTATCAAGGTGCTTCACACATGGCTAGACTTTTTTCGATAAACTCTAGAGGGAGCAAGGCACAGATACCAGGAATCATGTGGAACCTAGTTGCTTCGAGTGCATCATTGGAAGTTTTTGAGGATTGAAGTTGGCATGATTACCTGCTTGGACACCATGTTGAATTTAGCAAATCTTAGGATCTTCAAGCTTCTGATTGAAACTCATTGTGAAAGAAGTTTGAATAAGGAAGAATAAATTCAGTACAATGATCAAACAATCATGGGGAAATTGAACAATCAAGAGACAAAAATTGGTTAGCATAACATTACTCTCATTATCATTAATTTTTGTGTAATACAATGATGATACAATAGGGAGAATTCGAAGCGACTAGTTGTGATTCAAATTCCACAACTTGGACTGACTCCAAAGCTCACTTACTATGGGAAAATCACCACTAGAGGATCACTAGTTTAACTTAAGACAACTAAATCAACTCACAATCAACTAATTGATCAATGTAGGTAGGAAAAGGTTCCTAACTTCCTTAATTCATGCAAATGCAGTGCTAGGCTAACTAGAGATGAACTAATTGATGCCCACTGGAGGATAACTCAACATAGACTAGGGTGAACTAATGATGGTACTCCCATGACTTAGTGTGGGTTCCTAAATGATAGGGATTGGCCTATGGATCTCCTAAACTCATGCAAATTAGCACATCAATCGGTAAGTGGGCCCCAGATTAGTTGACCCCCCTGAGCACTGGTGTAGTACCTTCCATGCTTAGATGCATTACCATCTGTGCTCCACGTGGCTGGATTGCTAGCTTCCATTGCTTGTTGAGTGGATTTTGAATTTTGCAAAATTGTGGGCAAAATTTGAAATGTGGTGTACTTCACTACCATGCCTCCTCAATGCGCAGGGACTAGGTAAAGTCTTTGTGACCTAGTTATTTAATTATTTAGCATATTAAAATTTGAAATACATCTTTATTTTCCCTTAAGTTTAACAAAATTGAAAAACTTATGCGGTGTGTTCGAGTCGTTTGGCTCACATCGCATATTGTTGCACCCTGTAAATTTAAAGGACATGCCATAGATGGTGTGTTTATATCTCACACTGCAAACATAGTGAACTTAGTTCTTTATAACACACCAGTTAACCATATTAAAAAAACACAATCATAACTGGTGTGCATCATAAAACGATGCACTAACTTATAACATGCACACCATTAATCCGAAAAAAGCAAAACTCACAAAGGGTTTTACCTACTATGGGAACTCTATTAATACTTGCGCAATGATAACAATACCATGACATGTCCTAGATACAATAGTGCTTCCTATTATTGGATGCACCACTAGACTTGACATTTTAAAAAACAACAAGTTAACCAGTTCACATTGTACATAGGAACACATTGTTTTGACAATGCACTAACTTGTAACAGGCGCATCGTAATCCCAAGAAAATATAAAACTCAAAAAAGAGATTCTCCTCTCAAAGTGCGCTCTATTAATTCTTGTGCATAGTAATCGGTGTGATGATATATTTAGAATGCATGGGTGCTTTCTAATAATAGATGCACCACAAGACTTAACTAAATATATCACGACATTATACGATGTGCATTCTAAAAACAAATGCACTGAGTATACAGTGCGTTGAATTATAAATAGCGCACTATTATCCTCAAAAAGATATAAAACACATAAATTGTGGCTCCTCTTATGGTGAACTCATTCAGTCCTTGCACATCGTGCTTGGTGCGATGACGTGTTTAGGAGGCATTGATTCTTCCTATGGAATCAATACCATACTTAATGTAGTCAAAACACCACATTGTCCAGTGTGCTTTTTTTTTCAGAGGAAAAAATACCAGTCTTTGTTATTCATATGAATCAAAAGACATCTTTTACAGTATCAACATGATTACTGCCAGATTCCAATGCCAATATCTTAACAATACATAACAGCAGATATATCAAAAACAAATCTGCATGAAGACTGTCCGATCTCAGAGCCACCATCAACAACTATAAATGACAAACAAAGCAGCAGATACAAAAGATAAAGTCTGAACGATGCATACTTTTCTCATCATCCCTGTAAAAATAGGTCAGATAGTACTAAGTATTCGAAGATGAACTTCAAATATAAACATATCAGAGCAGAACATGCTGGCAAGAAGGACTCAATCATAGAACAGAAAGAGATAATCAAATCATAGCTATAACCATGCTGAAACAAAAGAGATATTCAGCTACTCTAAAAAAGATAAAGATTGCCTTGTTTCACAATCATTCCATCCATAGATTCAGAAAATGAAACAACTCCCATATCCAATTTCAGTCCTAGTTTGGAGAGTGCATCTGCCAACGTCTTATGCTCACGATATGTATGTTTGAGGATCATCGGCGGGGCCTTTTGAAGCATAAGTCTTATATCGCAACACCAGTGCATCATAGATGGAACATCAAGTGCAGATATTATGTTTAACCATGAGATAATAACCATTGAGTCCCCATATATCAGCTGAATAGGAATACCCATCAAATGGCTGACTTTTAGAATTGCCCAACATGCCAATAACTCTGCTCTAGTGTTAGAGCTTCTACCACAACCCATGGAAAAGCTAAAGAAATGTATATCATTGATATAAATAAAAAAACCAGATCCTCCCATTTTTTCCGCAGCATCACCATAAAAAAAGCCACAAGGAAAACATTTTGATGGTTTTGGTCCAATATTGCGAACTTTGTAGATTTTCATAGGCACGGGGAAAGAAATGACCAGCCCTTCAATTCTGGCAATCAAAGCAGGGATGGAGGGTTTCTTATCTTCAAAAATGTAGAGATTACGGGTGAGCCAAATTCCCCAACAAATAAACAGAGGTAAGTATAAGTAAGGGGCAGAACTCGCAGAACAGGTGAACCATCGGTCCAAGTAGGAGTGAACAGAGCTGAAACTAGGGAAAGAACAACTGAATTTTCTCTCGAAGAAAGAGAAAATACGGGCAGGAAATGGACAGCAGAAAAAAAGGTGATGGATATATTCCATGTTTCCTTCACAAAGGATACAACGACTAGGCCCATTTATACCTCTAGACTGCAATTGCTCCCAGGTTA
The DNA here is from genome assembly GCA_001517045.1 of Pseudotsuga menziesii. Lineage (NCBI taxonomy): Eukaryota > Viridiplantae > Streptophyta > Pinopsida > Pinales > Pinaceae > Pseudotsuga > Pseudotsuga menziesii. The sequence goes on from LPNX010202374.1 coordinate 108,873, forward strand.
ATAACTTCCCAAATATCAAAATCCAGATAAAACATTTAATTTTCAGAGGGATAGGCAAAGACCACAAAATTTTTAGTACCTTGTCATTTAATTCTGAACAGCAGTGGGAGATTATACATGAATAACCATCAGCAGCAGTTAATGGCCCAAAATAATTTTTGTGGGACCAGATTAACATATCACTTTGTTCAGTAAGCCGAATACGACCAAATTCCAGACCTCTTATATAATTATCCCAAATGGTTTTCCAATCACCTGTAAGATCAAGTTCTTCTGCAGAAAACCAGTAACCTTTGGCATTTGAAGTATAATTGTGTGCCTGGGATAAGGAACAAATGCCAAAATCCTCTAGATAGTCTCTCAATCCTCTAGACAGAAGGAAAGAGGATCCCAGCCCCACAATAGGATCGGCCCCCAAGCTAATGGATTCACCATTACCAACTTGCCAAGTAGTTCCTTTACCAATCCAGTTAATGGTAGCAATGAAACCCTTCCATATGATAGAGGCATTATTAAAAATTAAGTTCTTTTCCCTGAGCCAAAGGTGAAAAGGCTTACTTTTCATATATTTTGTCGAGATAAGGAGATTCCAGATGCCTTTGTTGTGGACAGCCAGCCAGAAAGATTTCATTCTCAAAGAAAAACTAAAGCTAGGGAGATACTTAATTCCCCAACCACCATGGGTAGTAGGCCGAGCCAAAATATGCCAATCCACAAGATGAAATTTTTTATTCTTAACAGAAGATCCCCACAAAAAGGAGAATATAACTTTTCTGAGTTTATCTAGAATAGAGGAAGGTATCGGAACCAATGACATCTAGTAGACAAGTATACTGGAAAGAACAGCACGAATAAGAACAAGTCTACCTCCCATAGAAAGAAGCATGTTTGTCTAGTGGGAAATTTTCTTTTCAAATTTCGAAACCATCCAAAGCCAATCTTTTACCAAGTAACTATTTGGTTTCAAGAAATAACCCAAGTACTTAAAACCTTTCCGAAAATCATCAGACCTATAAGGGAGGATGCCAGAGATTCTTTGAAGAATTGGCTCATCCACACCTTTTTGCAGAAAACAAGATTTATTCCCGTTAATAGACATACCTGAGGCCTCATAGAAGATATCCAGTATGCCTTTGAAAGCCAGCCATTCTTCATAGGAACCCAGACCAAATAAAATCACATCATCTACAAATAGTAGATGAGTGAGAGATAGCTTAGAAGAGACTTTTATGCCTTTAACGTTCCCACTTCGTTTTGCCTCCTCAATCAAGAGACTGAGCCCTTCTATAACCAGAATGAACAATAAGGGGGATAGAGGACATCCCTGTCTTAAACCCCTCGAGGCAGGAAAGAAAGAGGAATAAGATCCATTTATAAGAACAGCAAAATTAGCTGAGGAAATGCAGCCCAGGATCCAATTAACTCCAATAAGGGGAACACCTATTTGAATAAGAAGAAGACGAATGAATGTACAATTAACTCTGTCAAAGGCTTTAGATAAGTCCAATTTGAGGATGAGGGCACATTTATTTTTGGAGTTGACAGAGTGCAGAACTTCTTGAGTAATAGCAATGGGTTCCTGGATAAGCCGATTCTTTAGAAAGACAAATTGTTGGGGAGAGATGGAAGCATCCAGAAAGGGTTTAAGCCTCATAGCTGCAATCTTGGAAATAAGTTTATAACAGAGATTACATAGGGAGATTGGACGATAGTCAGCAAAGGTAACAGGCATATCTGTCTTAGGGATAAGAGCTAGAAAAGTAGAATTGAGAGCATGAGCCACTCTGCCCGAGGTTCTAGCTGTTTCCACCACTTTAACAAGTAGAGGACCCAATAGATCAAAAAAGAACAAGTAGAACTCAACTGGCCAACCATCCGGTCCAGGAGCCTTATCTTTTTTAAAGAGTTTAAGAGCCTTTTCCACTTCCATAATAGTAACAGGGTTAGTAAAGGAATCTTTATCTTCCATGCTGATAAAAGCAGGAAAGACACGAATAATCTTCAACTGAGATTCTAGATTTGTCATCTTGTCATCTTTAAACAAAGTCTTGAAATGTTGAATACCAAGGGATTTTAGATTTTGATCATCAGAGACCCAGGTGCCAAACTCATCTTTTAGACTCCAAATAGCATTATGGTTTTTGCGCGCTGAAGCCACCGCATGAAAATACTTGGTATTAGCATCTCCTTTAAGTGCCCAGGTAATTCTTCTTTGAAGTCTTGCAGAAGAAATTTCATGATCAGTCAACTTTTTAAGAGGTGCTTTGAGAGAGCACAGCTGAAGATGTTGTTCTTGATTTAATATAGCTGACTGAGAGGATTGGAGAAGAGAGCTAATTTCCTCTTCCAAAGCAGCTGATTTATCTTTCATCTTTAGTGCTGCAGATTTAGTCCAAGATTTTACCTTATCTTTTATAGTTTGAAGTCTGCAGGAGAGATCATTCATGGCATCCAAAGAGGGATCCGGCTGAATAAGAGGCCATTCAGAACGAACCATCTGAACAAATTCTTCATTTTCAAGCTAGGTATGATTGAACTTAAAAAGATAAGCACAAGGTTTTTGTTGGTCAATCCATTCCAAGACAATAGGAAAGTGATCAGAAATTCCACTTCTATGAATCCAAGCTCTATACTTTGGCAGAGAGCTGATCAGTTGTTTCGACAACAAAAAATGATCAAGCCTTTTAGAAATACCATCTTCCCCAATCCTTCCATTCCTCCAGGTAGGTCCAGCACAGGGAGGAGCAACATCCACTAAGTTATGATCAGAGAAAATATTTGAGAAATATGAACCCAAAGGATCTGGAAGGGATTTGGATCCCCAAATTTCTAAAGCATTCAAAGTAAGATTAAGATCCCCTGCTAAGATGAGATTTGGCAGAGAAAGAAGACCTCCTGAAGCTGCAGTATTCTAGAATGAATCACGATTAAGATAAGGACCATAGCAGTTTAATATAGAGAGATTAAGAGAAGATCCCCGGATCGAGGCTTTCAGCAGAATACCAGCAACGGTCTGAAAGGATTTGCACTTAATGTTTTTCAGATTCCAACCAGAGAGGATACCTCCAGAGAGGCCAACAGAACTAAGGGCACAGAACTCCCAGCCCGGACATAGTTTAGAAAAGGCATATAAAGCAGGATATTGACCAGTCATGGTTTCTTGAAAAAGGACAACATCAGGAGAAAGAACAGACAGCAAATGACGGAGGCTTTTTTGTTTGGCCAGACTCCCCAGGCCACGAACATTCAGTGAAAGTATGCGCATTAAGTAACTGAAGAGTCAGGGGTCGAATCTCTAAGGACCCGTGGAGAAGGAGAAGAAAGAGATCTCTCTGCTGCTTTTAATCTCTCAGAAAGAGGAGTATAGGGAGCCTGGACAAAATCAGAAGATTCTAGAGGGGGTTTAGTAGGCTTTTTCTTCCGTCTAATAGTGACATTTTCAAAACGGATTGAGTCTAGAGGGAGAATCGAGGGGGAGAGGGGTGTCTTGTCAGAAAAAATAATTAAATATTTTTTCAAAGAAGGATCAGAAAAGGAAGGGGAGGCTGCGGGGATGTTAGGGGATGAACTAGAAGACCGGGGCCTAGTCTGTCCAGATGAGGGAAGAGGGGGGAATTCAGCCTCATAAAATAGGGGAACTGGAGAGATGACAATCGGAGGGGTAGAAGAGGGAACAAAACATAACGGGGCATCTAGGGAAACTCCAGAGTGAATTGGAGCTGAGGGAGGGCCAAAAGCAATGGATGAAGGAGAAGACTCCTGAATCAGATCAGTCGGAGGAGGTTCCATCAGTTCGGGCATCCTAGGGGAAATAAAGGAAGGAATAACATCAGAAGGCAAAGTCGCTTTTCTGTTGCTGATCACTGAATCAATAATGTCCAGATCCACGTCTGACACATCCCCATATAAAGAAATAGCATTATTCAGCTTACCAGAAGCGGGGACATTTTGGACTGGAGTAGTACAATCCTTTGCTAGAGAAATTATAGGGGAGTTTACAAAGGAATCATTCAAAGAACGCCTAACAGGCTCACGACGGAGAGAAGGACAGTCATGGCACAAATGGCCTGTCTCTCGACAAATACTGCATCTAAAAGGAATGCCTAGAAAATCCAAACGTTGAATAAACAAACGCTCATGACAGAGTATCTCAACTTCAGCTGGAAGGCCTTTGGTGATATCAATTTCAACCAATATTTTCGCCTTTCTTTTATCAAAGGAGTTCATGAAGTCATCCTCTAAAGCCACAAACCTACCAATAGTATTTCCAACACCTTCCATAAGAGATCGGTTCCAAAGCGGGAGAGGAAGCCCTGGGAGAATTGCCCACAAATGACGTTTTTTCACTCTTTCTCTAGCAGGATCAAAATTAACATGCCAACGATCCAGCACTAGAGAGCCATTACCCACTCACCATAAACGGCTTAGTATCTTAGTGGCATGAGACTCCTCTAAGAAGACAAAAGCAATCCATCCCCGGACCAGTAAGATGATAGTTGGAACATAGGTTAGAAAAGGTTTCCAAAATTCAGTAGCCCAAGATAACCAGTCCTTTTTTTCCATGGAAACATATTCCAACCTACCAATTAAAGCTCGACGACTCAGAGCTTCCACCCTTTCCATATAAATATCCCTACCAACCACAAAATGAAGTTTTCCTTCCAAAGTTTTGTAGGCCTTTGCCTTTCTACGCCTCTGAAATCGGGCAGGATCATTGGCCACCCTAGGGTCGGGAGACCCATTATAGGTCTCCCCCATCAAGAAACAGGGGCAAATTTTTCTAGAAGCAGTCCACAAATACAGAACACAGACTCAACAAATAGCTTTAAAACCAGGTTCAGGCCCCGAGTGAAGGAGCACACAAAATAGTGGGGCTCTATAACAAAACCAAGCAGAAAAACCTCTGATATCAGATCCTGGACAGAAAAATATAAGAGTAGGATAGACTAACCCCCAATGTCGAAAATAGTCTAGATTGCCAATACGTTCCACAACAGAACAGAAACTCAATAAATGCAGATAATCCACAACAGAAACCCAATATATGCTGATAATCCAATATCAATCACCAGGCAGATGAATAGCAGAAAGAAAGGGTTACGAATCATGTGCCAAACTGGAAATCTCTGATATCAATCCCAGCAAAGAAATGAAAACACTATATAAAATAGCAGGACAGTTAAACCCATATAGTTCTAATACAACTAGAAGCAAAGTCGGGCCACCATAGATCATAACTCCATCAATATCATACCATCCCCATAGCAACAAAACGAAAGGTCTAATAATCAATAAACCACAAAGCAGACCGCAAATATCAGATACCAGCACAGAAAGGAATATCCGTACTCAAATATAACCAAATACAATCTAGTGTGCCAAGTAAACCACTAACAATAGTGGATACCAATAAAGTCTAAATCTTAAGAATAGTAACAGATATCAGACCGGCGATGCCGAGTAAAAAATAATAATAATATTAGATCCAATCGGCAAAGTTGCTGAAGTAAATTTTCATCAAATATAATGAGAAAAACAGAAACATACACAGCACAGTACCACGATAAAAAGTGACAGTCGAATCCCCAAATTAAAGTAGGAACAACCCTATATCAGTCGGGCCGAGGAAGCTGCTTGAGAGCGCAAACCAAAACAGCTCAAGCGCTATAGCATTCCACCTCCAGAGCCATAGATCCCCAAAAATGAACACCTATGGTTAAAGGGCAAACCCTCAAATCGAGAGCGTAATAGAAAATATAAACCCTCAGTTCATACCCATGGGCAAATCAGACAAGAAGAAACACTGAAGACAGAGACAAATCCAAATGGCAGCATTAATAAGTCAAACCCTAAAGAGTCCGCCGGTAACTGCGATGGCAGCCCCATGAGTCAATAAAAATAAAAACCAGCCCATAACAAAGCTCGGTCAACCAGAAGTAAACCCTAAGGGTTTCAATGCGAGAGAAAATATAAATCAAACCCTAAACTTGCCGCATCCCGACAGACACTACCAAAACAGGATGACTGATCAAGGACGGCCAAATCCACCGAGACAGAAAAATGAAAATTCCCACTTCTTTTAAACTGGTTGGTACTAGTCCTCGAAAGAGGATGGACTCCAGTTGTCGGGTGCAGCGAAAGGAAAAATCAAATAACCAGTAATACCCACTACAAAAACCACAGAGCAGTGATGGAGGGAAGGGTTTGACCAGAAAAAAATGGAACGCAGAATAGAAGACTTCAACGACAGAGCCAAAGGGAAAATGGGTATGACTAATTCCCCCAAAACCCAACAAGATGGGAAAATAAAGACCTTATCAACCTAGAGCCGTAACAGATAAGAGCAAGTAAAGAAATACCGGTTTTGGAAATGATCAGAACCACGAGGGAGCACAATCATAGCCATCCCTACAGAAATCTGTGGAAGCGCCATCCAGCGAACTGCCAAAACCCTCGTCGAGCTGCAAAAACCCTCGCTCTCCCATCGAACCCTCACTGAGCTGCCTTGGAATTTTCACATCTTCATATTATACTTCACATTGAACCAACCCATCCAACTATTCTTAACATTTAAAAAGTACTATACATGTCCAGTGTGCTTTGTTAACATTGTTGCATCGATTTTTTGGTGTGCTAAGGTATAAAAGGTGCACCATCAAATTCAAAAGAACCATTAAACCCGCAAAGAGAAGCACATACTACGGTGTGCTGATTTATGTGTGTGCATTGTGTATGATGCGATCATAGGTCTACAATACACCAATCCTTCCTTAGGATGGATTCACCTTTAAACTAAAAAATATTTCCATGCTCACCGATGTGCTTGTATATTCAAGTGCACCATACACGATGCTCTTTGGTTACAAAAGCACCAACACTCATGCATGACTATAGTTAATGCATGCCACTCATAAAATTCATTTATTTTGAGAAGAAAAGTATTATGTGATGTTGATAAATAGCATGCTCATTTAATGAAATATTTAATGTTTTTTTATGTCTATTTATGATATTGATCGATGTTATATATGTATTAGTGAGAGGCAGCCCGGGAGTAACAGGCATGGGTTTACCCGTATAACTTAATGCATGAGTGGTACATGAGAGAGAGGGAGAGAGATTTTTTCCTTGAACCCATCACCAATAATACATGAAACATTTTGATGGTTGTAGGCCACCTGAAGTTCTATCAATAGGCTAAATCCCTCAAGGGGAACTCTTCTTTCTTAGAACAATTGATCTGTTGTTGGGATCATGGGAGATATGCGTTATGAATTAGTCTCGGTCTGTGGTTACATCCCTCTGAGAAGGATATTTATTTCAACATTGGGATATCTAGGAGAGGGGAGGATTTTCCATAGTTCCTTGATGTCCTAGTAGGTGTTGTTTCAACATTGGGCTATCTAGGAGAGGGGAGGATTTTCCACAGTTCCTTGATGTCCTAGTAGGTGTTGCAATAGAGAGTCAACTCACTTACTCTCAATGTTATATTGGTCCCCACATCCTCGATCCTACTGATTTTCAGGTGCGCGGTGGACAACTTCATATTAGTGTTTTTGGTGTAGAGGAGGTTAGGTGCCTCTCATTGTTGAGTATGAGCATTTTGCACCTCACCAGTGACGATAAATGCATTATTTTCCATCTTTTATACTGTGCATATTCTTTAGTGTGGAGACCTAGATGCATTAGGTGGTCCACCATTTTTTATACGAAAGTTTGTTTTGATCTAGATCGACACAATGTTGTGTTTTATGGGAGCGCCAACTTCCCTTTTGATTCAAATATTTTTTGTTTATTTTTTAGAGGATTCCATCTACAAGGTCATCATTTGACCACCGCCCGCCTAGGCTTTTGACCGAGGTGCATATGCACATTTGGAGATAGATGATGCCCAAGAAGGTCTAGTATGATTTCCCATATAGGATTACAAAAAAGGTGTTGGAGATGTCATCTAGTTAAGAGGACCATGCATTGGACCTTCTTCTATATATGTATGCAAAATTGGACTAGAGAGCATGTCCCTGTGACGATCCCCATCACTAAAAAACCCAAAACATGCCCAATTTTTTTTTTAAATATCTAAGTACATATATGCAACTAAACAATCATACACATATAGGCATTCACATATACACATGAAGGCATTCATAGCTACACAAGTCTCTATGTTCCATCAACACCCATGTGACTACGGGAATCACATAGGTCCATTACTAGACTTTTGGTCCAATACAAGAATCACTATTTCTCGTAAATACCCGAATTTCCTAATAGTATCTTAGCAAGGTGAATTGGGTTAAAAGATAACTTTAGTTGATGAAAACCCATATTGACCCATCAAAAACCAAGATCTCCATTTTTTTATGTGGGAGGGACAAACCACGGCAACCAATGAGACATTTCACCTACATAAATTCCTGCCATTGTTACCGAACTGTGATTCAACTTCTAGAAGCTCTACCAAGATTAAATTTACCATTCATGTAACATTATCTCTTTGAGACATTTTGTCAAACATTATTGTGTGCAAAGTATGGAAATGCATTTCTAGTAATTCCCCTCCACTCTTAATGGACCCATAACTTATTTAATAAAGTTTATGATACAATAGAATGTCATTTATGATTTTATACATGCAACTACAAAATTGCATACAATAAATTTTGGAAACATATGGCTACAAAATGTAAATCTTAGACAATTCACTTGCAGCTACAAAAAATGCAATTCCAAATGCTCATGAAACATAATGCTACAAAAAAATACCATTTAAATGAAATTCCACAACCATGAACACATAGCCATTGCATAATAACAACCAGTAATTCATATAAAATATTCGTGCCATTTTGCAAATAATTTCACAACACAGAAATATCATTCCATATTTTAAAGGCAACTAAAGATTTGACATTCATTTAACCACATTTCTTGATATTTTTTAACAAACATTTTGAGTGCAAGGTTTTTAAGTTTCTTTGACACCTTTTAACAAACACTTTATGAGCAAAGTGTCTAAGTTTCACTGAGACATTTCGTCAAGCACTCAAAGTGCAAGGTTTGAAAAGCAGTTTAAACCATAAAACATACCTTCCTATAATTTCCAACAGCATGTTCTTGGAATACAAATGACAAACAACATCTACACAATCTTTATCTAGAAACAAAGTTTTATTTATGGACTGGATCCAAACTATAGAATGATAGTTTCCAAGCATTTAACATGCATCTACATGATTTCTTTCTTAGTATCGTTACTAAAAATAATGGTTCCCAACAATTCATTTCTATTTCTAACAATGTTTTGGACTTACTAAGGTGTCAAAACATACCTAGATAAATGGGTTTTAAACCTTTATTCACTCAAATATTCTCATGAACACTTGGCATTAAAACACACCAATTTAAACCATCAAGGTAAATCCATGGAAAATGCTTAGTAATTGCCAAATATTATGCAATTAATTTAACAACATAAATATCTAAATCCTTAAGCATGTAAATCAACTATTGCTTAATAGAGAATTCCAAAGACATAGGCAATAATTTAACTCAGGTTGCAAAAATTTAATAATAAATTCATTCATAATTGCTCATTCCAGTCTGCATTAAAATTTATGACCACAGAAATATAAATTTCCAGAATTCTAATGTAGCTACAAAATTTTCTTTCCAAGTTTTTATTAAACAGTTTTCTACAGGAAAACCCATTTCCAACTTTCATAATGCAACTACATAATTTGATGCAATTACTTATAGAGACTTATAGCTACATAATTCATTCCATCCATAGTCTAAATTTTCTCTCTAAAATTTATAAATTAGGCAAACACATGACATACATAGCCAATACATTCCACACACATGAATTAACATGTAAGCACAACTGCATTCATTCCCAATTATCAATAACATTGAAGTTTACAATAAAATTTCCAACGAAATTTACTTATACAAAATTCACTTGAGCAATGCAACTGGTTGCATGTGAGGCATGCTCCTCTCAGCCATAGGCACATTGTTCTCCAATTCTTTCAACAATATAGCTGCCACCCCCGAGCTGGGACCAAGAATTCTCTAGGAGTTCCACTCAAGTTTGCACTAGAAATTTAACCAGGCACTCACCCAACCCACTCTAACAAGAGGGATTTACTAGACCTATTTAGAATATGGATACAACCAATTCTACCATAAATAAATAATGTAGTCCTTCTCTTAGCTTCATTCCTCAACACATCCATGTATCCACCCTTCACAACAGTACCTCATGTCACCATGACATCAATGCCCATAATTTAAACTAGGAAATTTTCCAACACCATCCACCATATCACTGGTCATTGTTAACAAGTAAGACCACCCAACCTCCACCAAGCAATGAGTAGAAAATGGTATGGTTTATAGGTTACAAAATATTCACAGGTAGCTCATACCATCCAATTCTCTAAAAACATAATTTTCCACTTTGGTAAGGTAACAATGGAATGTATCTGGGAATGAACTTTCCTCATTTATCCTTTAGTTTGTTGCATGGGACTTTAGACCCACATGGGATCTCTCCTAAGAGACCTGCCACTTAGCATTCAATGCTCACCTAAGCACCCACTTAGGCTCTAAGCATGGTTTGAGGATTAATAACATGGTTTAACACTTGAACATTAAAAGTAGTTATTTGTTTTTTTAATTAGACCAAGGTCATGTGCTTTACCTCATACGACTTCTTCACAACTCGCTTACTCTCCTTGGAGAATTCATTGGTGCCCCATATATTTTTCAATGTTCCACCTCATATGCAACCAACTATATTTTAATTATAAAATTGTTCATGTACATAATAATATGTTCCATCCTCCAAGCTATTTAACTTCATATTTACATCACGTACAATTAAAAATAGGGGATCTAAAACAAGGGTATTACAACCAACATCTTTTTCACCCAAGATGAGCCACTAGATGAAAGAAGTAATATTAATGTTATGTCTAATTTAATCTAATTGCAATTTATTGTCTTATTTAATGCAAATGAAAAATCTTATAACATTTTCTTTAAATTGTTTTACTAAATAGTTTAAAGGAAATTTTCTAATTACATTTGTTGTGTACTATATATTTTGAAGATATTGACACATCCGACGTGGAGATGCCTCCTCCCATACAACCTTATGAGGATATGTGAGAGGTTGAGGTTCTTACATTATCCAGACCGGGCCTATGATGTAGGAAATATGAGAGGCATCAACAGGACACAATGAATAGGTTGACCATAATGTTTAGCTGACAAGGGGTCCAGCTTGTACGAGTCCTCAATATCATCCAAGACCTTGATCTCGTAGAACTATGGGGGTATGATTCCACGTGATATGAGATTGTTGATGTAGTATGTAGTTTTCGCATCTAGGATTTTAGATGCTTAGAGGTTGGAGGATCAGTCTATGTCATATGGTGAGGATGGCGACCCTCATCCTTTTCCACCACCTCCTCCTCCTCACCAAGACGTAGGAGCTTCATCATCTCATGCTCCAAATCATCCTCCTTATCCTCATCATGATCACGACCGACCATTATATACTCCTCCACACCAAGTTGAACCACCACCATATTTGATACATTCAGTGGTCCTACCAACCACTCAAGAATCTCCTACTCCACTCACCTTAGCTCTAGATATGATGGTTGTAGTGGGTGTTATTTGTCTTGATGGAGATATCTATGATACTCTCTAGTCTACTTTTTTCCCTGATAGAGGTATTGATCCCTTTGCTAGTTGGGGTGCCAATGCATCTGGATTTGCTGCAAACAAAGGTAGTGATGCCTCTAGTTTCAAAGGAGGATGATATATCTTATAGCAAATATTGGTTTGGAAATGTATATTTGGCATGTATCATGAATTTGATATTATATATCTATGATACTCTCTAGTCTACTTTTTCTCCTGATAGAGGTATTGATCCCTTTGCTAGTTGGGGTGCCAATGCATCTAGAATTGCTGCAAACAAAGGTAGTGATGCCTCTAGTTTCAAAGGTGGATGATATATATATATATATATATATATATATATATATATATATATATATGGTGATGTGTATGTTAGATGGTGTTAGTTAGATGTGTGCATTATGGTTATGTTAGATAATGCAGCTTGTGTTTCGTTAGATGTTATTACTAGATTTGTGTTAGATGATGGTATATATTGTTTACATGTGTAAATTAGGTGATGTTTGATGTGTATGTTAGATTATGTTAGCTATTTTTTAATTTGTTATTAAGATGTTGCTTATGTTTGATAGGTGATGATTGATGTGTATGCCATCAGTTGATGTTTGTTGTATGTGTGTGATGGTTATGCTAGATGATGTTTCTGTTTAGTGGGTGGTCATGATGATGATGATGACTGTATGTTACATGATGTTAGGTGATGGTGGTGGTGGCCATTAATTTCATGATGATCACACTGTAATATTTTTTATTGTTATTATGTATATATATGGACTTATTTTTTTATGAACACAATGGGCTGTCAAATTATTTTTTGATATTTGTATTCATGTGTATGATGTATTTTGTTTATGTCGATGAGTATGATTCATGTGTGTGATGCAATTTTATTTATTTATTTATGTATTTATGTCAAAGTATTTTATATTATCTATAATTATCATTACAAATTGTGCACAATCACACTTATAATTGCAAGATGCTATCTCAACTATAATTTCAATTTCACAACTACAGGTTACAATAAGAAATTACTAATTAGATTTACAAGATACAAATTACAAATTGGACAATTGCAATTATAAATTTGAAACTACAAATTTACAAGCACAAATTTCAATTACAGTTACAGTTATAATCAAAACTTGCAAATGACAATTACAAATTTGCAATTAAGTTTACAAATTATACAATTAATTACAAAATTGAAAAATTACAAAATAATTTACGAATTTGCAAAATTACAACAATTTTAATCATCCTTTCAATTAATTATGAGGTGGTCAACTATAAAATATTTGATTGATCAACCAACGATTTTAAGTATTTTACGAGATGCCATGCATTATATGTGCAAACCTTAGATTTTATTGATACTAATATCTATAATGTGTTATACAAATAAGCTGCAACTAGAGTCTAGAATTGAAGTTGTAGTTACTCTAGCTAAAAATAATAATTGTATCTATATAGATCATAACTGTAAACTCAATGATATGAACATGGTAAGCAATGAGAAAACAATATTATAATCGTTTTAATAGCAGAGGAAATCTTCATAAAACATATTTCAAAAATGATTTTAATAGCAAAGGTTTTGTCTATATTTAAAAATAAAGTCTTCTACAACTACCGTTATTGTAAGATTTAGTAACAATAACAAGGATCTATCATAAATGGAGCACCAACAAGCCAAATACCAAAAGGCTGCAGTAAGGATTAAAATAATAACTAATAATAAATAATAAACAATTCTATGATTATCATTTTCCTCTAATCAAACCTTACAATTATTTAAATAATGATTATTTAGACAACATTACTCTTGAAGTTCAATTTGACATTAATAATCAATTATTAATACGCATAATCCACATGTAACCTAGAGGATGGGAGCAATTAATCGCTCTCTCTCTCTCTCTCTCTCTCTCTCTCTCTCTCTCTCACACACACACACTAGAAAAGAGAAGCTAAAAATATCCAAGGACAACCAATGAAAACGTGATTATAAATCCATTTCCCATTAACAATTGCTTTACCTATTACCAAGTGTGTGTCTCTAGAAAGAGTCAAGTTAAATAACCAAAATTCATTTAATATTACTTTGATTGACCTGCCATTTTTTTCGAACAACTATTATCATTATTTTTTAAGGTAGAAAAAATTTATGTAGATAAATAAACTTATTCATAGCTTAACTCATATAACCGTAATATAATGGACCCGAGAAAATTCAAAAGATATTATAAACTCAAGCTTTCTGCCCATCCTCAAATAGAATAAGATTGGGTCAATTTTCTTTTTATATTTCATATAGAAAACTTTATTTATTCTCATGAGAAATGTAGATCTTTACAAGCTAAATATATATCAACACGCATAAATATTACATTGAAAACAATATTTTGATTACCTTGATGTCAATCCTTCCCCTTCAAAGGTTTGGTCATAATGTGCTTATAATTGACCTTGTAATTCTTTTTAAATTTCTTATTTGTTCACTAAATCAAATCCTTGGGATTTTTGTAAAACAAAGTGCATATCACATGGATAGGAGTACATCTTTGTCCCCTACTAAATTATCCTCATTAATTCCAATAGTTTCATATTTTATTTTTCCCTCCAACATTTAGTTGGGATCCTTCATTTCTAAAGGGTCTATCATGTCCCTAGGTTGCTCTTCCTCTAAAATTTGGGCTCCCTCCAAAGGGGAGGGGATCAATTTTTAAATGTAAGTGATAGATCCTTTTATTTTTTTACATTGGGTGATTTTATTTAAAATACAGGTGAAAAATATCCATTACAGCCTAGAATTCCACCAAGTATGCTATTGGATGTTCCACCTTTTAGTGAGCGACCTAACAAAAATTTTGGTGTTCCTTCTTAAGTTCATATTTTCATTTAGGGAAAATGACTATTATGTATTCAAAGCAAGATGTACACTAGAAATAAATATTCTCATAACTTAGGTTTTACACCTAGTCAATGGCTTCTAACAATATGTCCTAGGTAGTCCTCCTGAAGGTTAATTTCCTTTTTGAAAGAAATTATGTATTAAGTTGGAAAACCTTTCAATCAAAAGTGACGTAAAGCAAATTGTTGAAAATGGTCAATACAATGGAAGGAAATTGTTGTATCCTTGAAATATTTCTTATATCTAATAGCGTTTTCCACTTTTAGAACTATAAGGCCCAATATGTTCAATAGAGAGATGCAAATATAGGAGGATGAAAAGCATTCTTACTTCAAGAAGGAACCTTCATACTAATGAGGGAAGAACCATATACATAGAGACACATTATTAATATGTCACAGTAATCTAGGGACTAAACACAAGTCTCATCAAATATTAATAACAATAAGACATGAAAATGGTGTAATTGTGCTACAAAATGAGTAGCCGCTCTGTATATTCACACAAAGAATGAGTAATACAATACAAGATCATGCTGCAAGCATGAATGACAAAGCAATTTGAATTCCCAAGGAGGTCATTTGAATTGAATGAGTGAGTCTAGCTTAACTGAGTGTAAGCCACAGTCAACACTCAAGTTAACCACTGATCAAAACCCTAATTGACTCAACTGATCCCTAATTGAAGTTAGAGTGCAATAAATGACTGAGTCTAACTGAAAGTAGGTCAGACACATGTCACATCAAGCCAACCAACAAGTGGTAGCGCATCAATGACTCCAATGAACCCCGATGAGGTTAACTGAAGTGTAACTGAACATCAGAAGTGGTTGGAGGTGCCTCTGTTGACTCTAATTCATTAAATAATCAATAAATAATCGATTTAATGATGGAGGGAACCTTCACTGCTCTGTTTAACTAATTGTAACCATCAGTTAGCAAAATGGGGCATTAATGACACTCAGATCACCCCCGGAGTGCTCCAATTAGCCTCCCCAAATGTAGGAGAAGGCTAAGTTAGCCTCCTTGACTGAAGGTAGGCGTGGGTGTGATCTAGCTGATGTCATATAGTGCTCCTCTAATGTCAATTAAGTCAATAATACTTAGGATAGTGGTTTAACTAGGCCAAATTGACCAAAATGAGTGTGTAAGGTGGTAAATGTCTCCAACACCCCCCCTTAAGCTATACTCAGGAGGAGTTAGAAAACATAAAATGAATAAAAATGCTAGGGCCCTGACAACTAAGGCCATAGGTCACCCTGTACAATGCTGAAACTGAAACAATGCTAAAAAACAAACTAAGTGAGGAAAAGAGGGAAAACCCAGTGGGAAAAACCCACCCTCAAGATGAACACTGAAAGTAGTCTGATCACCCTGATGAACTCACCCCCAATAGCGAATGGAGGTAAGTGAAATTATTTTTCTAAAAATCTCTTGGTGAAGATGTCTGCAATGTGCTCATCAGTCGGGCAGTATTGCATAATGATGGTCCTGTCATGCACTAGCTCCCTGATATAGTGCATGTGGATCTCTACATGCTTGGTCCTTTGCATGGTAAATACATCTGTAGATATCTTAATAGCACTTTTATTGTCACAAAAGAATACTATGGACAAAGTACTACCAAGATCAAACTCTGAAAGAATGCCTTGCAACCAAACTGCTTGGATGCAAGCATTCACCGCTCCTCGATACTCGGCCACTGCTGAAGATAATTCTATGGCATCCTGCTTTTTGATGTATAAGAAAATGGGGCTACCACCAAACATGAATACATATCCAGAATTAGACTTCCAATCAATAGAATCACCCGCCCAATCGAAATCTGTGTATCCAACCAACTCTAGCTCGGAGTCTACAGCATAGTGAATGTCGTAGGTCCAAATTCCCTGAATATACTGGAGGATCCTCTTGGATACATTACAATGAAGATCATGAGGTTTCTGCATGTATCTTGATACAGCATTCATGGCATAACAGATATCAGGCCGAGAATGTGTCAAGTACAACAAGCTACCAATCAATTGTCGATAGATAGTGCAGTCCATGGGAGGTGTGCTTTTTCCTTCTTCAAGGATGATCCCTGAAAGTAAAGGGAATGGTGCAGGCCTACATTTAGCCATGTTAAACTTGACTAATAGGTCTGATATGTATTTTCACTAAGTGACCATTATCCCATCAGAATTTTGCTCAATTTTGAGCCCCAAATCGCTCATTTCAAAGGCATTGTGGAGAGCAGTTTTGATGACTGAAATAGAAGCAACTGTGCTACCTGTAATCAATAAGTCATCAGCATATAAAACAATAATAATCAAATGACCATCAGACTACTGTAAATACACATTTGGATCTGATCTACACCTTTGGAAGTTTTGCGAGAGAAGGAAGGCATCCATCTTGGAATACCACTCTCATGGGGCCTGTTTTAACCCATATAGTGACTTATTTAGCTTGAAAACCAAAGATGGATCAAAGATGTAGCCCTCAGTCTAATTCATGTATATCTCCTCATGAATATCTCCATGTATAAATTCTGACTTAACATCCATATGATGCACTTCCCAGTGCTTAGATGTTGAAATTGCCAAAACTAGGCAGATGGAGTCCATTTTTGCAACCGGTGCAAAGGTCTCATGGTAGTCCACACCTTGGACCTGAGAGAAACCTTTTGCCACCATCCTTGCCTTATATTTGCAGGTTCTTCCATCAACAGCAACCTTGGTCCGAAACACCCGCTTGCATTGAACCAATTTCCTTCCCATAGGAAGAGAAACTAGCTCCCAAGTAGTGTTTTTCTGAAGAGAATTCATCTCTTCATCCATGGCAACTTGCCATCTCGGATCCTTCCGTGCATGGTAGTAGGATTTTGGGTCTGAAATAATCATCAAATATCAAGTTTCGGACAGCAAAATATTAGTACAAGAGAGCGCAATACTTGCTCTTTGGAAATCAGACCGGGTTCTCCTTGGATCATCCGGATTTCCAATGTTATCTCCTGTGGACGAGAGTGTCTGTCGGGCCCATGTGGGAAGATGATTTTGTACTTCAGGTTCTGATTCACCATTTGATGTTTGCTGCAAACTGATATTAGAAATAATAGGATCCAAATCAGGGTCATCACCCCCAATTTCATCATCCAAATATTCAGTAGAATAGGAAGGAAATTCAGTAGTTTTCTCCTTCACTAGTTCCACCTCCTGAAGAGGCTCATCGAATTTGACACTTCTCTCGATGATGATATATTTTGTTTTGATATCCAGTAGCTTAAAACCTTTTGATTCATCAAGATACCCAGAAAACATGCATTCTATGCTTTGCGGATGCAAATCCCTCCTTTTATCAAGTGGAATTCGGGCCCATGCAGTGGACCCAAACACTCGCAAGTTCGACACATCTAGCTTGTGTCCGAAGTATGCTTTGAAAGGGGTCTTCCCTTTCATAGATGAGTGTGGAAACCTGTTCTAAATGTATTATGCAGCATGCATAGCTTCATCCCACAAATTTGCGGCCAACTTCTTTGATTCCAACATATAGGTGGTCATCTCCTTGAGAGACCGATTCTTCCTTTCCGCTACACCGTTCTGCTGGGGAGTGTAGGGAATTGAATGTTGGACCTGAATACCACTTTGGGAGCATATGTGCACTAACTCATTACTGACATACTCCCCACCATTATCAAATATCAAGATCTTGATCTTAAGCCCAGAGGCATTCTCGATTAAGGCCTTCAGTTCAGAGAATTTTTCACATACTTCAGACTTCTTTTTGAGAAAGAAGACCCATGTGTACCTTGAAAAATCGTCAATAAAATTTAGAAGATACCTTGATCCATTCATGGATGTGATAGGCATTGGACTGCTGATATCAGAATGTATCAGCCCCAATATGCATGTAGCTTGTTTTGCCTTCCCCCGATCGAACTTGTGCTCAGGGTGTTTTCCAACCACACAACCCTTGCAAATTCCAGTGGTTGCCTTGATGACTGGGAGGCCTTCAACCATGGATTTTTTCTATAATTGCTGAAAATATTTGAAATTTAGATGGCCAAACCTTTCATGCCACAACCTACTAACTTAATTTCCATGAGTTAGCAGAGCAGTGGGCTTTGCATCTACCACAAAGTGGGAGAACTTATAGGATTTTGCATGATGGTTTGCAAGGCCTTTAGCAATGAGTTTACCGGATACAAGTTCCATTATCTCAACATCATTTGGGCTGAAAGATACTCTCTTAGGCACTCCTATATGTGTTATCAGATAGACACTAAGTATATTTGATTCCAGAGACGGTACATACAAAACATTTGAAAAATAGCCATTCTCAATATCAATCGTACCTTGTCCTTCTGAAATAATGGTGGATTCATCTCCCATGTGGATGGGGATGGATTTTCTGATCTCTGAGGATGAAAAGGACTCTCTTTCAGCCATCATGTGGTTCAAAGCTCTAGAATCAATCAAGAGTGCTTTGGACTTCGAAGTGCTTTCCATGAGGGCATGACCTTTTTCATGTTGTGGTTCCCGATCTTGCTGATCTCTCCTCCGAAATCTTTCCGGAAGATTGATGTGATTTCTCTCAAGGAGAGAGGTAACTTCATCAATATTCTTCTTCATGCAGGCATGTTTAGGGTGGAAACCCTTCCCGCAGTATGAACACTTGATTTTTTCCTTTCCATGATTCCCTTTCCCTTTATTCTTCTTTGAGTCGGAAGACTCATCATGCTGCTAGTTTTCAACTTTAGGCTTAGGAGCTTCGAATTTAGTTTTTGGGTTCTTCTGTTGCTTTCCTTTACCCTTCAGATCTTTGGGCCCCGAGACATGGAGGGCTTGATCACGAGAGGATCAGATGATCCCCATCTGGACAAGCTTATCATGTTCACTTGTTAGGGACTCAATGAAGGAATTAAGTGTATGAATCTTCCATCCAGGGGTTGTGAGCTTCCCCGCATGGAATGTAGAGACAAAATCCAATTTTGGAGAGTATGGCGAGGATGAGCTGATCATCCTCTTTCTCCACTTTGCATTGCTTCAACAGTAAGACAATGTGTCACATCCCCGTGCCTCCGACCAGCGAAGAGGACGCGATCTCCATGGCTTAAACCACCCGAGCTAAGTGCCCCATGAACATATGTATGCACTAAATTACGGAAAATAGAATGCTGAGAGGAAATGCATTGAAGTAAAACATGCAATTAATCATCATACACAGCGGAAACCAACAGCATTCATACATGCATGCATTCCTTTAACATGTTCATCATTTTTATTAACAGAAAATAAGGTTGGAGAAGTAAAATGAACAAGATCACTTATCTTATGAAGAACCCGATCCGTAACCAGCTGTGTCGCCGCAACGTTCCACCCAACCATAGGCCAGCGTGCTCCTTAGTCTCTCAGCAGCGCTGCCACCCCCGAGTTGGGCATGATTCTCCAAGGAATAAGGGAACTAGCAGGCTTACACGTAGCCAAAGGTATACAAGACACAGCCATGCCAACACAGTTGGGTTTATCAGGCCATCAGGGAGTTGGGAAAGGCTAAATGCTAAGCTGGTGAGCTCATTACAAAGCCAAGAACACCTACACCAGAACTAGCCTGACCTCTAAGACACCCAAACACACCCAACACAAGGAACCAACCCCTTCTTTGCTACACAGCCCCTCAGGCCCTGCATTCCCTTCCAGTTCTATTCAGGGGTGATGGAGAAGAAGGCTAGCCCTCTAGCTCTGTCTGTGTGGCTTCCAGCCACCAGTTTTATAAGCAAAACTAAGCCCCCATCCCTACTCCTCTCATAGTCCAAAGACCAACCATTGCACTCAGGCAATTAATTTAGTTGTCACAGCTTAAACAGGGAAGAACGGCTCCCAAGCAATTATACAGTCCCACTGAACATATCAGTGCACCAATTTACAGCATGGGGGGGGGGGGGGACAACAGTTTTGAAATGTAATTAGCATACATTACCAACATACACGAGGAAAACAGCAGTCCGTTTTTCACAATCGAGGCCGCTGAGGAAAAACGTATGCAGACCACACTTGGGGACGAATTTACAGTATCCCGACCTGTGCGTATACAGCCACAATGCATAACCCACAAATTATCCACTAAGCAAAGGACGGAGCCACACCATTTTCAAACTCGCAGAGGAGAAACTACGTGGTTAAAACCAGGAAATCCTATGCGTGAGAGACTAATGAACGGGCAATGGTTCAGGCGCAAAAATGAACAGCCCCCAGAGAGGACGCGGAAGTGGATGTGCGTGAGCCTTCAGCACAGTCGTGGAGAGTGAAATCCCTGTGTGTGGATGAGAAACATGAGGAAGGAACAGACTATGGAGGTGAACAGCCAAATCGTGAGGTCGTGAATTGGAGAGTGTGTGAAGGTTTTTCCTACCATAGTGAAGTCAACAATGGGTGGAGTGTGCATGTGGGTGAGGACCAACAGTCCTACCACCCCACTCCCAAAGATCATAACTGCCCCAACCACCACCAGCCTTTCTTAATGAAAGTGGTTGGAATAAAACAAGGTAAGAAGACACATGGGTATTTTCCCTCATTGGATAAGGTTTGACAAATTCCCCCACATCCTTATCCTTGTGAAAATCATGCCCCTTTCCCATTTTAGTTTCCGCGATCGTAGCTAGTCGGGTTCATTTAATTAATTATAGATGTGTATTTACATGATGACCATCATAATATATGCCGCATGCCCCGGTATACCATTGGTGACAAATTCAAATCCAAAACATAACATAACCGATCAATGGTGGGGCCTTGGCCTTTAGCTCTGCACCATGATCATTTACAATATATACATCATCATATACATCTAATGCAACGGGGTCAAAACCGGGGTATTACACAATGTGCTTGAACTTTGTGAAAAAGTCATTCAAGGTCTCGAAATTGGAGGGCTGGAGAGACATCAATTCATTTTCAAGCTGGTAAACTCTTAAATCATCTTGCTTTCCATACAGGGCTTCCAATTTGTCCCAAATTTCTTTTGGAGTCTTCACTCCCGAAAGATGGAAAAGAAGATCCCAGGAAACAGAGAGGCACAGGAATTTGAATGCTTCATCCTTCTTGTTCAAGAATATAGATTTGTCTATTGCAGAACCAACCTCTTCTTCAGTGTCCATGGTGACCCTATAGAGTCCTCTGAAGCATAGCTAGATCTCCATGTCTCCTTTCCATGATTGGAAACTGAACGGAGTCAACAGATCTTTGGAAGAAGCCATCTGAATCTGTTGGAGCGAATGCTTTCACCTGTCAAAAACCTGAAAAACACAACAAAAGGGGCAATGTAAGGTTGGAAAACCTACACATTTTAGGATTTCATCACACCCAGCATAGTCAATCAAGCAAGCTTAATCAACAAGTTCTTTACTTTGGGTATTAAGTGGTAAGCCTTGTCTTCTGGTGCAGTGCTGGATTTTTGAGCTATTGCTCAATTTTCATGCAAGATCTGTCAAAAACCTTTTTTTTGAGAGATCTGAGCTTCATCCTGCCGTGAGCTCTGATACCATATTAATCCTTCATAGTAATCTAGGGACTAAACACAAGTTTCATCAAAGATTAATAACAATAAGACATGAAAATGGTGTAATTGTGCTACAAAATGAGTATTCGCTCTGTATATTAACATAAAGAATGAGTATTACAATACAAGATCATGCTACAAGCATGAATGATAAAGCAATTTGAATTCACAAGGAGGTCATTCAAATTGAATGAGTGAGTCGAGCTTAACTGAATGTAAGCCACAGTCAACACTCAAGTTAACCATTGATCAAAACCCTAATTGACTCAACTGAGCCCTAACTGAAGTCGGAGTGCAATAAATGACTGAGTCTAATTGAAAGTAAGTCAGACACATGTCACAGCAAGCCAACCAATAAGTGGTAGCACATCAATGACTCCAATGAACCCCGATGAGGTTAACTGAAGCATAACTGAACATCAAAAATGGTTGGAGGCGCCTCTGTTGACTCCAGTTCATTAAATAATCAATAAATAATCAATTTAATGATGGACGGTGCCTCCACTACTCTATTTAACTGATTGTAACCATCAGTTAGCAAAATGGGGCATTAATGAAACTCAGATCGCCCCCGGAGTGCTCCAGTTAGCCTCCCTGAATGTAGGACAAGGCTAAGTTAGACTCCTTGACTGAAGGTAGGCGTGGGTGTGATCTAGCTGATGTCATCTAGTGCTCCTCTGATGTCAATTAAGTCAATAATACTTAGGATAGTGGTTTAACTAGGCCAAATTGACCAAAATGAGTGTGTAAGGTGGTAAATGTCTCCAACACACATCCCTATCTTGGATAAACTAAAATATAGCTTTGAAGGATGATTGAAATGTTGAGAAGGAGAGTCAAGCTAGTGACAATTAGGGTAAAACCTACTACACAAATAGTTCAATTTCAAGGTTTCCATTATCATATTATAAAATTATATCTATAAAACAACTATTATTATTTTAAGTTATCATATATCTCTATTATTCTTATCTTCTCTTTCAAAAAAAATATTCCTTTTTTTATGGTTTATGAAAACTTTAAAAAGTGGGGATTAAAAATATCAACCAAATCAAGTGAAACAAATACCTCCCTCCCATCCCTCAGCTTTAAAATACAACCATTGCACTGATTCTCAACATTTTAGTGTGATGGATGGTGGAGGTTGAAGATAAATAGGAAAAAACAAATTTCCTTTAACGAGATTCTTATTTTGAGGATTTGATGACATTCAATCATGTTTAGTGTAACAAAAAATTCACAATTCGTACATTTCTAGACAATACACACTTTAATCTCAAGGGGGTCTTGACCTATTATCTTTATTAAAGTATTAATATAAATACAAAGTCTTTTGTTTAAACAATTTAGTTCTCTAACAAACTTAGCGTTAACAGCTAAAAAATGACCATACATCAACATATGTACCCTATGCCTATGTTGGGACCCTCAACATGAAAATTAATCCCAAAAATCCAAAATATATGGTATCCTAATTCCTAAACCCACTTTGCACAAATTCCCCAAAAATAGGAAACCCCCACCAAAATAGAGGTTTCCCCTAAAATATGAAGGTCCACCAAAAGTGGAGGTTGTCCGCAGATAATTTGAACTCTCGCCCGCATTTGAATTTTATCGACGGTAAAGGCAAGAAACCACCGTGTTTATGTTTTCCCAAAACCCTAAACCACACATATATAGATTCCATTCTCCCTCATTTCTTACAATACAAATAATTTTGCGAATCATATTCCATTCGTAAGTCTCCAACCCTTCCAAGCTACGCTATGCATGTTTCATTGTGTGAAGGCTGAACACCTCTTAGTTCTCTTCAATCTCCCTTGGGTGAGACTTTACTCCCTTATTTCTTGTGGTGGCTCATTGGAGAAGGGTTGTTCAGAAAACCAAAGAGATTCACTAGCTTCAAGCAGTCGCAAGCCCCCCCTTCCCTTTGAGGTAACCCAAAACCACTTTATAGCTCATTTATTCAAACAGTGACGAGAAAAAATAATCTTTTGTGTTTTTATGTATGTTTTCTCTTTCACTGGACGGTAAATTTTGTTTGAAGTTAGATCGTCACCATATTAATATCATTTGTTATGACACACACATATCTTCACTTAGGATAGATTTCCATGCATGTATAGTTTGATTTGTGGTTATTCGCTTGCATTTTATTTTATTTTTGTTTTGCTGACTTTTATTACTGCAAGTTTATTTTCCATTACCTTCGCCTACTACTAAGGCTTCCACAAGCCTTAGTAGGTGCATTATTGCACTTGCTAGTGTGAACAACCCAACAACACTTAGTTACAATTGTTTGTGTTCCTTAACTATTAACTTAATTGTCCCATTCTTTGAAATTCTTCTACATTTTATTTCACACGCCATCAAAGGACTCTTGGATGTTTTGAAGGGAATAGTTTCAACTATCATTATTTCTAATGTTCAGCATAGGTGGTTGAGTCAAATATGTAATTAAGGGGCACCAGGGACACAAATCGTGATTAAATAATATCACTAACAAAAAGGGGGTATGAAGTACTATTGAACATTAACTTAATCTTGCAAGTTTTTTCGTGATATGATGGTTCTTTGATTTGTGCAAATTTTCATTTCAATATTATTTTTCATGACCAAAATGTCGATATGGGCAAAGTGAATTTTAATATTATTATTGATGGCTAAACTGTTAATATGGAAGTGGTTCATTTGCATTCAGTTGGAAAAAAGCACTAATAATTTGTAAAGGAATACAAATCAAGAGAAAATCCATATCCTAGAACTAGTGGTTGTCATTAAATACGACAACCATTATGAATACTTTTCTCAAAGTTGGGAGTCAGATAACACCTTGTTTAATTTAACCAAAATAACATATTCTTCCCACGGTTCCACCTACTACTCTTTATCATGATCTCAAAGTTTGAGCTTTCTAAATATGGAATGATATCTACTTTGAGCTTCCTAAATAAGGAATAAAATCTAACAACAACGCTTTTTTAATAACAAAGGTTTATCATAATAAAAAAACTGCATTAGTGTGTCCTATGTACATAAATGCACTAGTGATGAAAAACTGCATATGCATCATACTGGAACATCCACACAAAATCCCGCAAGAAAATATCTGCTATATTTAATAGCGGAAAATTATCTTTGCATGTTTCAATATTATTGAAACCAATGCCCTCAGTATATAAAGGTGCATTGGTATAAAAGTAATTTTTTTACACACCTTAGTGTGATGTTTTTTTTATTTTTTATTGTATACCAATACAATGCATCATGGAAAACATAGCATTTCGGTGCGTTCATGTCTTTCTCACACACCACTATTCCAGTTTTTTTAAATAAATAAATAAATATATATATATGCACATTGCATTTCATATTATGACGCACCGGTGCTTCTCTATAAACAACACACTGATGTTTGAAAAAACGAAAATAAAAAGTTAAACAATTTTTTTCCTATAACTTGAAAATAAGCGGGAATTTCAATTTCAAACATATTATAGGGTATTAAAAAAAACTCTAATCATTATTTCATTTTTCTGTTGAAATTTCAAGGGGAAAGTTTTTGAAGAGAGAGTTATTGGGGAGAAGTTTGGAGAAGCCATATTATTCCCAAGATCAAAATTTGTAAAGTATGTTGAATCAAACAAAACCCTAAATAGTAGAAATTTCAATTTTGTAAATTATTACTAGTGATCACAATGCATGGTTTATTTATTTTCCTATTTATATTTTCTTGTTGTTTCCTTTTGTTTTATGGTACTGCAAACATTTACATTATGGTTTAAATCCCTCCATTGTTTCACAGTTAGGATTTTTCCTTTTTAGGGATTTTAGTTTCACAATTGTTATTATTTTTTAATTTAAAAAAATCTTCACAGTTTTCGAGTTGTTGAAATGCACTGTTGTGTTTATAATAATGGCGCATTGGTAATGTCGGATATTTAAAACAAATGCTTACACAATTGTTGGTGTGTTTGACTTGTGATAATGCATTGGTGCGTTAATTGTGAAAGCACACCATTTATTTTATTTTATTGTTACTAATGGTGCATTCAAGTATGGTTCCTTGATGCGTTATGGTATGACAAGCATCGATGCATCTAGTATACTTAAACACATTGAAATGACAGATTGTTTTTTTTGTATAATATACCTAATAGTTTATGTATTTAATGGTCCAAGTTGTTTATTAATAGAAAATGCATGATAAATGTTCAATGAACCACAATTCTAGTTGATATGACGGTCCAAAGTCGTGAAGAGTGAAAGTTCTTTATAATTTCCATATCAAATTAATATGTTTGAATTATTTGTAAATTTAACTAATATGTATTGGTTAATGTGTGACATGCAGAGCCAAAAACAAGGAAGCTCGATAAGATTCTTTGTAATCTAAGTGCAGAAGAGCGTAAAACCTTGATGGAAAAGTTGCAGAGAGATGAATCAAGCAAATAAAAAAAAATCAATATGAATATTTTCTTGAATTTTGAGAAATATTGTAATTAAGAATATTAGACTATGTTTTTCAAACAATCTAATTCACATATGTTGAATGATATGGAGGGACTAACAATGGAAATGGACATAATTGCATTACAAGATGAGCCCTCTCAACATCAACATGCTTCAAATGTATGAAATTATTGAAATTTTCTATTATGTACATCTAACTAATTAATTTATCATTAAATATTAATTTTCAATTGTTTTAATGCAGAAAAGAAAAGAAAATGGAACCCATTCAGCACATAATATAGAATGATAAGGAAAAAATGGGTTGATAGCAAATTATGTGAGTAGTTGTGATAAGAAGAAAAAAGGGGTTGATAGCAAATTATGTGAGTAGTTGTGATCTTCTTATCACAACTTAAGATTTCATATTTGTTGTGATCTTTATTTTTAATTTTTTTTACACCTCCTATCCTTGGATGTCTTCAAACAAGTGTTAACATACAAAGAAGAGCCATCAAAAGAATTGATTTACATTGGGTTAAGTTAATAAGTAAAGGTTGTGAGTATATGCTAGCGTATAAAAAGTTAATTGTGGAATTTGTAAGTATGTATGTTGTTTTACTTCTCTCATTTTATAATTAATAGAACATAAAAAATCATTTATATTATATATATGATTTGTTACGGGGTATAAAAATTGCACGAAGCAAAGTATGGAGTGCAACCAATAAAATATTTGATGAAACAAGGCACAAGATGTGGTTTTGAAGGAATGTGTATCATACTCAATTCTTTCTATGGTATGTCACTTTTAAATTTACATTCATCTATATTATCTATTTTCATTTTCATTTTCCCAGCAATGTAGATACACTCATTACACTTTATTTTATGTTTGTAGATGGAAGCTATAGAAGAGGAAAACAATCAAGGCAGTCAACAAAACATTCAGACAAATAACCAAAGTCATGCAAGTAGCTTGAGCACTTAGATAATTCTAGCGAAGAATCATGATTCATATATTTTGGATGTTAATGGAAGCTGTTGTATATTTTGAAATAATTTTCTGTGAAAATCATAGATTTTGTATAATGTACTAAACATAGTGTCCCAATTGAAAGACAACAGGTTACAATATAAGAATTATGTGAATGTTGACATTTTGAGTATTGTGGACTTTATGTTGTACCATTTCAATGGAAAAGGGCCTCTTATTGATATATAATAAAATGATTTTTTTGTTCTATTGCATTCTCTAGTGTCATGAAATGTGACATGGGTAATTAAATATATGGATGATTAAATATTGCAATAGATGAACAGATTTATGATATAACAAATTTATCCAAACATCATATCCATACGCAATAAAAAAAATTCAAACAAGTACTACTATACAAAATATTTCAATTTCTGATGATAATGGAATTATGTATATATATATATATTCTAGTATGATGTCATCAATCACTATTAACCAACATAAAATAATCATCGATGCATCTGATCTTATTAATCACACTGGTGCTTTTTTTTCCAATGTAGCACTGGTGTGTTTAAGACAATTCAACACAGATGCACTTATAAGAAAATAGTCCCAGTGCAACATTATGTGCATTGCATGCCTAGGATGTTTTCTATTATCACGCTTGGGTGCACTATTTTATGTTAACCACACTGTTAATTTTATAAATATAGCGACAAGACGAGCTCCTTGTGTGTTTTCCTCCAGTTATAACACTAGTGCTTTTTAAAAGTTCATAAGAATTGGTGTGTTTCAATAGTTCGTATGCATCGGTGCGACATATAATGCAGAGCAATGGTGCTTATATTGTTATAAAGGACTAGTTCTGGTTAAAATTTTGGTATACATTGGTATTATATGTATTTTCAAGCATTGGTGCACAAATTTGTCTATGCATCGGTGTGTGTATTCATTTGAAATGCGTCGAGGAATTTTACATGTGTTAGCATCAGTGTGTTTTATTCAATAAAGTGCACCGAAAATAAAACCACTGCAAAATCCTTTGACCACCAAGTTTTTTATAGTTATAATACATTTCCATAAAATCCTTCGCTAAAACATATGGTACCATTTGTAGAGATTATATCAGATACTTCTTTGATAATTTTCACCAAGCTTGTGACACTAAAAACCTCAACTACAAGGCCTTTTCCTTGTAGTGTATTATGTAGTTGTAACACTGTAAGTTGTTGTTGAATTTGATAGACCTCTGAATTTTGGCAATCCAAATTATTTTGAGTTTTCAAAATTCATGTCTTTATTGATAAGGAGTTTGTTCAAGTTCTTGATTTTCCTTCTAAATATTCATAACTTTCATATGGTAATTCCTCATTTATATTTGATGAGGGAATTCTTAGACAAGTTTCCACTATGTTGTAATGTTGTTCTCTTATTTTCATAAAAGAAAATAACAATTTTTTTTTTTGCATTGAAAGTGACAAAGTTTTCATCTAATTGAAACCTATCATTATGTCAATATCTTCATCATCTATAGTTTCTAGTTTCTAATGATGAATTGGGTTACCAAAGTATAATTGTCAATCCTTACAGAAAAAATGTTTAGTTAATCTTCATCCCACTTGTTTCTCTCTGTACTTGATTCTACAATTTGTAATTGATTATCAATATCAACAACAATAAAATTCTTAATGGCATTGAGACAAATTGCACAACATCACTTCCATGAATTTTATCCTTAATTTTTAATATCTCACAAGAACATTTTGAGAAAGCATTAGAAAATATTCCCTTTTTCTCAGCATTAAAATTCTCCTCTTCCATTTTTAAACTCCCGTTTACTTCCTTAAGTTCCCTTTAAACGAACCTTCACTTTATGTACCTTAACTCCTTAATGCTTTTTCTTTTTAATTTTTTTTCCAATTTATTTAAACCTTGGGCCTTTTAATATATAACTTTTATATATATTATTAGCTTATAGTATGATGACATTCTTTTAGCTAACAAACAGTTACGACTTTTATACCTAGATGGTGGTTAATAGAAGTGATTAATGAGTGTCCATCTCCTTCCCTTGCTACGCATAGCCGAGTTCTAGCTAGATCGTTGGTTGCCGCCTTTCCTCGTGTCTCGGCGTGGGGTTCCCTTTGGTTGCCGCTTCTCCACTTGCAGATACTTCAAGGTCGGAAAACAAAAATAGTTTTGAAGTTCTTCAGGAAGATGAAGTACAATAATTTGAAGTTGCAGATGTCCTGGAGCAGGGCATCCCTGGTCCCCTTGGCTCCTTGGAGGCAGCTGAACAAGCTTCTCCAAAACCTACTTCTTCAGGTTCTAAGAAAGACCCCAACGCTTTGAATCACGAGACCCCAGCCCATGCAAGATTGGCATCCTCGGTCCCTTCATCAAAGGGAACCTCTGAATTCAAAGATTTCTCAGCTCCTTCTCCACCCCTCACCAGAGGGCGAAAGACAAACACAAAACGTAGAGAAAAGGAAGCAGCCTCAAACATCAACTCGAGTTCCCAAAAGAAATTGGACCCTTTCATTAAGGGGCTTTTCTCCTCTCCACCTATTTAATGTTTTGTTTATGTATTCTTCTTTGCTCACAATTCGTGAGAGTCTACTCTTGTAAGCAATCTTTTTCTCGAAATAGCATCATAAGCATTTGGGATTTCACTTCTCAAAGTACTCATAAGAAGGCTGACTGTTCTAATAGAGGTTATCAGCCTTCTTTTTCTGAATTCCCCTTTGTATGCCTGGCTGGGCTACAACCATTTTTAATCAATAAAAAAATTTCAGTTTCTGTTTAAATAATAATAATAATAATAGGTTATATCGAAGCTAGAAATCGAATTTGGTGTATGAGAGCCTTTGGTTTATGGGACAAGGGATCCCTTCTATATAGTGATGTAACTGCTAAAGTATATGCAAGTGTACACACCTCACCTCTTCAAATTTAAACTTATGATCTTCAAAGAAGAAGCATATTTTCTTAATCGTTAGACCCATTCAAACTATACTATATGGATTTTAATATAACACTACGAGTCACCATTGAAAATAGTGATTTGAATATCACATGTAAAATATAGTGATAGAAATGGTGGTGTGGTATGACAACTCAAGAATATTCGAAAATAATCAATTGGATATCAGTTTTTGGATTTACTAGATGCAAACCATATGGCTTGGTAGCGTTAGACTTCTTTGGTTATCAACCTAATAATTTTGTCAATGTAAATCGCTCCTAATGACTTTATCACAAATCCTTGCGCCAATTTTCTTGGTAATGATCGGTTCTCGACGAAGCTTCAACTGGATTTCTCGTTGTGTGATGAGCGCTAAGGACTACAACTTTGCCTACTAGCACGATCACGGCGAGCAATACATAACATGCAGTGGAGCATTTAATGCGACGATGGTCGCACTGTCCGTCGTCGGATCCGTTCCAAAGAGCGATCCGACCGCGGACAGTGCGACCGCCGTCGCATTAAATGCTCCACTGCATGTTATGTATTGTTCGCCCATGATCACTATTGAATAACCTCTGATCCTTTATATTGCATGCTACACCTACCATTGTAAAGGAATATAATACGTTATCCCACGTACTTTCCACGTGATTGCAACCTCCTCCTTATGTTTATGTTGTTTTCTCTAGGGATAGTGTCATTACTTTATGACATGAGTTGCAACTTAATACAATCGGGTACGATAGTAGGGTATTTCCCCATAATTGAGTTGTGGTTGTGATTGATTTTTATTTATGTTTGGTGACTGTGTTGAGGCAGTTGTTCTAGCAGTGGATTTACAATTGAATGACATTAGTTTCTTCCAAAATTCATGTATTATATATTAGCACATACGTGAATAGCAATGTGGTTTGACTTTTTTTTATATTTTGGTTCTCTTAAAGTTGTAGCATAGGACAGTTTTTCAACAACAAAAATTTTAAATGGCCAAAGCCTAAATGGTTCAAAGACCTGATAATTCAGAGACACTCTAAACAATGATTTGGCCAAAAGTTGGTTTGACAAGGTCTGACGATAATTCAGAGACACTCTAAACAATGATTTGGCCAAAAGTTGGTTTGACAAGGTCTGAAAAAGTTGTGTCTAATGGATGGATAAGACTTAGCTGTGATACCAATGAAATGAACATTTCATGTTGATATACTAAATATTTAGGATAGATAACAAAAATCCATATAGAAAAAATATAATTGAATAAATTAATAATGAGATTATTATAATACCATGAAAGTGTTGTATATATATAACTTCTAAAGGCATCTTTGGTGAATGTTCACAAAGGGTTGTGATCCTTAGATGAATATTAATTTACTATTAGTCATTATTATGTATTAATGTATTATTATCTCATATTATATATTTTATGTATGTTACATGTACCTCTTTGACTAGCTTGTAGTTGTGTATGGAATGAATTCTTGATCAAATGCCCAATGACAAAAAATATCTTAGCATCTAACATCTCCAACAACTAATTTTCATATCATTGATCCGATGTAACCATGCCATTGTTTCTAGTTGTAATGATAGTCTTGTACTCTTTTCTTTTAAACCTTAGTTTATCAAGGCCATCCATTTCCTAGACATCATCCAACACCACCAGAGATGGTTGAGGTTCCTTTGGTCAAAGCTTGTCTTTCAACTATCTATGTGCATCTTCAATGTCATGATAATTTTCCACACCCTATTTCCACCTTACTTTCTCAACTAACCCTTGAAGCACCCATGAGTTTGCTTCGTGTAGATCCCATTCTTCAATATATTAGGCTAACACCATCCAAGTTGTGTTCCTTGCTAAACCCAAAATTAACAACCTCTTTAACACAAAACTCATTAACCTTTTCTTAGCTCTGTCTTGGATCATTTGCACTATGCACATTCCCTATTTTTATGAATGGAGGATACCTTAACTGTTTACCCTCAAACTTGTAAATTTTCTCAAACCAAGATGCCTTGCACCACACCCAATGCCAAGCATACCCAAACTTTCAATTGCCCATCCAAAGACATCCAACACTTGCAACCACCAACATGAAGTAAATAACATTTTCCCTCCTCAAACATGTCAATTTCTCAACCCACTTCAAACTCCTTTATAAGGAAACATTTTTCCCAGTCAAACTTGTTATGTAAAGAAAACTCCTATCTAATTGTTAGGAGCTCACATATAGCCTTCCCATATGCCATAAAAATTTCTTGCACTCGGTTGAACCATTGGGTAGAGGTATCTAACACCCAATGAAAGTAAGGGTGTTACATCCTCCACCACTCAAATTGTTCTTGTCCCAATAATTCCCAATCGCATTATGTTTGTGCACTGAAACTTAAATCCTCAAATTCCCAGTTCATGTCCTCATATTTCCACAATTATTACCTTATTCCATCCTAACTCGTATCCTCTTTAAGTTATCCTTTCGGGTGACAAAAAGTCCTTCAAGCTCCTTTTTATATGCTTAATAATCTAGTGGGTTTTCCTTCTCCACTTCTCATTCTAGCTTATATAAGACCATTACAGGTGTTGTGGTGGGGATTTCTCTATTAGGATTTCTCTCATTACCTGCAAGGTTTCAACTAACACACAAGTAAAACTAGATGAAAGGATCCCAAGTGCTTCAATAGTTTCAACATATAAGAAACACTTCCTATCTTCTTAAGTACTTCTAATAGTTTTTCAAGTCATTGCAACAATGAACTTTCCATGCCCATTGGTGGTTTAAACCATTATTTACCTAATTTGAATGAGACCTTGGTTTTGCTCAACAAGAAGGTATTGATTATGATGAAACTTCTTCTCCAACAGCTAAGTGGAATACCGTCAGAATAGTTATAAATTTGGTTGCACATAATGGTTGGAAATTACATCAAATGGATGTTAAAAATGCCTTCCTTAATGGTTATTTGAAAGAATTTTTCATGACTCAACCCCAAGGATTTGAGGTTGAAGGACAAGAACTTAAAGCCTGTAAAATCATAAAGGCTTTATATGGTTTGAAACAAGCTCTTCGAGCTTGGTATGCAAAAATTGATGAATACCTTCGAAAAGTTGGTTTTCAACGAAGTGAATCTGATGATACTTTTTTTCGGATGCAAGACAAACAGTTTGTGATTATTGTACTCTATGTTGATGAATTAATCATAACTGGAAATAATAAATATCGCATCAAACAGGTTAAAGGAGAACTTCAAGCAGGTTTCAAGATGACAGATTTAGGAACACTTCATTACTATCTCAGAGTCGAAGTCACTCAATTCCCAAACAACATCTTCCTTAGTCAAACTAAGTATGCTACTAATTTATTGGATAAATTTGGCATGGAAGAGTGTAAACCTTTTCTTACCCCTATGGAGCAGAATTTGAAACTGTCAAAATTTGAAGGGGGGGAATTTGGTAGATGGTACAAAGTATAGGAAATTGATTGGAAGCCTCATTTATTTGACAAATACTCGCCCAGATTTATCATATATAGCTAGTATACTTCCAAGGTTTATGTAGGAACCAAGGGAAAGTCATTGGAATTCAGCAAAAAAAGTGTTAATATATATTCAAGGAACAAAAGACTTTGGTCTTCTTTACAAGAAATATAAAGACTTTACACTTGCTAGATATTCAAATGTAGATTTTGCCGAAGACATTGATGATCGTACATCCACTTATGGGTACTTAATGAATTTGGGTTCAGTAGCAATTTCATGGAGTTGTAAAAAGAAGCCTGCAGTTACCAATTCTTCAGTAGAAGCAGAGTACATATCAGCTTGGGAAGCAGCATGTGAGATTGTTTTGATATGCAGGATATTATAGGATCTTGGTGTAACACAAAAGTCAGCAACTACTCTATTAATCGACAGGTCAGTCAATAATAAAGATGGCCAAGAATTAAGTTTTCATTCAAAGACAAAGCATGTCAACACCAAATATCACTTCATCAGATCTCTCATCGTCAAAGGCATCATCAAGCCTCAGTTATGTCCATCTGAAGATCAAACTCAGAGATATTTTTACCAAGCCACTTGGTAGAACAAAATTCACTAAGTTCAGAGATGAACTTGGCATTTGTAAATATAAAATTTTGGATTAAAGTGGGGAATGTTAGACCTCTTAATCCTAAGTTTTGTAGTCTAGGTATTTTCTAGTATTATATTAAAGAATAAATTAGTTTAGTGAGAAATTAAACTTTGAATATGATTTTTTTTTGTAATTGACACCTATCATTTCCATGTGATTATATCGGTGGTTGTAATTCTAATTTCTAGTACGGGGTCTTGACTTAGTGAAACCATGCCATAGCACGTTCGTTTGTGGCATATGAAACAATACCCCTAATTTCAATAAATATTGGAAAATACCTCCCAAAATCATTTTGTTAACCCCCTCCCAATATGCCTTCCCAAATTTAAAAAAAAAACATATTTTCACTATATATTGTATGTATCCATTTTTTCATTTACATTTTTTATACCCCTTTATATATCTACCTAGTATATTGACATGATACCCCTCTTATGACCCGACATGCATTCTACAATGCACCTTACTTATTTCGATGTATATTGTTGATACGCATTACTTCACCCACAATGCAATTACTCAACCACATATCATTATGATTTGCGACATCTAATGGTATGATGAAGAGATGGGAGATCACTCCTTGTATGTCACAAAGCTTCTCGAAATTCTCAAGCAAGCCTTTTCCTTGCTTCCTTTCATCCTTTGGAACTTCTTTAGAATTTGAACCTGGGTGAAAACTGTGATTCTTCTCTAAAAGTGTTAAGCATGGAGATATGTTCTCCTTTCCATCAAATCTTCCAAAAGAATATCCATCTCCTTTTCAATCCTTAGACACGTCTATTTTCTTTTGGTTCAATTTCCTGCCAATGTTATTTTTTTTCCCTTCAAACTTGTCTTCTTTGAGACAGCCTACCTTGCTAGGAGTGCTTCTTAACTAAGGCCCAGATGACCAAGATTTCTTCTCAACATGAGGGCTTGTCCCACTAGCAATGCTCTTTGTCATCATTTTGTCATTCTTTTTCTTAAATCTTGGTTGGGCTTTCGAACTATATTGTATAAATTTAGCAAAGACAACCCTTCCTTTTTTTCTCTTCTCAAAACCCCCTTCTCGAGGACGATTCCTTGTCTCTATCTTATTTGCAATTATCATTGGTGTGTTTTTGTCACTGGATTTGTGTTGAATACCAATTACTTGGGATGGTGTCTCACAATCGTTTTGCAATTTCAATTCTACTAGTTTTTTTGTAAGACGGGAGATTTCCTTCTCTAGCTCTCCAATTCCCAAATCAATGCAATCATTTTTCACAAGGGTTTCATCTTTACCTCCAAATTCTTTGTGTTCAATTGCAGAATCATTGTTTGTGGTATCTACAACATTTTGGGAAGTAGAGTCTCCCATGCAAAACATAACTTTATTTGAATATGGAGGATCTTTTCCTTCAGTACACACAGCAAGGGCCTCTCTCTTTGTCGTGGATGTTGGACCCAGCACTGCAAGGGGAGTGTAACAAGTGCTAGTTGTGGACTCAAAAATGAATTCTCATTCTCCTAAGAGGAATTGATATCCTATCCCTTTCCTTGGCCTTTATTGGCAAGATTAGTTACAGTAGGGGCAAAAGACAGATATTTTCATTCACACACATGACAAAGGAAGCTCCTGACCAATGTATCTCTATGTATCTTCAAATACATAGAGATATTTTCAGTTCTATGCATGTATATATGACAACATATAATATCACTCCAATTTACTATAAATAAATATCATATATAACATATAATATCACTCCAATTTCTTAAAAATAATATATATATATATATATATATATAGGAAGCTCCTGACCAATGTATCTCTATGTATCTTCAAATACATAGAGATATTTTCAGTTCTATGCATGTATATATGACAACATATAATATCACTCCAATTTACTATAAATAAATATCATATATAACATATAATATCACTCCAATTTCTTAAAAATAATATATATATATATATATATATATAGGAAGCTCCTGACCAATGTATCTCTATGTATCTTCAAATACATAGAGATATTTTCAGTTCTATGCATGTATATATGACAACATATAATATCACTCCAATTTACTATAAATAAATATCATATATAACATATAATATCACTCCAATTTCTTAAAAATAATATATATATATATATATATATATAGGAAGCTCCTGACCAATGTATCTCTATGTATCTTCAAATACATAGAGATATTTTCAGTTCTATGCATGTATATATGACAACATATAATATCACTCCAATTTACTATAAATAAATATCATATATAACATATAATATCACTCCAATTTCTTAAAAATAATATATATATATATATATATATATAGGAAGCTCCTGACCAATGTATCTCTATGTATCTTCAAATACATAGAGATATTTTCAGTTCTATGCATGTATATATGACAACATATAATATCACTCCAATTTACTATAAATAAATATCATATATAACATATAATATCACTCCAATTTCTTATAAATAATATATATATATATATATATATATATATATATATATTCATTTCTATAATATTTGGTTAACTTATCATTTTGGAGACATCTAATATATATAGATATATATTTTTATTTTTATAATATTTGATTAGCATACTTGAAGTCATTTCAATGTTAACAAAATGAGAAACATTTCTACCACTATGCCATGCAAAGGCTACAGCCATAAATTGCAAGTACTATGAGAATTTCAAGCATGATCTAACAACAACGTTTAATAAATAGAAGGCCTCACACATCTCGATCATACGGCCATAAAATATAAACCTACTAACACTTGACACAAAATCCATCTCTCAAGAGAATCAATTGTTTAAATGAATTTCAAAATAATCATTTTGCAACCCATTTAGATAAAACAAAACATATTAGAATCAAATATGTAACGGGTATGTTCATGGCCACTCACACCTCCAATCAAGGATAAAATCGAAATAAAAGCCTGTTCTTTGTGCTTAATTTCAACGTGTCTATAGGGAAAGGAAGCTCTTCCCCTTCAAATTGTGTTGGTTACTTCAGAAATAGGAGAATGTTCTTGTGCAGAAGAAATTCATGATCTATTCTGAGAAAGGAGGATTTATGTTTCTTCTAGCTGGTCTTTGGAGTAGGGATATTTTTGTCTCATATGTGCCATTGAGGCACATAGCCATGGTTTTTTCCTTTGAACGAGGAAAAAAATGTCCATTCCGCTCCCCACATTCGATAACAAAATCTCAGAAAATATCAATCTTATTGAAGAGAATCTAATCAATGCACAAACATTTCTCTTCAAAAATTTATACTAATAGTAACTACTATCTCAAGGCATTTAAAAGTTAAACGATATGAGAAACATTTTTGCCATTTCTTGGGGCTGGAGTCATAAAAAACAATAGGAGCCCATGATTGTTGCAAGAGACCTATAACTCTTTGAACGACAGCTTCACTCAAATATTTGAGCGTCTGAGCCCATAATTAACTGCTTGACAGGATCCTTGCTGTAGGAGCCCTAATCATTCTATGGTTGGCAGACTACTCAAATATTTGGGTGTTAGACCCCATAATTAATCTGCTTGACATGATCGAAGAGCTCTCAAATTAGTTGGATGGTGGTTTCACTGAAAACTTGTAGGGGTTGACAGCCACTGTTTCCAACAATCATCTAAACCAGATCCATGATGCATTCCTTGGAGTGTAGCATAATCACAAGGCCACCAAAAAAGCTTCCAATATTCTGGTTATCAGGTGAGATAACAAAGGCTAAGCCTTCTCCATAGGCTGTAGGGTTCTCACATGATGGACGAGCAACAAAAACCAGGCCAAAGATGAAAAATAAAAGGTTTAAGTGCAAGAATGGTGAGACAGCAACAAATTGACAGTCATCTAAGATAGATGAATGAATATGATCCAAAAGTATGTCGTAGTCAGACATAGGACTCACAAAAGAAACACCTATCAGCATAATTAGCTTCTATACATGAGTTCACTAAGTGCAAAATATAATATTACTATCCTCATATAATAACAAAATGTAATCCATCCACAAAAATATCAAGAACAATATAATAAACACGTTCACAAGTATCTTAATAAAGATCAATTCGGTCATCAAAAAATGTGGATTGACCCAATTGATGCCTTAATGTATTAAGGGCCAATATTTTTAGGCTCTTCATTTATCATCCATCATAAAGAAAAAATACAAGCAAATAAATTGGATGGCAACACAAGAGCAGGCTTCAGGAATGCCTGACCAGGTTTTTGGTTGGATAGTGGACCTCAGAAACCAAGCAAATGCAGTAAACAGGGCAATAATTAAAATAATACAAAATAAACTACTAAAATATCCAAAAATAAAAAGCAGACAAAGCAAAATAAACGTGTAAAAGTAACAATTGTTCACTTCCATTAACCTTGCCATTCACACCATCAAGAAGAATTTCATCTTCTGACTTCCACTTCAAGTAGTCAAGTCTAGTGAATTTAGTGAAACCCCTAAAAGATTAATAACAATAAATTAATTATTGTATAATAATTAGGCATTAAAAATATATAGAATTGGGATTAATGCAAAACACCATTTTCTTCTGACAATGATTTTATGTCTCCCAGGAAACTTGAACTTGGACCGACGCAGAGCTTCTTGGGCATGATTTGAGTGATTGTCCCTGCATTGGACTAAAATAAGGACTTGGCCTATGGCTACACGTGCACAGGGTCCCTGAGGTTTTCCAAATGCTCCTCTTATTCCATTTTGCAACCTATCTCCCAATACTGGGTTATTATTGATCATAGTGACAAAACAATCCAACTTTACAGTAAAGATTTCAAAGACTCCTCATTTACAGTGGTTGGTACACTTTAATCTCTTTCAGTCCCATTGGCCTACTTCTTGTGGTCGTTCATTGAACACTGATAAGTTATCTTCTCTTATTATCTATCCCAAAAAAGAATTGTATACCAGAAGACTACGTTTACAAATAATAACTTTGGAATTTTGATCGACTTAAAAATTAAACTTGTATGTTGCAACTTCTGTTTATGACACTGTGCATCTTCCCAGAAAACTAAACAATTCTCTCATCTTCAGAACTGATTCTATCTACTTGTAACTTGTAAGTTTGCATACTTTTGACATGAAATTTTACATTATCAGACCAAAATAGATTTCATCATGAATAAGGACATTTCCTGAGAATACTCAGGTATAGATATGTTTTCATATATGAAATTAAATTATCAAATTATACAATCAGTGGATTGTGAAAAAAA
Organism: Pseudotsuga menziesii; assembly: GCA_001517045.1. NCBI lineage: Eukaryota > Viridiplantae > Streptophyta > Pinopsida > Pinales > Pinaceae > Pseudotsuga > Pseudotsuga menziesii. Next base: position 148,829 of record LPNX010202374.1, read on the forward strand.
GTTCAGTTGATCAGCTTTTAAGCCAAGTCATGTGATTCTCATAAACTGGACATGTAGGACATGTTGCTACAATTATTCGACAAAGGACATGCCCAAATCAAAGGCAAGACATGTGAACCAATAACAGAGCTAAGTTTATGCCCTCTGGATTTGATGAAGACAACAAAATAAACAAAACACAATCATCTGAAAGTCTTTGGAGATCCCAAGCTTCTGATGAATTGGGCCAATAGCAGAAGCGGAATTGAAAATGTTTTTGAGAGCCCCAATAATGAAGCTGGTGTTGGGTGTAGAACACTCCTTTGATGATATCTCTTTCATTCATATGGATACAACTAGTTACTATATCAATATAAGTGTCAAATGATGATCAAACACAAAAAATTAAAATATTCAATACACAAAATATAAGTTTGTAAGTTAGAACCATAAACTGCAATTTTCCCATAGTCATTTGATGTCATCAAAATCAAAATGTATTACAAAGAATGATTTACTGATACTATAGGTGGCAATACCAACTGAAAATATATAACATGTTAGATACTAGAACTGTAGATGGAAGAATCTCATATCCCATCACACACAGGACAATGCATCAAGGGCATGGTGAAATGAATATGCTTGATTTGAGGTTTATAGTTTTTCCAAATTCAAGAAGAAATGATTCTTGCTACTGATATAGTCCATAGAATCACTTAGATTTCCTAAAATTGCATTTTGATTCCTAGTTTTGTCCTCATATTTAGCCCAAAATTAGATCATTGTTGATTAGGGGGTCAAATAGGGCTGCAAATTGCTTTTAGGGCCTAGTATGTGCCCAACAACATGGATTTATTTCTCAAATATCGATTTTTTACTACTGATACTCATTCTCAAAAGTGCCCAAGTCTGTGTTTTGTCCACTTTACCATCTTGTCAAAATTGTACCCAGAACACACTAAAACTTGGATTTGGTTGATTTATGGTTTTTTGAAGGCTGGGATATATTTTTTATATTGTTGTTTGAGGCTAACAAATACCAGAACTAACCAGAAATATCCCAGATCAATTAATTAGGTTGTTAGGAGGATCAACATATGTCAAGGTCATCAAGGAATGTGCCCAGGACTCTTTTGTATTGTTGTATGAGGATTAGACATGACAACATGCCCATGTTTGCTTTAATTATTCCAAACTATGTCAAACTCCATTATATTGTCCAAGACTAATGGGCCTTACTTTCAAACCATCTAACTCATATAGAGTTCCATTAACTAGTAAATAGATTATGAAATGGTATACATCATCCTCTTTATCAACCACTTTATGTTCATCAAACACAAAAAAATATGGTCTAGAAAACTTGTTGTGAGCAGCATGAATGGATTCACTATTGTTGATAGAAATCCTTTCATATTTGAGAATTCAGGGCCAATTACACCACGTACTAATATTCCTTTTCATATATAGAAATACTGTAATAATTCACATAAAAACCTCATAATTGAGACCTTGAAAAAAACCCTGCCCAAATATCTGAGCTTACTACATCCACAAAAAATGTCTATTTCCCAAAAAATGACTGTAAATGGAAGTACTTTGCTAATTATTTCAAACAGATTATGACTAGACTGTAATGATCGACTAAATGTTTCTCATAACCTATCAATAAAAACATTTTTTTGTTCTGAGAACCCCTAGTTAGTATACCACTTGGCTTCACTTTTCAATGATATCAGATATAGCTTGCCCAACTGGAAGAATTTACAAATGATTTTTGAAATCTCTGAACATTAGTTGTCTACATTTAAAACTAAATTAAAGGTATTCCGCTACCCAAGAAAAAATTCAGTTTCTATAGATTTCTCTTACTCTCTGGAATGGATAGATTTCTATCTCATAATTGAAGGGATGAAAACAACTAGACTCGTGAATTAACAATTGAGTGGAGGTGGTCTCTCTCTACAATAATTACCTACTCATTATTCCTACATTGGAAACAGGAACTCAGTTGTTGAATAGTACCTTAGGGTACAAGGACTATGTACAAAGTGAATTTCTGAAGGTACAGGAACAAATCATAGATCCAGACATGCATCTTTTTTACTCTGACATCACATAGGAGGATTTTACCTTGCTATGGTCCCTTTCGCAGATTTTGTAAGATATTAGCTTTGTCTAATACCAAGTTTACATTTTTTCTATGATGATTATTGATGCACAATGTGTAATACCCTGGTTTCAACCCTAATTGCATTAAATTACAAATTATGTAAATAGCGTTAATAAATCATGGTGTGGAGCTCAAGGAAAAGGCCCCACCATGGATTTAGTGTTTTATGTTTCGAAAATTAAAATCGATGCCGATGGTTATCGTGCTAGTTGATGGCACAATATAATTTCTACATCATGTAAATATGCAATAAATAAAATACCCACAACTAGCTATGTCAATGCAACATTAAAGAGATGGGGGCATGATTTCCTAAGGATAAGGGGGGGAATATTTAACCTCTGAGCCAATGGGGAAAATCCAATTGTCAATAGGAGAACCCATTAACTACCAACCACCTTTCTTGTCTTACTCACCATCCACTAAATTTTCTCCAAGAGTTAGTTGGGTAGTTATTGCCTTGGAGCTTGGGAAGCATGGGCAGTCGTCAAATCTGGCAGGGTCGTCAATCTTTGACTGCACAAATTCCCAAAGGGGATATTTTTTCTCCATCGCCCTGGAGCATAGAAATTCCCCATTACTCTCAGGCAGCTGATTGTTCTTCTCCTCAGTCCTCCATCCTCTGTTTTCTCCTGCAAGATTTTGCAGTTTTTTTCATTCTCCCATAGCTGGAGAATCGTTTTGTAAATGCCCAACAGATTGAAGAGGGAACCACAATTTTGGAGTGGTTGTTGAGCCGTCTTCACCCAGGTGAATCTATTGAACATTCTATGAATTTGATTTTGGTCATAGGGATGTTGTTCCCCGATTGCCATTGTTGTTTTGGCTCCCATGATGTTTTCCTTCAATCCCAGAACTTGTAATTGATGTGTAGGAATTCTTCATTTGGTATGAATGATTTGGGTGTGAACATAGGTCCTTTTTTCCTTTGGAAGGCCATCCAATGTTTTCTGAACGATCTGGGCCACTTGGGTTTTTTTCCCCCATTTGTTGTTTCGATTTTGGGTTCCCTAGACGTTTTTGTTCATACCAGAACTTGCATTTTGTTGTGTAGTGCATCCCTATGTTGTCTTTGTTGATATGTGTCCACTAGTTCCTTGCGGAAATCATGCCCAGCTCAGGGGTGGCAGTGATGCTGAGATATTGATGAGCAAGCTGCCCTATGGTTAGGTGGAACGTTGCAGTGACATAGCTGGTTACGGGACGAGCTTCGCTTCCAAGAAAAGTATTCTTGTGTTTAAATCTATGCATTTACATTTGCTAATGAGTTAAGATGAACATGTGAATGAATGGAATGTATTTTTCTTCTGTTGTATGATTTATGCATCTATGCATGTTATTAGTTCAATGCATTTCATTTCAAGTACATGGGGTTAGTTTTCTCGGATATGATTGTGGCATAGTCGCATCCTCTCTATGGTAGAAGGGTGGGGATGTGAGAGTGTGGTATCAAAGCTCATGTTGCAGCTTTGGGCCTCAACGGGACAGGAAGAATCAACCTATGTTCAGTAGGAAGAAGCTAACAACAAAAAAATTCTAAATTTTCCTAATTGTGGGAGTATTCTCCTGTGTCAGCTGCGATAGTTGAAGAGGTTCCGACAGTGTCAATTGAGTTGGCTAGAGGGAGCCGACAAGGATCACAGCAGCAGTGTCAGGAACGCTAGCCAAAATGCGCTGATAGCGTCGGTGAGAAGTGGCAAAGGGATCCGACAAAGATCATAGCGATACATCGGCTTGAAATGTCGAGTCAAGCTGAAGGCGTCGGCGGGGAAGGCTAAATTTCGTCGATGACAGAAGAAGGCTAAAAACTCTCTAAGTGTGGGAAAATCGATAGCAAAATGGAGGATTTTGCCGATAGGTCAGCTATGTTGTCGGGTAGAAGTTGGATTTTTCACCGACAAAGAGAGAAAGGAAATTTTTTGGAAAAAAATTCTTTGTATGGAATCAGAAATTTTTGGTGAATTTCGCCGAAACGTCGGCTGAGCACATCGAAAGACTTTGGAGATTTGAGCCTACGCGTGTCGAGTGGAAGTTGAGGATTGAACCGACACGAGTTGGGTGGAAGTTGAGGAATGAGTCGACGCAAGTTGGGTGGAAGTTGAGGATTGAGTCAATGTAAGTCGAGTGGAAGCTGAGGTTTGAGCTAGTGCATGTCGCCTGAGTCGAGACAATAGAAAAGAAGAAGAGAAGAAAGTGAAGAAGAGGAATTGTTTTTGGAAAAAATTTCTACGTATGGGAAAATCGAAAGAAACCCTGGAAGTTTTCCGCAATGATGGAAGAAAACTTGGGAAGTCTTCCGCAATGGCGGATGGAAGTCAGAAATTTTTCTAACACAGTGGGAGGATCCGTCAGAAGAAACCTCGAAAGTTTTCCGACACGGAGCATTGGGTGGAAAGTCAGAAATGTTTCCGATGCAGCAGGTGAAAGTAAGAAATGTTTTAGACGCAATGGGTGAAAGTTAGAAATGTTTCTGACACGGTGAGAGGATCGATCAGAAGGAAAGAATGAATGCTGCCTACACATCGAAAGTGAAGTTGGAATCTTTTCCGATACGTTGGCGAAGTTGGTGAGTTTCACCGACTGGATAAAAAGGGTGAAGTGTGTCGATACGTGTTGGACAAATTTGGAATATTGTGCTAACACATCGGAGGAAAATCTTATCGAAGGAAAAATGAAAAGTGTGTTGAAATAGATAAATTCAGTAGGGTTTTCAGTGGGATTTACAAGGGCCAAAAAGATGAAAAATGGCAGTCGAGTTATGCGCCAGATTGCACAAAATAGACAGATTTACAAAGAAAAAAGAAAAATGAGGGCAATCCCCCTTGACCCCCGTCGTCCTCCTGAGAGAGTCGTTATTGCAGAAAGGAAACCATAGCAAGAAGGAGTGCTAAGGAGTGACCGTTCATGCCTACAAGAAGCAATTGGCAAGTAATTGTTTGAATTTCTAAGATTGATTAACAAATGTTATTGTTAACACATTTTGCAGAGTCATGGAGCAGATTGAAAAGTTGACCTTGGTCCGACCAAGAGGGTCAAAGAAGATCAACGCCAAGAAGATTAACAACATGGATGATGCACGGGATCCCAGTGGACACGAGAAAGATGATATGGGGGAAAATCCAAGGTACCCACAAGAGGGCAGAAAGCCACTCCAATGTTGGATATGTGGAGGACATCATTTGCGCTAGATTTTTCCACATGGGGAAGGGTATGTAAGGCCATATTACAATGTCCAAGGTCATGGAACTGAAACTGTTGGGAAGTGGGAACAAGAGAGTTCCCCAGATGTTGTAGCTACCATAAGAATCCTGAGGGCATAGTTGCAGGATTGCAAAGAAGAAAATAAAAGGTTGGTCAAGGATTTGGTAGAGCAAAACCATTTGACTACAGCCATGCTACAAAATTTGGTAGATCTCCAAAAGCAGATAAACTTTGGGAATCCGTGAACAGAGATAGAAGGGAGTAGGAGAAATCCCCACAAGAAGAATGAGAAGCTTAAGCCAAGGAAGAAAGTTTTTAAAGCTTATCACCTCCTGAAGCAACAAAGGAATCCATCACAAGCTGCGATTAAGCCGGCCAAAGTTATGAGGGAAAAGATAAAGGAACCACTCAAATGTTGGGGATGTGAAGGACCCCATCTGCGCAGGAATTTTCCACTTGAGAATAGGAATGAGGGTCAAGTTCCAAGCACCCAAGAAGCTGAAACTGTGGGTTGAGAAGCAGGGATCATTCCTAAAATTTGTGCAGTGTTAGAAGACCACCATGAAGGTCATAATTCAATAGTGGTGGAAGTTGAGGGTAATATTGTTGAACAAATTGTTTCTGTTTTGATTGACCCTGGATCAACTCACAACTATATTACCCCTGGACTTGTTGAAATGTGCACTTTGAAGAAGTCAAAGCATAGAATATCATGGTTAGTCCAACTAGCCACTGGAATCAAGAAGGGGCTCAGTGAGGTGGTAATGAAATGTCCAGTGGTCATGGATGGGCTACTCACATGTGCAGATATGAATGTTCTGCCACTTGGATCATACGATGTTCTCATTGGAATGGATTGGTTGGAAGCACATAGAGAAAATCTTGATTGTTATAACAAGACTTTTGAGTGCTTGGATGAAGAAGGAAACCTAAGGGTTGTGAAAGGAATTCCAAAAGTGATCCCTTGAAGGAAGTCTTTAGCAATGCAGTTGAAGAAGTTCTATGGGAAAGGTTACAGAGTGTATACAGCTCATGTTTTGGAGGCAGCAGAGTATGATACTCCTAGGTTGGAGGGATTTCATATGCTACAGGAATTCAGTAATGTTCTTCTTGATGAAATTCCAAAGCTTCCTCCAAAGAGTGACATTAATTTTACCTTTGAGCCTATACCTAGAGTAGCACCAGTGTCCCAGACACCTTGTAGGATGAGCATACCAAAAATGCTAGAGTTAAAAATGCGGTTGCAAGAGTTATGGGAAAAGAAGTACCTCAGACCAAGTGTGTTTCCTTGGGGAACACCATCCCTATTTGTGAAAAAGAAAGATGGCACGCTCTGTTTGTATATTGATTATATACAACTGAGCAAAGTCACTGTGAAGAAAAAATACCCTTTGCCTGGAATTGATGACCTCTTTGATCAAATGAGAGGATCAAAGGTGTTTTCCAAGATTGACTTAAGGTCTGATGACGAGCAGGTAAGGATCAAGGATGAAGACGTCCATAAGACAGCCTTCAGAGCAAGGTATGGATCTTATGATTTGGTGTTGGTACCATTTGGTTTCACAAATGCACCAGCTACATTCATGTGCCTCATTTATAATGTCTTCAGTAAGTTTCTAGGCAGTTTAGTTCTTTTCCTCCTTGATAGTATTCTTACTTATTCTAAGAATGAGGAAGAACATGTGGTACATTTGAGGATGATTTTGAAATTGCTCAGGAAGCATCAGTTGTATGTAAAGTTGAGAAACTATGACTTCTATGAAGATGGAATTCATTATTTGGGTCACATTATCTCAGATAAAAGAATATCTATAGACCCTTAAAAGATTGAGGCCATGATGACTTGGCATGCTCCAAGAAAGTTAATAGATCTAAGATCTTTTGTGGGACTTGCAGGATACTGCAGGAGGTTCACTGAAGGATATTATGCAGGTAAAACTGAGTCTATGTATAGGCTGAGGAAGCCTGCATGTGAACTTGTAGCTCCATGAGCAAATGAACCTTCCTAAAGACTATAGGTAGAATGACCTAAGCAGAGAAGTCTGGTTGTACCCACTGAAACCAAGGCAAGAAACTGCGATGTGCTATGAGAAGGATCTCATGACTAAAATCTAACTTTTGAACATAATAGATTTAAACTTCATATTTTAAATTTTGTTGATTAATAGGATATTATTAACGGTTTGGTAGATCTAAAATGGTGTCAAGATGACATGTTGTATGTGAATGTCCAGGTTTTGGGAAGCATGTGTAAGTAAGGGATGAGTACTCCCACTTGCAAAAGCCAAACAATATGGGGATGATCTCATGGTTGCAAAAATCTGATTTTCTGTGGGAAGCAAAATTGTGAATTCAAATTTTGATTTGACTATCAATATTATTGATCATTTGATAATTGGAAATCTATCCATGCATGAAATAGATTTGAAAATCTATGATTGATTTTTTTTTATGATGACATCTCATATGAACTGCATGCTTATGTGTGACGTGGGTGAGATGATGAAAATATGTATTGGTTGTACATGTCTCCTCAGAAGGATGTACTTGGATACATAGCTTCTCGGAGGGATGTGTTTGGAATAGGTTTTAACACCAATGGTTGAAATTTGTTTATGATGACATCTAAAATGCATGCTTATATGTAACGCAAGTGAGATGATGGTGGTCCGCTTTTGGAGTACATAGCTTCTTGGGAGGATGTGTTTGAGAAAGATGGCTCCTCTGGAAGGATGTACTTAGGTACATAGCTTCTCCCCGCTGCCAGCTAGGCACCGGTATGCATCACTGGAGACACCCATGGTGTAGGACATCCGATTAGACTTCTTTCCACACACATTCACGCCGTAAGGGGACTGTCACGAGAGTGGGGGCTCCGTTAAGAGAATAACCTCTAGGTAGTATGATGGCTGGAAAGTAAGCACCTGAGAAATGGTAAGCACTTGGAGGAGGTGCTAGGCCCTTAAGCCAAGAGCTGTCATTAAAGCACCCAAGTAGGTGTTAGGATTTGAAGCAGGGCTAGCCAGATCTCGGTTGATAGATTCTTCACAAATAATTATTTTATTACTTGACAAATCCTTGTTGATTTTATGTAATTATACATATGCATATGATGCGGTCCGGATTTTGGAAAATCTTGTTAAAGGTTGCATCTTATAGAAATGAATCTGACAAGTGAGTTGATTCATTTTGTTGTCTAGAAAGGAAGTGCCTGAGCTTGGCGAGAACCGGAGGAGGTGCTAGGATCTTAAGCTGAAGCTGCCATTAAGCACCCAAAGAGGTGTTAGGCTCTAAAGCAGAGCTACCCAATCTCGGTTGAGACATGCTACACAGATAATGTCGAAGCCGTGGTAAGCATTGAGAGGAAGTGTTGAGCCTTAAGCAGAGCTTCCATTAAGCACCCAGAGAGGTGTTGGGCTCTAGAGCAGGGCTATCATATCACAGTTGAGATATGTTATACAGATAAGTATTCGGTATACTTATCAAACTTTTGTTTTTGTTTATTTTCTGTAAATGTACATGAGCATATGATGCAACCATGGTTTTGAAAATCTTATTATAGATTGCACCTTATAGGAATGAATCTGAAATGTGAATTAACTGTTGTGGTGCCCGGAAAGGAGGCGTCGAGCTTGGTAAGAAACTAGAGAGAGTTTAGGCTCTAAAGCAGAGCTGTCAGATCTCAACTGAGAGATATTTTCCAGTGATCCGAGGCTTGCAGAAATTTGGCTACCCTTCAATCCCAGAACTTGTAATTGTTGTGTAGGCATTCTTCATTTGGTCTGAATGATTTAGGTGTGAATAGAGGTCGTTTTTGCCCTTGGAAGGCCATCCAACATTTTCTGAACGATTTGGGTCACTTGGGTTGTTTTCCCCCATTTCCATTTCGATTTTGGGTTCCCCGGACATTTTTGGTTCATACCAGAACTTGCATTTTGTTGTTTAGTACATCCATGTGTTGGCTTGGCTGATCTATGTCCCCTAGTTCCTTGTGGAAATCATGCCCAGCTCGGGGGTGGCAGTGATGATGAGAGATTTGATAAGCACACTGGCCCATGGTTGGGTGTAACGTTACAGCGACATAGCTGGTTGCGAGATGAGCTTTGCTTTCAAGATAAGTATTCTTGTGTTTAAATCTCTACATTTACATTTGCTAATGAGTTAAGATGAACATGTGGATGAATGGAATGTATTTTGTTTCTGTTGTACGACTTATGCATCTGTGCATGTTATTAGTTCAATGCGTTTCATTTTACGTTCATGGGGCTAGTTTACCCGGATATGATAGCAGCATAGTCGCATCCTCTCTCTGGTAGAAGGGTGGGAACGTGACACAATGTGCTCTGAATCCTGAAGACACCAACAGTATTTTTTGGTGCTGCTTTAATTAGGTGAGCCATGGATTCAGTATAAATGTAGAGGAGCCTAGTTGGGAAAGAAAGGTAACAGGACTCTTTGATAAACAAGAAGCATTAACTATGTGAGCACCTACTGCATTCAGTACTGGGGAGCAGGTATGTTGTTTTACTTATTTAGGATTCAACAAATCCATATCATGTATTGATGAAAGCTTAAAAGATTATGCAAATAAAGTACAATTTATGCCAGAGATAAACGTACAGAGAAAGAGGAATTTATGCCAGAGATTGATGATGGGAAATCCAGATCATGTATTGATGAAAGGAAAGCTTAAAGGATTTTGTAGAGAAAGTACAGTTTAAAAAAATGATAAAATACAAGAAGCAAATGATGAGTGAGAGTGTTGAAAATGCAAAAAGATACATCTAATCAAATGCATTATGGGACTTTTACCAAGAAACATGATATTAAGAGGGAAGTACATAGGCATGAAAACTGGAAAAAGATACATGGGGTAGGTGAGAATAAGAAAAAGCCTGATACATACCTGATATCGTCTTATAAGAAAGACAAGAAGATGCTCAATTTAGTTCAGGTAGGGATTAAAAATAACAGTTCATTATCAACATCTAAATCTGCCAATATGAGGTCCATACTAAAGATAAAGAAGCCTACAAGCCATTTTGAGGACCATTTGAGGTCTGACGTTGTTGGTGCAATGCCTACAAGCCATTTTGAGAACCATTTGAGGTCTCATGTTTATGGTGCAGTATCTTTACTAATTGAGCCAGAGTTGAAGACAACAAAAATAGATTTTAAAAGGTCATCAGAGAGTGAAAGCAATATTCATAATGATGGAGACAATATTTTGAAGTTTTCTTCTTATATTGAAGAAATTAGGATACAATCACCAGATACAGGCATTATTTCAGAGCAAACCATGAGTGAAAAGTAGTTTGGTCAGAAAAGGAAAAACATGGAAAAATAAATTAGAGGTTCTCGATTAGTGCCTGAAAGTGAGTTCCTAGATCGTAGAAAAACAATGAAACATAACATTGTCAGCAATTTTGAATCTTTTAAACATGGAAACACTGAAGAGAGCATTCAGGTTTCAAACTATAAAGAAAATTTGAAGGGTGAATTGAAAATATTCATGGAAATATGTTCCTAATGTCAAAGATCATGTTATTTCCACATTTGTGACTAAAGACAATGAAGTTAGGGTATTTCCAAACACTTCTTTGCATCGTAATTCCATTCTGAAGAAGAAAATAAATCTCTTGAAGAAACATAATCCAGGGTTATCAACTCTACCTGAGAGATCAAATAATCAAATAAAGATAAATATTTGCACTGAAGAAGAAAATGTTCTTGAAGTATTATGTGGAGTAGATCATCGAAAGAAAAGGACACGGATCAAGGCAAGGAAACTTAACTTTGATGAACATTTGCATTTGGTAAAAAGGGCAAGAATTGAAGCTGAAGATGAAACCATGAAAACTGTAGAAGGCTCGAATAAAGGAGGCATAGAAAGTGCTAATGAAAATAATGAAGAAAATATAGCATCAAATAATGCTTGTGTTTTAAATGAATTCCATTTGAGAACTAATAATATATTAAGTTCTAACAGTCTTGAAACTAAAGGTGATTTGCCACATGGGCAGATGTCTTCAATTTTTATGGAAAGGCCTATGTGTTTGCCACCAAAGGTTGATAAATATTGTTTGGGAAGTATCCTACTGAATGATGAAGTTTCCCTGCCTCCCTCTAAATGATGCCATTGGGCTCAAGAAGCTATGTCTACATGTGTTGCAGAGGCTGCAACTACTTTAGTGGAGCCAGTGCCAACTGGTGTGACTAGACAGGATTATGCATACATGATTTCTGCAGATGAAAAATCTTATACCAAATGCTTTGATAATGACAAGAAGTTAGTTAAGGGAAATGAGGAGTGTGTCGAAGTAGACACATTGATACAAAAAGAAGCAATAGAAAAAGGAGGTAGTCAGAAACATGTGGTGTCTTCATATTCATATCAATCCTTTATAAGGTTTTCTTTAGAACCTGCTAAATGGGTATAGGAGAAGCAGATGGATCCATGGTTTGAATATTCAATTTCCTCTAAGCATATGGATAAATGGAAGATTCAAGATAAGGATTAGAGGAGTGCACATGCTAAAATGTCTACTGAATCATTGGTTGATCCGAAAATGGAAGAACAAAATCTACAGAGCGTGTCTACACCAGTGTTGACTTCTCCAAAGAAGCAAGATGTTTCAAATTTATCTTCAAGGCAAGTCAATTCAATCAGCACACCTCCTCTCAAGGATTATGTTGCACAAAAGGGTGAGGCTGAGCAATATGAATACAATTCAAAGGGCATCAGGGTGAATAAATCTTGTGCGACCCCTGCAAAAAAAACCAGCAGAGGCCTTAAGAAAGATCATGGGCAGTCTACCTCGAGGAAGTTTAACCAAGGGAAATTAGCTAAGCAGTTGTCTGTTCGCAAGCATGAGCAAGTTTACCCTATAAAATATGGCACTGAACCTTCATCAGAGGGTGACAAGTTCATCAGGTGAAGATAAACGGTACTCTAGCAATGAAATTGGATGGTGTGTCACTATCTACAAAGTTGCATTTAGAAAAAGCAAACAAGCTTAGACAAGTGTAAGTCTTATATTAATTCAGTTGCGTTTCAAATTACAGTTTTTTGCCTTTTGTTGGATGATGCATCAAGGCATAATTTCATTAAAGTGTACAAAAAATGTCTATGTTAATCGCATGTAACTACTAACTTTCAAAATACAACAAGGATGAAAGGGAACCTACAACCAACCATCACCAAAACATCAAATCACTTTCTATAATGATGGCTACCTTCAGACCTATCTTTTCTCTGTGTCTCATCAAGTGTAGCATAAGCCTCAACCCATGCATGCCTTCTTTCTGGAGGCATATAGTCTGAACTACCCGGGCTTTGAATTTGAGGGGAATAACTGCCAGGGCTTGGGGATGAATATTGCAATGAAGTGTGAGGAGAATATTGTCCATGAAAAAACAAGAGATGTAAAAACATAGAGGTGATCAAAGGTATTTGTTCTTTTTGGAATTTAGTCTTGTTCTTTTTTATGAAAATGCCCCAAGCATTACAATCCACTCTAGGAAATGATAAAAACATCCTAGTTGACTAATATTCCCAAACTCCAAGCCCGATCTCTATTCTACATGGTGTTTGGCCTTGGGGTAAGAGAAAATACTTAGTAATAAGTGAACTCGCCTAATAAATGAAGAATGGTCGAAGGAGAGATAAATTTGTTCAATAGTCACTCACAAAGCTCAAGTAAACCATTTTGGAAACTTCCTACATAAATGTAACAACTCTTAAATTCACTTCCTACATTTTTCAGATCAATTTTGCATCCAAATGGTGAAGATTACGTAGTTGTTAGAGCTTCCACAACTCGGCAACAGAGTGAAATTGCAGCCATAACACTTTAAGCTACCTATATCTCACATTAGTGTGAATAGGTATTTTAGCTCTAATGACAGGTAACAAAGAGAAATCAACAAGACTTTGGAAGGGAGGCATTTCATTTCACATCATAATCTTAATATGCATACTCCTTTTAGCATCAACATTGTAGACCTAGTCAAACTGAGGAGATCTACTAATAGAAAAGGAGATATATTGAGACATACTTTCCTAGGTTGAGGGACGTTGGCACACAATTAAATTTGTGTAGATGGGGTTTGAGTAGCAGGTAACATTGTGTTGAGAAGAGACATGGAAACAAAAGAAATTTGTTATAACAAGTTTTTCATAGGGACGCATACCTTGAGAAGGCCTTAGGTTAGAGTCATGTTGGGGCTCCGACCTTAAGGGTCCTTAGTTTTGGCAACTCTGCGGTTTTGGTGCGAAGCTTGTAAGCGGAGTTGCGGTCCAAAATAGTCTTAGGGGTTTCGGGGTTGGGTCGAAGCCCCTCTTTTTGTAAATAACCCATGGTTTAAACCCAGGGTTTTGGTTTTGGGGGTGTCCATGGTTTAAGAGCATGGTTTTGTAATAGTGCACTTGTATAAATAGGCCCTTATGTAAAGGAGTGAGGTTAGGTCTTTGATGATTTATCTTATGATGATAATTTGATGCGAAGAAGCTAAGGCCTATTTTAGGGTTTTTGTAAGAAGGATAAGTCCCAGCTGAGTGCGTGGATGACCTCTGCAGCTGTGTGCATAGAGGGTTTTGTAAGAAAGGTTCTACAGCTGAGTGCGCAGATCTGTGGCTAAGTGCGCAGCTTTGGGTGATTGAAGAGATCTACAGCTGAGTGCGCAAATCAGAACTGTGTGTTTGTAAAGAGTTGAATATAAACACAGTTCTGTGGACGTAGCCCCTACACTGGGGGTGAACCACGTATATCTTGTGTTGCAGTGGTTCTTGTTGCGTTGTTTCTGTTATGTTTATGCATTTGATAAGTAGATAAGTGATAAAGTAAGATAACTGTTAAGTACTAACTTCGTTGTGAATTCCCAGTTAAGGGTTAAGCAAGAAACTATCTTTTATCTAAACTGGGAAGCTATTTAAGTGAATGTCGAAGCTATTCATTGCATAATTATTAATTTTTAAGACTAAAGGTACAGTAATATCCCTCTTGCGCCTACAGAAGCCTGATTCTGCAGCACCCCATAGCTGTTTCGGGTGAGACTGCAACTTGTTCACAGGTTGTTTCCAAAAGGGCCGACACTGTGGGTCTCTTTGTTGGTTGGAAGATAAAAGTATAGAACCCGGGTCTGCCCTAAGCACCAACAAATTTGTTTTGTTGCCGGCTGAACCAGTATCTGCTTCAAGAGGGATCTACGTCATACCTAGAGGGACATGTTTTGGAGACCCTCAGTGAAAGAAATCGGTGATTGGATCGAAGATACCTATCTAAAATTTGCGGAACAAGAAAATAAGGATCCTCGTCGTAGCTCAGATGACTTCTTGCAAAGGTACGTTTTTTCTGATATTCACAAAATTTTCTTTGCTAGTATCCACATAGAATTGCACCAATGGTTCTCCAGGTTGACAGAAAGAAAGAAAAACTTCAAAGAAGATCAGTTTCCTGCCTGGACCCCGGAAAGAATTAATATAATGAAAAGGGTGAACAACGCGGTATCAAGAGCTATTGATTTCTGGACAACGCGAACCCTTGACGCATTTGTGACGGAGTTCGCCATTGACACACATTCTTCTTTCAATGAAGCAAAAAGACAATTTTTCAAAGGACCAAGGGGTAAGTACCTAAATTCATTAAGTTTAAGAATTAAAATGCTCTTGGCTGAGAAAGGCATATTGCTTATCGAATCAGATTGTTAGATTTGTTGCTACTAACCTATGTTTGGAAGTGAAAGTGACTTCGACAAGCAAAGTGGTTTACTGTGAAGCGGTAAAAGATACAAGATAAATTTTGGATCCTATACCCTAGGCCAGAGTACCAACTATACCTCATTAATCCCAGAATATTCTGAATCTGAAGAAACCCATTTTGTTAGAAACCCCCCTATAACTCCACAGCGAAGATCTGTTCACCCCGAGAACCCGTCGCAGTATGAAAGTAACCCTAGCCCGAGTAGTCCCGTCGCAGGTCAGTCTACCTCAAAAAGTTCCCTTCCTCTCGTTACCAGTATTCCCCCTCCTCCTCCCCTGCACCACCACCCCCCCTCAATCTAATATGACCCATGTAAATAATGATATCAAGCTCCCAATCTTTAAAGGAACTGGATCGGAGGATCCAGAGCAGTTTTGGTTCTTATGCGAAGCTGTCTGGACTGCTAAGAATATTATGGATCAAAATACAAGAAGAGCGCAGCTGATCACCTCTTTCAAAGACCGAGATTTGACTTGGTTTATGAATTTTTCCAGTACTCAGAACCATGTCTTGGCCAATATTGAAACAGCCATGATCAAAGAGTTCAAGAAGCCTAAATCAGAGTCACAGTGTATAACTAAACTGAAAGAAATTCAGCAGAAGCGAGGTGAATCAGTTTGGGACTTTGATCGGAGGTTCAAAGTTCTGTTGGATCAAGTCAGCTTCACTATTGGACCAGAACAACATAAAGAGTGGTTCATCGTAGCACTGATGCCTCATATCAGGACCCTGCTTATGCAACAGAAGGTTGCTGATCAACAGGAGGCTTTAGAAATTGCCATGAAACTTGAAACAGCTCCTGTCGGAGATAATTCTGGCATAGCCCAAATACAAGCACAGTTGGCAGAAATAGCTTTGGAGCTTCGCGACATGAATAAGGGGAAATCTATTCGCGAAGAGGTTTGGTGTACACGATGTAGGACAGAAGGTCATGACAAAGAACAGTGTCCTGCATTAAGGAACTATCTGAATACTGGTGTGCCAAACCCGTTTAACCCTGCTGTCCTATATTGTGAGATATGTAGAACAACTGGCCAGCATCAACCTGAAGATTGCTACCTACTGCAGAGATATGTTCAAGTACCTAAGAATCCCTACTGCAAGTTCTGTAAGTCAGTTGGACACAACGAAGACGAATGTCGCAGCTTTGACCTCATGAGAGAGCGAACCTATGATGCTTATAGGGTACAACCTGATGCACAAGGCAATGATGGATATGGTTACCGTGGTAACACATCAGGTTGAGGTCATTTTAGCGGTCGTGGTCATGGTGGTATGCCTGGAAGAGGTCGAAGCCAGGTTATTTGCTATAACTGTAATCAGGTTGGACATTTAGCTAGAGACTGTCAGAACCCAACTACGACATGCCAATATTGCAGAGCAGTCGATCATGTGATTGAGCAATGCCCACAGTTGATAGCCAAGATAAAAGAAAGAAATGGCCCTCCTACTCATAATGTTCAAATGATTTCTGTAGAGAAAAGACCTGTCCCAGCCCTTAACGTTGTTACAAGAAGTGGAGCTATGACGCAGGTGCAGAATAAGGAGAAACAGCCTGACAAGGCTTGGGTCTGCAAGACCCCGAAGACAATTCCAGCCTTCGATGTTGAAAGAGAAAAATGAACATTTATGGTAGCTAGAAAAGACTTTGTTGATCCAAGACCATCAGTAGCAACTACGCAACAGCAGTTACCATTTCAAGAAGCTTCATCAGATCAAGTAAGTACACTAGCATCATTTTTACAGAGTTGTATGAAGCTCTTAAGAAATCAGAATGCTTTGAATGAGTTACAGAAAATTATTGCATCTTGCGAACCTCAGCAAAGCTCTAGTAAGGATAAAACTGTTAATAGAGTTAGAAGGACTGGAAGAGAAATGAGATTGCATGCTCAGATAGGTGATTATGACATGACTGATATCATTTTAGATCTGGGATCAGAAGTGAATTTCCTAACTAGGCAGACTTGGGAACAAATGGGAAAACCTACACTGGAATGGTCCCCTATACAATTGAGATTAGCCAATCAGCAGAATATTGCGCCCTTGGGAAGATTCCCTAGTGTACCCGTAGATATAGATGGAGTCAGCACCTTAGCAGATTTTGAAGTAATTGACATAATTGATGATAGCAGCCCCTATCTATCCTTGCTAGGAATTGAATGGGCAATATACAATGATGCAGTAATCGACCTTAAAAATAGACAGATGACTTTTGAAGGAAAAGGCTTGAGAGTCATAGTACCATTGGACCCTTCCCAAGGAGAAAGGTACACAGAGCCAGTCAGAGATGGAGATCAGGATGTTTTGGATCATATCTACAACATTACAGCTAAAGAGGAAGACTATGTTAACCCTACTACCGAAGGTATAATGGATTGGCAGTGTGACAGTTCTTGCATGATTGATTCAGACGAAGGCCTAGAGAATTGGCAGAATATACTTTATGAACTACATGGACATCGATGTGCAAGAATTACCAAGTCTCTCAGATGGCTTGGCTCATAGACAAGAATCTTACCTACTTTTGATGGCTTGACAAACCCAAAAGATTTTATTGTACACTTCTCAGAGCAAGTACCAGATTCATAGAAAATGGAGACTCTAGATTCAGCATTCAAAGCCACAGCTGCCAAATGGTGGAATGGTCATAAAAAGTGTATTCACACTTGGGGAGCCTGTCAAAAGTTTCTTAGCCTGAGATTCATGGACCAATCTCAGGAGGTGCGAAGCAAATTTAATGGTAAGACTAGCCCTCAGGAACATTTGTTGCAGTGTTATGAAGCATGGAAGCATGTACCTTGTGAAGAATGGGTACATAGGTTTGTACACACTCTGGAACCTGTAGCAAAGAACTGGTATGCGGAGGTGGAGCTTCGCCATGGTACTGTAAGTTGCGATAGTCTTGTTGATAGTTGTGTGCTTACATTTTCTATTAATGAGGTTTGTCCTGCTTTGGACGCAGCTATTAGGTTGATCCATACTACGGTGTTTGATGATAAAGAAATAGCCGAGTACCAACCTGATTGGAAGGAACAAGAAGCTAATGCAGTAGAATGTTATAACCTCGCAATTGACGAGGATGATGACCCACGCAACATTAATATCCCTGAGTCAGAAGGGCACTGGGAAGTACATGGACCAGCAGTCGAAGCACCTGAAGTAACTCAGCCCTTGAAGACAAGGAAAGTAAACATTGGATTAGAGGAAATGCCTAAGTACGCTACCATTGGAGATTATTGGGATGAAGAAATGGTGTGTAAAGTGACCCAACTTCTCCATGAGTATCAGGATTTATTCCCGTCAAAGTTCTCAGAAATGAAAGGTATCCTTGGTGATATAGGAGTGATAAAAATTCCTTTGAAAGGTGGTGTGAAGCCTGCGAAGCAGCGCCCTTATAAGTTGAACCCTAAGTATAAATAAAAATTCAAGGTGGAGCTAGATAAGATGCTCACTACAGGAATCATTGAGCCTGTCGAAGAGTGCGAATGGGTCATCCCTATGGTGGTACAAGAAAAGAAGACCAAGGGAGAAATCAGAATCTGTGTTGATCTGAGGAAGCTGAATGATGCCTGTTTACATGATCCTTTTCCTACTCCCTTTACAGATGAAGTTTTAGACAATGTCGGAGGTCAAGAAGTGTATTCTTTCACTGATGGATTTTCAGGTTACCATCAGATCAGAATTGCTCCAGAAGATCGACATAAGACAACCTTTGCTACAGAAATGGGATCTTTTCAGTATACGGTTATGCCCTTTGGATTGAAGAATGCACCTGCTATGTTTTCCAGGGTAGTCATATCTGCATTTAAGGAATTTATTCATAAGTTCTTGGAAGTTTACTTTGATGATTGGACTATGTTTGGTTTACTGAAATATCATATAGCCAGCTTAAGGCTTATGCTGGACAAGTGTAGACAACATCAGATTTCATTGAACCTGAAGAAATGTATGTTTTGTGCACCGTTTGGAATTCTGTTAGGTCACATTGTATGCAAGCAAGGTTTGATGGTGGATCCTGTGAAGATAGCTATCATTGTGAACTTACCAACCTCCGAAGTCTGTTAAGCAACTTCGCACTACGCTTGGTCATACCGGATATTACAGAAAATTCATTAAAGGATATGCTCATATTACAACCCCTATGGAAAAGAAATTGAAGAAAGATATTAAGTTTGAGTGGACACCTAAATGCAAGGAAATCCTGGACATTCTGAAAGAAAAGATGGTAACTGCCCCTATCTTAGTATTCCCTGACTGGAATAAGGAGTTTCATGTGCATGTCGATGCATCTTCCATTGCTCTAGGAGTTGTATTGGCTCAGTCAGGAGAAGGTAATATTGATCACCCTATTGCTTTTACAAGTAGAAAATTGTCCACAGCAGAAAAGAATTATACTACGACAGAACGAAAAGGTCTAGCTATGGTTTATGCCTTGCAGAAGTTTCGGAATTTATTGTTAGGATCTCATTTTAAGATGTTCACTGACCATTCTGCTTTGAAGTATTTGGTTAACAAGCCTGTGTTAGGTGGAAGGATATGCAGATGGCTGATCTTGTTTCAGGAATATGACTTTGAGATTGTAGTTAAGCCAGGAAGACTTAACCTGGGGCCTGACCACTTGTCGAGGCTGGAGTCAGGAGAAGAGCCCACTAGTTTGGACGAAGGTCTTCCTGATGCCCAGTTGTTTGCCATCCAGATGGTTGATGACTATTTTCAGGATATCGTTCAGTACTTGTCTACAGGTTTTGCACCCTCGGAGATGACAACACAGCAGAAGAAGCAGCTGGTGGTTCAAGCAGCTGACTTTACCTTGATAGCAGGACAACTATATAAGATGGGACCAGATGAAATACTGTGCAGATGTGTCCTGGAGCATGAAAAGCCATTGATCTTGGCTGAGGCACATTCTGGAGCAGCAGGAGGTCATTATGCAGGAAAAGCTACAACACAGAAGATTCTGACAGCTGGATTGTGGTGGCCTACGCTTCATAAGGATGCAAGAGAGCATTGCCACAGCTGTAATATCTATCAAAGGATAGGCAAACATCCAGGAGAGATGAGATGCCTCTGGTTCCACAGGTAACTTTACAAGCATTTGACAAGTGGGCTATTGATTTTGTTGGACCAATCAATCCCCCTGCAAAGAAATCTGGAGCAAGATACATTATTATATTAACTGATTACCTTACCCGTTGCGTCGAAGCTCAACCAGTCAAGAATTGTAGCGCTGCTACAGCTGTGAATTTCATATTTAATAATGTCATGTCCAGATTTGGGTGTCCTAGAATTCTTATGAGTGATCAAGGATCACATTTTTTGAATAAGACCATTGAAGCATTGACCGAAGAATTTCAAGTATATCATCATAAGAGTACTGCCTACCATCCCCAAGCAAATGGAACTGTTGAAGCCTTTAACAAGATTCTAGAGCATGCTTTGATGAAGGTTTGCAATGTTAACAGAAATGATTGGGATCTTCGAATTCCAGCAGTATTATGGGCTTATAGAACCACTTGCAAGAAGTTGACAGGCCACACACCTTTTAGGCTGGTGTATGGACAGGAAGCAGTTATGCCCATGGAATACATTGTTCCTAGCCTCAGAATATCTGCCTTCATGGAGATGGATGAACCAGCTATGTTGAATGAAAGGCTGGCAAAGATACTAGAACTAGAAGAAGACAGATTCATTGCAGGTTTCCAGCAGCAAGTACAGAAAGCTAGAGAAAAAGCATGGCATGATAGACACATTAAGAAGAAGCATTTCTAGAATGGTGATCTTGTGCTCTTGTACGATACTAAATTCATGAAGTTCCCAGGTAAGTTCAAGACACATTGGAAAGGACCATACATAGTTCAAAAAGTTATCGATGGTGGTGCAGTTCAGTTAGCTAAATTGAATGGAGAAATTTTGCCCTCCATGGTGAATGGAAGTAGATTAAAGAAGTACAGGGACAAGCCTGTACCCCCTGATCAGAAGTAATAGCAAGAAGGAGAGTCTAAGTACCAAGAACAGTTGAAATTGGGTACTAGACTATTATGAAGCTGTTCTCAGAGAGCTTGGGCAGATTTGTTGGAAATTCTGTCATGGGTCGAAGCTCGAAGCTATGGTGAAGTTTGTGTCAGACGGGGTCGAACGTCAGTATTGTGTCGAAAGTATGTATTGTGTCAAAGACCGTTATTGTGGCGAAGCTGAAGTTAGTGGTTGTGCCGAAGAAGAAAGGTGTATCGAAGCTTAAAATGTGATCGTTGGATTTGGCGGCACCGACACGTTCACTGCATTAATTGCCTGTAATGATGAGATTTTGGGAAATCTAGCGGTGTGTGGACCAGATCTATCGTCGTTCGGTCAAATTTGATGTATTTATTACACAATCATGACAGAATTGGGTCGTTGGATTCTATAAGAAGACACCCAAGCCTATGAATTCCACATTAAGCATTTTCTTGAGTTGATCCCATGTCAGCTGATCGTGAAGTCCAGGAATTGCTGAGGGAATTCAGACCGAGGGGTCTGCAGAACCTTGGGAGCAACCTACCGACATCTGCACCCCGCAAAGAGACTCCCCCAGCGCCGAAGCATCCAATGTAGACAAGATCAACTAGAAAGAAATTTAAGGTAGAAGTTTGCTCTAAGCGGAACGAAGAAAGACACAAGCTGGAAGATCCCACGATGAATCCTCCTAGTTCGGCAGAGCTCCCACCTGAAGATTTTGAAGACTTCATCACAACATCCACCATATCTCCCGCCTGTCGCTGATAGATCTAGAAGGCCCAATGATTCCCATGACCATCATAAATATTATGAAGAGAAACATGAAGCCGAAAGATATTTCGAGAAGGAAGATAGCAGAATGAGTGACGGTCATAGGGAACACATGCACTCCTCTAAGGATGAAAGGATGAAGGATAAATCAGGCCATGGCAGTGGTAGAAGTAGCAGAAGGGATGACGATGATGACATGCATATCAAGGAGACAGACGCCAGAAGGATTAAAGATGATTCTTACAGGGATTCAGACGGAGACATAGCTCAACAGAGTGCAAAAGCAACTAGCAGAGAAGGAGCAAGCAGCCGAAGATATCATGCGCAGCCTCAACAAGCAATTTACTATCTTCGCCAACAAGACTCTCCCCCCGGAGAAGTAGCAGAGTGTCCCAGGACGGGACACTGGTGAGTCTTAGGGGCCTATTGGGGCTCCGACCTTAAGGGTCCTTAGTTTTGGCAACTCCACAGTTTTGGTGCGAAGCTTGTAAGCGGAGTTGTGGTCCAAAATAGTCTTAGGGGTTTCGGGGTTGGGTCGAAGCCCCTCTTTTTGTAAATAACCCATGGTTTTGGTTTTGGGGGTGTCCATGGTTTAAGCCCATGGTTTTGTAATAGTGCACTTGTATAAATAGGCCCTTATGTAAAGGAGTGAGGTTAGGTCTTTGATGATTTATCTTATGATGATAATTTGATGCGAAGAAGCTAAGGCCTGTTTTAGGGTTTTTGTAAGAAGGATAAGTCCCAGCTGAGTGCGTGGATGACCTTTGCAGCTGTGTGCGCAGAGGGTTTTGTAACAAAGGTTCTGCAGCTGAGTGCGCAGATCTACGGCTAAGTGCGTAGCTTTGGGTGATTGAAGAGATCTGCAGCTGAGTGCGCAGATCAGAACTGTGTGTTTGTAAAGAGTTGAATATAAACGCAGTTCTGTGGACGTAGCCCCTACACTGGGGGTGAACCATGTATATCTTGTATTGTGGTGGTTCTTGTTGCGTTGTTTATGTTATGTTTATACATTTGATAAGTAGATAAGTGATAAAGTAAGATAACTGTTAAGTACTAACTTCGTTGTGAATTCCCAGTTAAGGGTTAAGCAATAAACTGTCTTTTATCTAAACTGCGAAGCTATTTAAGTGAATGTCGAAGCTATTCATTGCATAATTATTAATTGTTAAGACTAAAGGTACAGTAATATCCCTCTTGCGCCTGCAGAAACCTGATTCTGCGGCACCCCATAGTTGTTTCGGGTGAGACTGCAACATGTTCACAGGTTGTTGCTGAAAGGGCCAACACTGTGGGTCTGTTTGTTGGTTGAAAGATAAAAGTATAGAACCCGGGTCTGCCCTAAGCACCAACAAGTCAATCAGGTTAAGAACATTATTTTTGGACGATGAGACATCCTCAAGATGTGGTTGCATTTGGTTTTACAACTATGAAAAATATGGTGTTTGGATGACAATTTGAGTTTGAAGTTGAGTATGATATCCTCTAGAAAAGTTGAGGGAATTGTAGTATTAGGGTTTAATGCCATGGAAGCGAGATAAAAATTTATTCTTTCCCATTTATGCTTCCACATCTTGGGAAGCCATGGGGAACATCTATATGTGCTATCCATTTAACCATGCCCCAAAATGTACTAGGCCATGTTAGCATGGGAACTAGCATATGTAGTTCACCCATGGTGGAAAGGTAAATTCCTAAGGTGATAAATAGTTCTTAAAGTAGCTTGGATGCATGGGTGCTAACATATGTAGTGCATCCATGGTGGAAAGGTAAAATCCTAAGGTGATAAATAGTTCTTAAAGTAGATTGGGTTAGGGTTGGGAATGTGGAAGGGGAACTCTTCCACTTGTGAAAGAGGAAAAATGAGAGGAATTTCCCCATTAGGGAAGATGAGTGGATAAGAAGATAAGAGTAGAGGTAGTGTTATCATTAAGGGGGAAGGGTTAAAAAAACAAAGGAATCAAATTTCCTCAAGAGGGGAAAGGTTTAACAACCTTCCCTTGAAATAAAAAGGTTTAGAATGAAACAACGAGAGCATCATTTTTCTATGAAGGAGAAGGTTGAAGGGAAATCTCCTATGGATTTATTATAATGTTGAAGGATTCCACTAACCTAAGGAGGAAAAAGGCATGCCCTTGACCTAGGAGTGAGGAATAAGAGAACTACACTCAACAACTAGGAGGGAAGGGACCTAAAAGGACAAACCCTAGGAAACAAGCCAACTCATTACAAAGCAATTATCACTAAGATAGGGAAATTAGACCCAATAGGTGTAAAGTGGCGACTTGATTTTGGGAAAACTAAAAAAACAAGGAAGAGGGTAAGGCACACATGAGGCACACTAAGCATATAAGGGTTATAGCTTAATTTCCTATGGATATACATAAAGCCTTTCATATTGGTTAATAATTTAGCAACCTCTAAATAAATTGAGCAAATATAGAGGTGAAGCAAGTAAAGGAAAGTAAAGGCATTGGTTTATTTCCTCGTTTAGTTTATGTGCCCACTTAGACTACTTAAACCAGAAATTTGAAAATGAGGAATAATAACCAAAAATCAGTTTTTACATTTACGAAGTGCAAAAAAATACTTGTAAGCAATTATGGTTTGTTGTAAATTCCTTTGGTGAGCAAGCAAGAGAGAAGGATCACTTGAATTGTGAATATCCCTCCTTAAACTTGGGTGAAAACTCTTAACTAGGTAAGATCTAAACTAGCAATGCTTCTTGGATTATCGAACTAAAAAGCAAACATCAATCAACCAAATACAAGGGGGTTAGACCTCCTTGCATGCTTAAAATTTCTTATCCTCTTGCAATGGAAAATCAAGGGTTTCTTCACGTCTAGATGTATATATGAAAAAATGAAACATGTAAATCTAACTAAATAAAAGAAATGCCACAAGCCCTCATTAGAGGGATGCACCTTGTACCTCAGAAGTTGTAGTCAAAATCTTCTTTTGACATGAGAATTTAGAAGGAGGAATGACCAGAGTAAGAGAGGGGAGCCCCACAATCACCTTGATATGCAACCTTCCAACCCAAAAATTATGAATAAGACCATTGAAAAAATAAGTGGGAACAAAGAATGACAAGAACAATTCCTTGAGAGGGAAGGATGATGTAGAAAGAAACCCAAGTATGATCCAATAACATGTGCTAAAATCCCAAAACTAAGTAAAATAACTAGAGCCATTTCCTTAAGGATTCTAGAGATATTATATTTAATACAAGAGAGACCAAAATGCAAATAGAAGTGACATATTTATACATAGTTAGATGTTATGTGGCATAACATTGTCAATCCACAAAAACAAGGGAACATTGGACCTCTTTTCTTGATTAACCCATACGATTTTGGCCCCAACCTACATGGGTTTGAAGACCAAACTATAGGTGAATCGTAAAAAAAAAGGTTGTCTATACAACAAGTTTGTGAATAGATTGCAAATCCTTGTGATAGAGGTTGTGGTAAGACCGAGAAAAATTTTGGTTTACAAGGTGTTAGGTGCACAATAAATGAGGGTAGTTGATCAAATTAAATGATAAATATAGTGTGTTTGCTAAAGATAGAGGGTATTCATGGTCCCAAAATAGGTTTCCTCACCACTTAGAACATCAATTGGGTTTGTTATAAGTGCAATCCTGCACCAAAAGTGATGAAGTAGGTTATAGTAGGGCTAAATAGGGTATATGTGGCCAAAGGTAATCAACCATAAAACAAAAAGGAAGAGACGAAGGGAAAAAGTAGGAAACCCTCCTATGAATCCAATGTTAATCAAATGGTACATCAAGACTAAGTTGGAGATCCGAAAATCCTTTGTTTGAACCATCCTAGTGCACAAGAGTTAATATCATCATAGAACAAACTGTCCATAAAAAGTGCAAAATGAGAATTCTATATATTACCAATGATAGTTGTTTTTGCATGTCATTTTTGTTTTGTAAAAAATGCCTTATGTTATGTATCCATTTTTTGTTTTGTATAAAATGTCTTACTTATGTTCTCTATTTACATTAGTAATTGAAAAAATCATTTTATTCTAAAATAACATTTTGTTTTTTGATAAGTAAAAATAAGAAACATGAGGAGAATTGGATCATTAAAAACCAAAGGGGTGAAATAAGCTTTAAATTTGTACAAGAACTAAGATTTAGCTGAATTTCATGCACTCTTAAAGGCATAGACTTTTCCAAAAGAGAGGAATTATTGACTGTGTTTGCAACTGATATAAGGTTTCCACTCTATAACCATTACTCGAATGTATCCAGCTTTAACTGCAATTGCAAGTGGCATGGCCAACCAAGGAGTATGTCTCACTGTCTTCTTTTTAAATGGCATGCAACAGGCATTATCAACATGGATAGTCAAGAAAAAGTGCAAAGCACTTGGGACTATAAAGAATGGCCAGGCTTAAAGTTAGCTGGGTGCAATTTTCTAAATCATAATTATAAATAAGGAATTCTCAGTGAATATGGATCCTTAATGAAAGCAAGAAATGAGAATGCTTGGAAAGGTACCCACATCATTAGAATCTCGTTCCTTTTATTCCTTGAATATGGAGATGTAATAATTCTCCTTAACAAAAACACAAAACAAGAATGCTTGGCAAGGGACCTACATCATTAGATTCTTATTCTTGTTTTCGCTTGTATGTGGAGATGTAATGACACAACAGTACAAAGAGGAATGGAGCTTAGAACCTTTTACCTATGGATAATAACTCTTAACTAAAATACCAAACCGGGATGTTCGACAAGGAAAGATCTTGTTTTGTAAATATAAATGAATAACCAGTATAGTTGGGAACTTGCATTTTTGTTTGATGCGATCATGATATCAATGGATGCCTTTAGCTAAAAAACAGACACACTGTGAATTTCACACAAATTAATGTAAGTGGTCTATATAGTAGCAATATATAAGTACATCATAAGATGAGGCCCCTAAAGGCTAAAACATATACAAAAAAACATGAACTCAACAAGACATGGTCCAAATGGATTTTGGGAGCTTCATAATGTTGCTGAACAAACTAGGTCATGCTCTATCATGTTCCCTAAAACCATTGGTTTTTCCAAGTTGAATCAATGTCACATTCTACATATATTAGACAAATCCTTGAAATCTTTGGGACAAAAACATACTCAAACAAATCTAAGATGTTTATTTTATATCAAAAGAATGCATGTTAATTCTAAAATATATATCCTTCATCAATCATCACAAATAGGACAATCTAAAGACAATAGACTATGTTAAGCTTTTATCAATAACAATAGGAATTCCACATTAAAACCTTCAGAATTGATAACAAAACAAAAATTACACTATTTCTTATTATACTATTAACTGAGGACCCGTAATACTTTCACTGAGAAATGACATTAATTAAGTCCAGCTTTTTACATTACTTCCAAAAGAAAATAGTCATAAATAGGATAAGGTCTAAAGAGTCTAGGAATATTACCTCTAAGTCATATTACTTAGTTGCAACCTTTTGTTCTTCAATGGGATTGACGGGATTTCTGAAATCTATTCTCGGTCCTTCAGTTGAGCAAATAACAAAACTAATTGCCCTGCTAAGTATCACATTATAAGAAAAGGCATTAATAAAGTTGTTATCTGACAATATAATAGTAATAAAGACATTCAACAAGACATCTAAACTCCACAAACATATTTGATTGCAATATTAGATGTGTGACCATCCACATGAAACAGTATTATAGTGACAGTCTTAAAAAAATGGATTCTCAACAATCCAAGCCTCGTCTTTAATTCACTTCTTTATTCAACAGATTCTGGAGATCAAATACCTCAGATATTATGGAACATATGTCCATGCATAGTGAATAGATCCCTTCAAAGTCTGCATGCATGCTAAGACAATATCTTGAATAATGTGCATATGCAACCACCAACTTTATGCCTGACTAATAACTGCACTTCCAGGCCATATCCATATGTATCATCTCAAAAATGAAATGTAAAAACTAGAATACATATTCTCATCCATATCATATTTTTGTTTTGGTAACTACAGCTCAAAACCTACATAAGTGCCATATGGTAAACAAGTAATATCTGGCATAAAATAAAAAATAGCACTAATTCTTAGATCAGGGACATGAGAATTAGATGTGTCTTAAAAGGCAAAGAGAAAATTATAAAGTAAGCTTCCTATACTTTTCAATAGAACCAAACAAGGATGAAAAGGAAATCCAAATAACAAAAACCGTAAAAACCAAGCATGGAATATGCCATGTACATGTCTTGAAAGTACTTGATGTTTAAGTTTAAGGGTTAGAGGAGTTTTTTATTTAAGTAGTAAACTTTTGGGTTGATTCCTGTGTTTTGGGTAAATTTGGGCAAGTCTGAAGCATGACTCTACCATATGTCAACTATAAAATGAATTCTGAGTGCAAGGAAGCCTTGAACAACAATAAACGAACAGACCTAGGCTAGTCCATGAACTTTCCAATCATGAATAAAGAACAATGGACCTCATTGTGGGAAATGAGAATCATTCTGGGTGCATTTACAACAACGTGGTTTATATCCAAGGATAGACTAATTCTAAGCAATTATTGGCACAAGTAGGACAAATCTCGGCATGTCTAGGTCTTTAAATATCCCTAATCAACAAGTGTTCTTAATCCTGGATCTGAAAGGACACCTTTTCTTGAGGCAGCAACCATCCAAGCAAAGAAACAACTTAGATTTTGGCAACAAATAAAAAAATATGTTAAATTGTTACAAACAACTCAGATTTTGTATGAAGAGTATGAGTAACTAGGGGAGTATGAGTAAGAGATGACTTACCGAATACATCTCTATGGGGAAATAATATATCGGAAGCTACCTTAACATATGCTTTTCCCGATGCCTTACTGACCTTCATGTTTTCTTATGGGTCTCGATCTCAATCTTCCAATGTCCCTCTACGTATCTTTTGGAGATGAAGGGGGTGGACAACCTTGAAGATAGAAAACCCCCAAAGTTGGGATACCATTAAAATTGAGTTGAAGCCCGATGCCCACCCAATAAAAATCGGCTTGTAGGAAGAACCCAGACTATAAAAATTATTTCAAATAAGAAATTGATCTGTTCCTGGCGCAGCTTAAATGTTTAGCCACATTCACAACCTAGATTTCTGGTTGGGTCAAGGAAGGGTTTCGCTAAACAAACAAGAAATGCCTCCTCTGCAACCTTGGAACCTCCTCAATAAACTTCGAACCTTCTCTGCAACCTCGAGCCTAGTTTGTGGGTGAGGTAAATGAAAAACCTCCTCTGCGAACTCGGGCCTAGTTCGTGGGTAAGGTAAGTGAAAAACCTCCTCTACAACCTCGGGCCTAGTTCGTGGATGAGGTAACTAAAAAACCTCCTCTGCAACTTTGGAAACTACTCTGCGACCTCGGGCGTAATTCGTTGGTGAAGTAAGTGGAAGATGTAAAATTTGGAGGTCGCGACAGGGGGAAGGTAAGATGGATAGTTTTAATTGTTTGTTGTTTTATTAAAAAAAAATTATATGTATTATTTTATATTTATTATTTTGTTTAATTGTTTGTTGCCTTTTTCATGTTTTTTTTTGTCATAAACAACACCATTTCCATTGTCGTTGTGGTCATCAACGTCATAAACAACACCATCGACATCATCATCATCGTTAGTGATGATGATGATGATAACGAAATTATCGATGCCGTTATCGTCAGCAGGATTATCATGATCATTGTCCTTATGGTCATCATTGTCATCATAGAGAACATCATCGTCAATAAATACCCCTTTTTGAAAAAAAATTGTCATATGAGTGTAGTATGGTGACCATTTCGAAATTTGACAAATAGAGGATGCTTAATAAAGTACACTATCAAGAAGACTTGAGACAAGCATAAGTAAGAAATAAGGTTAGATGGAATTCATTGTATAATACAATTTATTTCTTATAAATATTTAAATCCCGAAAATGTGTAAAATTCAATTAATTACAACCTTGATAAATAGGAAATTGAACACGAAATTGTTCTTGTCTTATTATTATTTTTAAAATGTCTTCTAACATAGAAACCATTGATGATGATGATGATACCATTGATGATATTAAATATGAAGATGATGACGATGATGATGATGATGATGATAACATTAATGATGATGATGATTATAACATTGATGATGATGAGGTTGAGGATGAGGATGAGGTTGATTAGGACGTCAATGATGACAATGATGAAGATGATGATGATGATGGTGATGGTGATGATATGATGATACCATTGATGATCTTAAAGGCGAAGATGATGATGGTGATGATGACGATGATTATGATACCATTGATTATCATAAAGATGAAGATGATGATGGTTGATATTACTCTAATGAGTATGAACATGATGATGATTATGGAGATGAACATGATGATGATGATGATGATGATGATGATAACATTGATGACGATGATGATTATAACATTGACGATGATGAGGATGAGGATGACGTTGATTAGGACGTCGATGATGACGATGATGATGGTGATGATGGTGATGATGATGATACCATTGGTCCAAGAAGCAAAATATATGCATAATTAAAATGCATAAACAAGAATCAAAATCTATGCATTAGCCAATAAGATGTGATCATGAACAACAATCTACATAGTAAACAACTAAAACCATTTAATTATAAAATGATTAGTATCAAATCCAAAATTTTGAAGTCATTTGATTGATTTTTTAAATATAAGTAAAAAAAGATACCTAAAGAACAATCACTAAATGCAAATTGACAAATTCCACGATTCCAATAATCAATGTAATGGATGTAGAGATTAATCTCGTACATAGACTGCAAACATTAAATGCTATAATCTCGAGACTCTAGAGCACATTGTATACGTTGATGAAGCATTTAAATAATCATAAATGGAGGACAAGTATTTAATGTCGTAGAAAGACATACAGTAATTAACAACGAAATAGACATGACCAAGCGTCAATAATAAACAAGTTTGCACACAAAAATCATAGTGGTAAGATATTGTCATCACCTTTCATCTAAATGCCAAGAGAATCGGTAGTGTGTAGTGTGAGTTCACTAAACTTTTGCACAATCTCTCACCCGTACAAACCTTTCTTTAAATCCAACGGATTGGATACCAAACCACGCTAAGGTTAGCGAACAACCCAAAATCCCAAAAAGGAGAAAGTACCACCACATATGTAATTGTTGAAAGTTGAAACCACACAACTTCATAGATCAGAGATTGAAAAACAACAAATTTCAGTACAATGGGCGAAGAATATGGCTGAAATGTTAGTAGACAAGTATTACCACACACAGAGATCTATATTGTACCTAAGATGGGAGAGTGAAAATAAACACGGATCTTGGGTGAAACGTGAGCATATTTGCACATGGATTATCGGTGATGGCTGCACACCAAATCTAAAACCCAAAACCTAACGCGTGCCAAAGAGAAAAAATCGCATGTGGATTTTTGGGTGTAATGGCAGCTAGAAATTCTCTGTTTGGGATTTCGTGGGATTTCGTATTTAATTGAGGTATTTTGGATTTCATATCTACGAGTATCAAATGAGCTATTTAATTGAGGCATATTTTAAATTCTTGGTTTAGCAAAAAAAACACCCAGTCTTAAAACTTGTATGGTTTTGCAACTAAAACTCGGGAAACATTTTGCAACTAATCCTGGAACTCTAGATATTTTGCAACTAATCCTGGAACTCTAGATGGAGAATGGAGAGGAGATTACCTATTCAGATTTTATCTTCCTTGGTTTCCTTTTCTTTGCCACAGATCCTATATTTTATTAATTTTTTTGGTGTTTATATAACCATTGAATGAAAATACAAGTATTTTTATTTTATTAATAGCGGACATAATGTTTTTTATTTCTTATTTTTCTTTACGTTACAATATCTCCGTAATTAGACAAACGTTATAAGATCTCCATCATACAAGATTAGACAAACATTACAAGATCTCCCTCATATTATTTTTGGTCAACTTAATATGGACAAACGTTACAAGATCTCCGTCATACAAGATTAGACAAACATTACAAGATCTTCGTCATAGAAGATTAGACAAATGTTACAATATCTCCCTCATATTAATCGCTGACATAATATAGACAAACGTTACAAGATCTCCACCAACGTTACAACATCTCCCTAATACTCGACAATATTATTTTTGGCCGCCATAATATGGACAAATGTTACATCCACAAATGTTACAAGATCTCCCTCGTACTAGGCTGTAGAGTGCCTCTCGGCGCAAAGATGAAGATGAAGATAGTGATCATGATTATGATACCATTGATGATCATAAAGATGAAGATGATGATGGTTGTGATTATTCTAATGAGTATGAACATGATGATGATTATGGAGATGAACATGATGATGATGATAACATTGATGATGATGATGATTATAACATAGACGATGATGAGGCTAAGGATGAGGATGAGGTTGATTAGGATGTCGATGATGACGATGATGATTATGATACCATTGATGATCATAAATATGAAGATGATTATGGTTGCGAATATTCTAATGAGGATGACATGATGATGATGGTTGTTATTATTCTAATGAGTATGAACATGATGATGATGATGATTTCTATTATTCATCATCAATATCATCATTATCAAATTCTTCATATGTATTATCATCTGGTCAAGAATCGCTATCATTGAAAGGATCGCTCATACCAGAATGATCATCAAAGTCATTTTTGGTTATATATTCATCATCAATATCATCACAGAGTTCAAAATCATCTGCTACGTCATTTGGATGATAAACTTATTGATCGTATTCTTCATCTAACACATATGCAACGACCAACTGCTCCTGATCTGCATCACCTTCTTCTTCGACATTGTCTTCTTCCTCTACTGGATTATACTTGATCGGTCTTCCTCTTGGATCATATCTAACAATGTATGACCAACCTGCTTTACCTGGAACCTCTGAGTAAAATACCTACTCACATTGGCTTGGAATAACATAAGGCTCTGTACCTAGTTCAAGTGTCATTGTATTAACCATGGTAAATCCATTGGCATGCTCAATAACAGTTCTTTCAGGATCACGTTCAGTCATTCATAGCTTGTACCATTTGACCTCAAACAGAACTATTTGAAATGAATTAAATTCACGCTTAATTATATCTTCCAAATAACCATAGTACATATTTTCAGATACTTCTGGATGCTTGTCACTTCTAGAGGAAACATTGGTGACTTGAAAACTGCAGCTATCCCACAATCGAATGTTTTCTTCTTGCCATCCAACTTTTTGATGCGAAATTTACGACCATTGTACCACATAGCGTTGTGTTGTATCAGCTGCATCATGCCCGACTCAGTAAATAAATATATAAGAAGAAATAAACAAAAGAAATACATTTATATAATGGGAAACACCGAAAAAAATGATCAAGGTATAAAATATACTTGCCTTGTTATCTTTTAAACCACATGCTAAATCAATTTCCCTTTGTGTAAGTTCACTAGGATATTCTTCTCGATGACCATGCACTATTTTAATCAATTTACTCACCCCCTCCCATGATAAGGTACCATAGAATTATACACATCATTATATCCATTCCTCCATCCAATCAAGATTGTTTGCAATGTATAAATGTACTGCATCCCACACGCAACCAACTATATGAAAAAATAACAATTAAGAATTGTAAATTAGCTATCATTAAAGGCAATTAAGTATACATTACAATACTGATGGAATAATAAAAATTACATGAGTAATAAATATATGAAATTGAAAAATTGATTGTATAATAAATTAAATATACACCATCTAATTACCTTTCACTTTCCTTGTTCTACCTTTCCCCAACAGGACCTCCCCTTCAAATTTATTGATGGAGTTGGCATGCCAAATGCAAGGAATATTGATATTTTTTGCTAAATTTGGAAGATACTGACTATTGTATACCATGGATTGATATACCATATACCCTTACACAATAGAAACCTCAGGACGTGCTCTTTGTCTAACAAAATCCTTCAATGACTTCAAATGCCTTTCCACCATCCACATTGATCTTGTGTGTACAGGTCCACACAATTCAATCTCCTCAACTTGGTGTATGAGATAGTGTTCTTGTGCATTGAAAAATCCAGGAGGTAAATACTTCTTCATTTCACACGTTAGACGAGGAAATTCTCTCTTCCAATACCTAATATCTTCTTTATGGATTTCTTTAGATGAAATCCACCTACAAATGATGCAAGAAAATAACAGTAATCAGCAAGATTGAGGCATATATAATAAAGTTCCAATCTGTAAAACTCAATATGTCAATAAGCTATGCAACAAAGTGAACAAACATTTTCATGCATATAAATTGTTACTTACCTCATGTATTTACCAAGATCATATATAACTTGTTTTATGTTGTCATCAAAGCTATCTAGGAGAGATAGAGGTAGAACGTACTGTAACAAAAAGAAAATGATCATTATTTATTTAAATTCCAAATAAGAGACCACAATTACTAAAAACATGTATTAAATGGAAATTATATAGGTAAATAATTACATTAATGAATGTATGCCAGTCATGAGTTTTAACACCACCAAAATCACCATTTTTCATTAAGATATTTTGTATGTTCGACGAAAACCCAGTAGGAAACCTTATTTTCTGAATGACCTCTTTTATATCATTACTTTGTTGCTCTGTCAAAAACCATGGAAGACTAATTATATTTCGGTACTCCTCTCCGAAATTGGAATTAATTACACTTTGCAATGCATGGTTGGCTTCTGCAAAGTCACTTCAACTTTTTTTTAAATTTTATCTTTGTTAGTCCTTCCATTTAATATTCTCCATATCATTTATGTTTCATTCTTCCTAGTATGCATTGTATCGAACAAATGGGCTATTTGTAGGTGCTCGTAGTAAGGCAACCTACTTAATTGTATGGGATAACTCTTCATTCCTCGTGGAAGCCCATTCATTCCTTCGCAACAATCAATATTAAACATAAACAAAAACACATTAACAATAATTCATGACTGCACCCATGGTAGAAAAAATTCAATAAAAATATAAAATTCATAATATTACATATTTATATGCTACATATACAATTTTCATACCATGACGATGTCTATTATATTCCAACTTCCATATGTGAGATGTCATTCTTCATGGTTTCTTCTCATTCTCTTCTTTACCATTGAATTTTTTTTTCTCGGTAGTTCGATACCTATGGTTCTTAGGGAGGAAGTGTTTGTACTCATCAAACACCTCCTTTCATAGACTTCTCGAATGAAGAAATTTTATCCTCGGACCACAAACTGGACATGCAAATTTTCCCTTTGTTTGCATACCTACAAGATATATGTATTAATGTTATAAGCATAAAAAGATTATTAATTTAAATAGAAATGCATGATATTTAACTTAAAAACATATTGCTTTAAAGTGCAACAGAAATTTGCATACCACGAAAATGTGTTAACCCGGGAGCGTCATGAAATGTCCATGCAAGTATTCCATGGAAATGGAATTGTTTCTGCCCTATATTGGTCTAGAGATGTCATACATAGTGATGCCAGCCCAGAACTTCAATAGCTCGTCGATAAGAGGCTCAATATATACATTCATATCTTTAACTTGGTACTTACCTAATTTATTCAACAATATACGATGTTATTCAGTTATGTTTCCCAATATATAAAAGGTGTTCTCATGTAGCAATTATGAAACAAATAAATGAAATAATATAATTACTTTCAAAAAAATACCTGGAATAATCATTGCCAACATTGTGTGCTCTCTCTTTATCGACATCCAAGGAGGAAGGTTATTGCTTATGAAGAAACAAACAACATTGAGTAAATAGAACGAAGCTCTCCAAATGGATTGAAACCATCAGCTGCTAATGAAAGTCTAACATTATGAAGTTCATCTTTAAAAATTGACCATTTTTCTTCAATGTTCTTCAATGCAAAACCATCTACAGGCATGTGAAGAACACCATCTTCACTTCTGTTCTTTGCGTGGTAATCCATAAATTGTGCTATACTTTGGCACTTGAATAATCGTTGGAAACGTGGAATTCTGGGAATATAACGAAGAAATTTGCGTGGCACCTTTTTTGTTACTTGATCAGTTTGATATCTACTAATTTCACATTGTGGGAATTTGTTTTCTGATGCATATTGTCCATAATATATAATATGATCATTATGACATGCACCAATAGCTTGATAGTCCATTCCAATTTATTTCATAATCAGGAATACCTCTCGACATGTGTGTGGTAAATTATTTGATGGTGGTAATAGAAATTCACCCAACAATCTACAACATTGCCAAAAGAATTGAAATGTACACAATATAAATCATAAATATTTCTTATCCGTAATTTATGAATCAATTAACACTAAAAATAGAGGAAAATAGTGAACTTTTCAATATGACATGTGAAGATGCAATTAATACATTACATACCTTAAGATCTATGTGAAACAAGTTTTTGACAAACCATTCAAAACTTTCAAGTTCACCAACAACAATATAGTAGATAGAATATTTTTTGTTGAGCCTTCATAAGAGGTTCTTGGGACTTCTCGAGTAGAGGAACATCATGAATATCATGGAGGTTGTTTCATCCAATGGAGCAAATGTGTCTCGGATCAATCTATTTATCTCATCTTCGTCATTTGTATCAATAACGTCATCTTCATCCATAGAATCATTAAGAACTTCATCTTCAATATTATGATATCCATGTTCATCACCTTGTAAATTAGTATTTCTACTATAATTATGTGGCAAATAGCTCTCTGGTGGTCGACAATTAGGGGGCATTGTCTTTATAATTACAAACAATGTAATAACATTAGAATGTAATATACAAACCATAAATTTTAAATGATAAAATATTTTGTGAATACATGATCAATACTATTACAAGAAGTACATTATCTAATGAATAAAGTCTTACCGATGGACGATATTCCAACCCCCCTTCAGCATGCCCCTTCTTCTTACAATTTTTCTCAGCACTTGTTCTTAAAATTCTTCTCGTTCTCAAACCCCTGCTATCATTGCAAGGGAAATAACACTTTTCATCGCCCTTCGCCTCCAATCTTGCCTTAAACTCAGAATACCTCTTATCATTTTCTTCCCAAGTATATTTCTTTGACATTCTAATAGCATATAAGAACCAAACAAACTCAATCAATGTATAAGTAAATTAAATAGAGTATATATATATATTAAAGGAGATAGAAAATTAAAGGACGTGACACGAAAAGCGACAAATATAATTAGTAAATCCAAGTTGAATTTACTTCGACGTGTTACATATCACAAACAATACCCCTCCTTTCCAAATTATTAAGAAATAAGTTAGTATGGGGGTCTATTCTTACTACCAACCACTATATTTTCGATATTTAGTGACAAAATTTAAATCCCCCAACGGTTATGTTCTCCCAAGTTAGGAACCATGATTTCTCACAAGCACATGGGATCACAATGCTTAAACAAATTTTCACATAGGATATTACCACATGCTAGTTTACCCATCTATAAATAAGAAACTGAACAAATAGAACATTTCAAAAGCAATGAGCATGTTTCCCTAATTAGTTCATCTTCATCTTTTTTTCATCAAAAAATGATTAAGAGACAAATCTCGATGAAATTATATTTACTCATTCGAAATAGATTAGTTCACTAACCAAGGATACAAAGAATTTAAAAATAATAACCTACAAACCAAAGGAGATCGTGCAAAAATTCGATGTGTTAAACCAGTACCAAACTGTTGCACTCACAGATCAAACAATAAGCAGAAAAATTTTGCAACTATAGCAAAACATTTGATGAAATATGTCTTAAGAACATGTATTTATAGATCAATGATCATGGCGGTTACAACGAAAATGCACAACGGAAAAAATTCAACAATAAGAAAAAGTCAATGACTTTTACTGTGATGACCATTGATTTGCAAATGTTTAGATGTTCATTGCTAGAGTGACGAATGTGTGTCTTCGTCGCAATAGAGACAAAAATCTGTCTCTATAGCGACAAACAGTCATGTACGTCGCAATAGTGACGATCATCGTGGGCCAGAAGAATTTCCGTTCAAAATATTTATCAATTTATCCACGAAAATAACCATTTTAACTTATTCGTGGCAATATTTTGTGGAAATTTTGAGCCATATGTACTAGTGAGAGTGGTGGCACCACGTTTCCCTTTGAGGAAATGTGTGGCGTCGACCAGCACCACCTTTCCCACAATAAGAAAGCGCGGTGCTAGAGAGCCACATTTTCCCCCTAGAAAAAGACCCTAAAAACCCCAAGAATGACCTTAACGTAAAATTGAAAACCATGAAATTGAAGGTTAACAGGATAAGAATTACCTAGTCCAAACGATTTTCCGAATGATCGCTTGTAGCTCACAAAATGCACTCCAATTTTGGTCTCCAAAAGGGATTTCTATCACCAAGGTTGGGTAAAAATGTAAATGGTAACTATTTTTCACTATTTACCACTTTTATTTACCTTTTTGGGTTTTATTTAAATAAATTTATTATTTTTACCCAAAATATGGTCCTATTTTGCCCAGTTTTTTATCAAATTGGTGTCTAATAATCTTTTTGAGAATTGCAGGACATATGGAGTGATGTTTATGGGTATGGATGAGTTTTATTTTCACCTTTCTCTTTCTCGGTCAAACCAAAAAAGCTTCTGAGCACTGTTTTAAAACTGCAACCATGCTCGTTAAACCATATAACTAAGTTTTTGAATCTACTTTTATCACTTTTTCAGACTTGTTAAAACTGTTTACAAAAAAGGAACCCCAATTGACTCCTCTTTAAGCTCTTTTTCAACTCTTGAAATATGAAAATATCGCCGAGTGAACTTGTCGCTTTCATGATCATAAAAGTACTTGAAAAGTTATCTTTCTTATGGTAGTTTACCCCTTTTCAGTTCGGATTAACTATTTACGAAAAAGGTACACTTTGTTCTTTGACTAGAAGAGTTCTCCAAGATATTATTTTATAATTTTCAGGCCTCGAAGACTAAAATTTACGAAAAAATTACCTTTTCATAGTCTTCTTTAGTCCCGTTCATACTCTCTAAACATGAACGATGTCGAGTTTCCTTTCATTGGACTCGTTGAACTAAACACCGAAAGACTCTTTTTGTGAATGGACCCCTCCTTTCTCATGTTCAGAAAACATATGAGAATGGACTTATCCAATGATAAGCTATAATGAGCGTTTGTTACCCTATTTTAACTCGTTAAAAAAGCAAATAGGCACTCATCGATCATGATGGGGAAATTAAGGGAAGGAAAAATATGTTTCATTTTTAATAATGGAATCTTTCTAGTCACCTTTGAACATGGCACCTGTATGCATTTCATTCAAACAGTTGGGTATTCGGCTTTCCTTTGAGTTGATCCACTTTCATGAGTCATGTTACTCCTTTGAGTCTTTTCAAAGAATGCATCATCTAGCGTTGCATTATGTCCTGGTATCTGCCTCGTCAAGTCAATGTTGTCAAGTCTTCGGTCGTAGCACCCAATGTTCAAAGGAAAGTTGTATATTGACAATTACCCTTTGTAGTCAAACCTACCTCTATTTTGTGTAAGTTCCCTTTGATTCAGTCATGTGGTTACTTTATACTCAAATTCCATAACTTTGTTCCAAGTTTCATGTCGTTGATGTGTGATTCATCATGGCCCTCCTTTGATGAGACTATTCTTGTCGACTTCAACACATCTTCCAGGAACTAGCCTTAGAAACAAGTCAGTACCTTGAGATCTGCATGACTTAATGGTAGATTTCATCGCTTTCGAAAATA
The DNA here is from genome assembly GCA_001517045.1 of Pseudotsuga menziesii. NCBI lineage: Eukaryota > Viridiplantae > Streptophyta > Pinopsida > Pinales > Pinaceae > Pseudotsuga > Pseudotsuga menziesii. Next base: position 188,618 of record LPNX010202374.1, read on the forward strand.
GGCTTTAATCGTTGGCCTTTGATCGAAATATTTACCCAAGTGTTTGACATCATTCCATCCATTCACATTTAGAGGAATGTACTAGGGTACCTTGGGAATCATTAACATTAATAGTGATCTCCCTTGCACTTGTTAACGGTTTTCATCATTAACCGGTAATCAAGTGGTTTCTACCATGTTCGACTTCAATACATTTATTTGCATGGATAGAATCATATTTTTTTTACAACAAGATGAAGACCCCGGGTGTATGTTGATAATTCATTGCTTTCCCCCAAGTTGCGATGGAGTATTTTGTATGAGTCATTGCAAGGATCCACATTGTATGTTCATGGATGTGCTGAAATTTGCGTCTATATGACATAGATCTACATTGTATGTTTGGTATCTATGTCCAAATTTGAGTCTTCTTCGCATGAATCTACGCTACATTTTAGTAGCCATGACTATTTATATCTCACATGGATCTGCATTGTATTGATCAGTAGCCAAGTTGTGAGTCATTTGGATATGTATCAAAGTGTAAATGTATTGCAAAATCACCTTAGTTGTTCATGATTTCTGACCTTTAAACCTTTGCCTTGAAGTTATAACATGTTCCGACAAATCATTTTGCCTATCCTTTCCCTCTACCCTTGTGCTTTAGGGGGCATTCTATTACAATTGATTCTCGTCACCATCATGTTATGAGATAGGTGTCTCATTGACTGCTTGAAATCCCTCAGAGACTAGAGTGAAAAAATGAGAGAGGAAGGGTAATTCCTTACTCTAAGCCACCACCACACTTTCTCCTTGTGCAACCAGTAGTGACCATATCAGCAACGCACCTTGTATATTGGCAAGGTGTGGTGTCGCCACATGTTTCCCTTTTGCAATGGGCGGTGCCCCCATAGCACCGCCTGTCTTCCTCATAAAAAGTGCAGTGCTCGAATTATGAAGACAGAAAAAAGAGGTTTCTTAAAGATGCCTTCATAGAACCTCATCCCTAAAAATCAAGACAGTTGGGACTCGAATCCCCCTATCCTAGGTATGATCCCTCAACCTTCACCTTTGAATCCTCAACCCACTCTATCCTTTGAGGCCTTTAAATAGTGGCTCACCCCTCATGGGAAAAAAAGAGGAATATTGTGTGATAGCATCTAAAACCTGTCCAAATTAGCTTAGAATTTCTTTAGTGATTAGGAGGCAAGGTGAAGCTTGAGGAAAGACCCCATTGTGAAGATCTCCCAACACCATGGCTTGGTTGTGATCTCTCCTTCATTATCTATTAATGCAAACATTGTTTATTTCCCATAACCACTGTGTATCTCATTCTTATGTTATGTTTATTGTTTATTTCCTTGGTCATTTACATAGAATTGCATATTATTTTGTTACTCTCATATGGTTTGAATCTTTTGTGTTTATTGCAGGTTCAATCTCCACATAGCTCAAGCACAACAAGTTCAGGCCTTCACAGCCTGTTAAAAGGAATGATAGTAGCTAGTTCAAGTAGTCTAGAATTCTAGGGAAATATTCTTTGTTTTGTAGGTGTTTTGTTCTATATTTGAGTTATTGGGACTAGGGAAACAACCTTTGTCTGCATTGGCTGAGAATTTCTATTAAGAGGGAGTGAGAGGCAAAGAACTTGGATTTTGAAAGTGAAAGGATTGTAGGAATAATCCCCAACATCAAGGCTTTGGTTGTAATTCTTTCCTCATTTGCATTAATACAAATGTGTTTTCATTTCCCATAGATAATGTGTAATGTTATTCATGTTGCTTATTGTTTTTCTCCTTGATCACTAGCATAGATTCATTAAATTATCTTGTTGCTTTTATTTCTTGTATATTTTCCTTTGTATCCTTTTGCAAGTGTCTCTTTTTCACAGCTAGATCGCAAAATCATAGAGAAGAAAAGGATCATCTCCACGAAGAGGTATAAAAGATTTACATTCAAGTAATTTAATAATCTAGGGAAGGGTTGCATGGATGTACTCGTTTTGTTCTAGATCTAAACCATTTAGAATAGGGAAACGGTTCGTGTCCGCACCAACTGATTTTTTCCACTAACACAAATATAGGTACAAACATAAATAAAAATATCCATTTATGTATATACATGAAAGAGAGCGGTTTGATACACCTAATATAAAACTACCATATAGAGAGATAAAAAGATAGATACCAGATTTACACATAAATAAAAATAATATAGATATGATAGTCAAATATACTACTTAAGCAGAGTCATTTAAAAAACCTAATAAATTTTATAGTATATATCACATGGAATTTTTGCTATAGGGACTTGTGAAGATATTAAAAAACCATTGATTTTAGGGTTAAACATAAGGAAATGTTCATGTAAATCCAAGCAAATCCTACAGCATGTACATATAGGGACAAGCAATCTAGCAGCATATAAGATATCGACAAAAATTTCCAATACATGGACAAGTTGAAGAGTTGTTTCACCACAAACCTGAGTTGCAACCCCAATGATAGTGATGTTTTCATACCAAGTGTTGTCAAGTTGTTAAGTAACTGTAATGCAGAAAAGAAAAAACAATGATAAAATGAATCAATCACACATATGATGATATAGAACAAAATACACAGGACAAATCATACAAACATGGATTAAATCATTAACCCAACATATTCTATGTTGGATATGACATAAACACATGTATTTGAATCTTGCAGTTCCAATAAAAGAAATAAATTGAGCTAGTAACTAGCTGCGCTGTAAAAGTGTATTGCTTACTATTAAGAGCTCATATTTTATTTTATTTTTACAAAATATGTCAACTAAAAAACATTCCACGCATTGTAGAAGTGTATTTCTTACTATTAAGAGCTTATATTTTATTTTATTTTTACAAAATATGTCAACTACAAAACATTCCTCTAGATACTTATAGGAATCTTATAACATATAATTATGCTAACTTTAGCACATAGGAATACTCCAATGCAGATCACCAGCATGGCAAAATTATTCGAGAAAATATCTTCAAACAATGCATTATGCTTGAAACAAAATTAATTCCTGAATGCCAAGGACTGACTTAAGACAGGTGTAATAGTTACCACCTAGCCAAGAATTACCTTTGGTCTTCAAAAAATTTCAAGCCCATCACTCCTTTTTAAGCATGAGTTTTTCACCAAATATGTAGCCCTCCACTATAACACATATAAAGAACCAATTTGAACCAAATATTTAGTCCATTTCTGAGGATAAAGAACTAAGTATTGCCCTCATTATAAACTTCTTAGACACTACAGTCATCCCTTTGGGAAACTCTTCGGTATCTTTCAGTTGCCATCCTAGAATAAATGTGAATCTTATGATTAATGTGTAGAAGTCACTTTCCTTGTTATTAAAGCTCTATGGATTGTTAGGAACAAACTAAAGCTAACTTCCATGAGTCCTCACCTTAGACTTTTCCCCTTTTAACGCCATTCTGGTATGTCTTGCTGGCCCATAATAGTAGGTCATATCATATAATTCGCTAGATTAGAAATACACTGCAAACACATATTTTTCAAAATACATGCATCCTCTAAAACATTACATGTTCCTCTAAAATCTCTACTTGACGTTAGGAATTAGTTAAACAATTTAGCCATATCCTGGAAGTCCAAAATCCTGATTTGAATTAAAATACTATCAGTTTAATTCAGTTCCACCATCGTTGATGCTAAATAGTTGGTGTTTCTAGATAATACATTGGAGCCAAAATGCTATGATGTCTATAAATGTGACTTCAAGGCCTTATTTTGAAAAATTATACAAATCAACCTTTTGCTTCATAAGTCAAGTACAAGATTTTCTCAGTTTCAGCATTACATACTCTATAGTAATCCCCAAAAGATCACAGTTCATCCTTGAAAGGAAATGGTTTACACTTTGCACCCCTCAATTATTTATTGCTTAGCAATATTGTTGATGATATTATTAGCCTTTTACCCGTTGCTAAATACACACAAGTTTTTGGTCATCCGGATAGGTGTTTAAACTTTTAAAGGTTACTGTCAAGATGCCAGAAAGAAATAACCAACTTCTCAGTGCATGCAGAGGCTCCGTTGCTACCTTTCATTTGTTCCACAACACCCTTGCAGCATCAGTGCATATCATGAAGAGACAAAATGAAAACCCTCACTAATTACTCTCGTAAGGTTCTCATGCCCATAGGCAATGACATAAGATATCACACACATAGCAAAGCAAACAACATACTAACAATTAGTAAGGGTGACCTTTGGTCTGGTGGAAATTCTATTATGATAATATAGAATTTTAAGCCACACCTCATAAAAAATAGAAATTGATATAATCACCCCTCCCTATCCATAAGTTGTCAGAAAAACATATGTTTTCAGTGACAAATTATCTAGAATAAATGTATTGCTTATCTTTCTCTTCCACGTCACAAAGCTCAAGGCAAGTGTCTGGTAAATACCCTGCATCCACCATCTGGCCAGACAGACTTTCCAAAACTCCATTGATTCTCTTTGATTGTTGATGTAAATTGTCTCCAACAATTGTAATGTCCCCTTTTTGGAATTTTTTTAAAATGCCCAATTTTCCATTTTTTTCTTAATTTTGGCTCTTGACTAGTTTTGATGTCTAGACCTCCAAATTGACCCAAATGCTTCCAAATTTTCTCTGAAGGTACATTACTGATCATATAACTTAAATATAATGCTCATGTATGTTTTTTTACCTCCCAATTACATCTACAAACTTGTTTAATGTTCTGTTCAAAGTAGGAGTCTTTACTAGCAAATTGGGGCTCCAATTCTCCCCAGGTAATTGTCGGAAATGGCTTCACAAATGATCCCAGAGTCACTTGAATTTATTAACAGAGGCTGGGTATGTGTAAGGGACCTTTTCAAAGTCTCATATGCATCATCCTTGAGTTTATACAGGCTGTTATGACTCTTTCCAAAACAACTCCCAAGTCACAATTCCGACCCTTGGAGAAAATGCACCAAATCTTCTCCCAATGCAATAAAAATGAGTAAAATGGATTCCAATGCTTAATTAATGAACATGAGACTTGAAATAAACATTAATTACAGTCCATACATCATACATTTATCAAATATGCATTCCTCCCTTCGAAATAATAAACATTACCATGGCATATATCAAAATAGAGTGGAAATGGTCATTGTTTGCTCATTAAAAGTCATTTTGACATACAACTATTGGGAATTTCGACTTGAAACTTTATGAGAATGAATAATAGAGACTATTGGAATGATTCCAATAGTAAATTTACAATTAAAGGCTCTCCCAATTCGAAATCATCAGCATTACAATGGTTCACAACAAGATAGTGGGGAAATGACACTATTTCTTCATTGTTCAACATTTTTACATGAATTCTTTTGGGTATTTCAACCTGAGAGTATTCTAAACATGAAATAAAGAGGATATACATCATAACATAAGATAATGGGCATTATAATCTTCCCTAAATATATCAATAGCTCACCCAAAGCGCAATCCCTCCATTGGCATGAATATGGTGTGAAAACTGTAAATAGTTGAGAGAGAGTGCTGCAATAGAAGAATCCACATGATTTCCTGTAGCTTAAACCTGCAAATAAGACTCCATTAAAGCTCCATGAAATACCTGAGTGGCCTCTCCAAACACCAACTAGGATGGGAATCTCTCACCCTTGAAAGTGGCTAAGGCATGAACTAGTCATCCACTAGCTCTCTTTCTTCACAAATGATCAAAAAGATTCTTCTCATGGCTAATCCCTGTATTTTAAACATTATTGGTATTCTAAGGTTCCAAATCCATCCATAAACCAAAGCCAAGTCGAATTGGTGTGGCTTCTCATGCTATGCCATGTGGCCTCTCTCTTCACCTTCCCTCTTCTCCCAAATTTGAGTAGGAGCCTTTTGGCCTTCTCCAACTCCCAAATTCGACCTCCAAGATGCTCTATTCAGGCCTGACATGTCATTATGTCAATATGTCAGCCTTCAGATATGACTTGGGTCATAACTGTCATAGAATCTCCATCATTGGTGTCATAGATGTCATAAATGTAAGGGGAATCTAGCCAAGTGTCCATGAAACTCCCATTTGGCTCTTCCTCTCCCATGTAAGTTACAATTCATCCCAAATTCAACCTATGAAGTATATTGACAAGTATATTAACCTCATAATCCATCCCAAAACATTAGGCTTCCCATTTTCAAAATTACAAGAGGAGGATGCCATTTAACATATGAATTCTAGCTTGAGTGGGCCCCACAATCTCCACGTGTCTCCATTCTCCATAGCCATTTCATTTTTCACTTTCATTCATTTAATTAAATCCAATTAATAAATATTTATTCCTTCTAATGTCTAAACACCATTTATTAGCTCCCTTATTAACTTCCTAATGTTTCCACCCAACCTAGGGAACTAGTAGGATTGATGGAATTTTCCCTCTATGCAATTATTTGAATGGGGACATTACAGTCCTCCCCGCCCAATATTGCTTGTCCTTGAGCAATTTCAGATTTTGATGCTGAAAAATATTCTCCTCTTCCCATGTGGCATCTTCACTTGGTAGATATTTCCATTGCACCAAGTATTCTTTGATTGTTCTGCTCCTCAATCTTCTCTCCCTTGTCTTCAAAACGTTTTTCGGAATAAGTGTGAGCTGTCCTTCATCATTCAAAGGAGGTAGTGTATCTGATATGACAATTTTCTGACCAAAAGCTTTCTTGAGAAAAGAAACATGAAATACATTATGAATTTTACTCCCTTCCGGAAGTTCCAACTCATACGCTACTTCTCCAATTTTCCGGATTGCCTTGTAGGGCCCATAGTATCTTTGCTTTAGCTTTTCTGCTCCATTTCTTTTGAGGGATGTTTGTTTGTATGGATGCAACCTCAAATACACTAAATCATCAACCTGAAAGGTCCTTTCCTCTCTATGTTTATCGGCATATTGTTTTTGCTGATTTTGGGCAACCTGCAAATTGTCTTTTAAAAGCTTTAAAATTTCTTGGCTTTCTTCCACCCAATATTTAGCTTTTGGAGCTCTACTATCACCAAATATCATATCAGAAAATGTAAGTGCACCATAACCATATAATGCTCTGAAAGGAGACATCCCTATTGACATGTGAAAGATGGCGTTGTAGCAAAACTCACCCAAGTGTAGCCATTTGGTCCAAGCTTTTTGTTGTTCTCCCACATAGTTTCAGAGGTACCTACCATTTATTCACCCTCTCTGTTTGTCCGTCAGTTTGTGGATGGTAACTTGTACTTGGAGTCAATTTAGTTCCAACCAATCTGAATTTTTTTTTCCAAAAAGCACTCATGAATCTACCATCTCTATCACTCACAATGCTCTTGGGGAGCCCATGCAATATGAAGATTTTTTTGAAAAAAATATCAGCCACTTGTGCAGCACTAAAATAGGATGTAACAGAAAATAAATGAGCAAACTTAGTCAATCTATCCACTACCACATATATGCAATCCTTTCCCAAATATTTGGGCAAACCAGTGATGAAATCCATTGATATACTGTCCCATTTTTGCTCCGGAATGGGCAATGTTTGTAATAAACCAGTGGGGTGTGTGAGTTCTGATTTTTTTTGCTGGCATACTTTACATTCATTCACATAATTCAAAACATCTTCCTTTAGCCCTTTCCAATAGAACCTTTGCCTTAGTTGCCTATAGGTTTTGAAGATCCCCGGATGACCTGCTAGTGGGGAATCATGTGCTTCCTGCAAAACTTTGTACTTAAGCTTGAATATTGAACCAAATAAATTCTGCCCTTATAATATATCAGCCCATTCAAAATTCTGTGGTTATAATCTCCCATGATTCCATCTAATACATCACAAGCAAACTTATCTTTGGCATATTCAACTAGTAGCATGTCTTTCCAATTTTTAGCAATGTCCATAAGAGGAAAAGAAGGCCTTTGAGATAATGCATCTGCTACAATGTTATTCTTTCCTTTCACATATTCAATATCAAAACCATAAGCTTGGATCTTGCTTACCCACTTTTGTTGCCTTTCATTTAGATCCTTTTGGGTAAGGAAGTGTCTTACACTATTGTGTTAGTTTTCACCACAAACTTGTTGCCTACCAAGTATTGTCGAAATTTGGCCAAGGCATGCATGATGGCCAACATCTCTTTGTCATATATGGAGTAAATCTTTTCATGAGGCTTCAAGTTTCTGGTCTTGAAGGCTATAGGGTGTTGGCCTTGCTTTAGGACAACCCCTACTCCTTCACTTGAGGCATCACATTCAACAACAAAAGGCTTAGAAAAATCAGGTAATGCAAGTATGGGACAACTACTCATTACCTCTTTCATTTTTTGGAAGGAATTTTCAGCCTCTTCATTCCACTTAAAAGCATCCTTCTTAGTCAAATCAGTGAGTGGAGAAGTCAACTTGGAGAATTCTTTCACAAACTTCCTGCTGTATGTACATATTCCAATGAAGCCTCTTAATTTTGTGATGTTTTTTGGTGATGGCCATTCTAACATATCCCTGATATTTTCCATGTGCACTTTCACTCCATCTTTCCCAATAATGTTCCCAATATATAATATTTCTTTCATCCCAAATTCACATTTAGACATCTTAGCATACAAAGACTGTTCTTGCAAAGTTTTCAACACAATCTCTAGGTGTTGCAAGTCATCTTCCCAAGCTTTACTGTAAATGAGAATATCATCAAAGAAGACTACAACAAACCTTCTAAGCTGCTTGAAAAATATTCTATTCATACATTCTTGAAATGTAGTTGGAGCATTAGTCAACCCAAATGGCATAACAAGAAACTCAAAGTGACCATAATGACATCGAAAAGCAGTCTTTTGCACATCTTCCTCCCTCATCCGAATTCTTTGATAACTGGATCTAAGGTCAATTTTGGAAAAGTATTGAGCTCCAAATAGCTCATAAATCCTAGGGATAGGATATCTATTCTTGATGGTCTTCTTGTTCAAAGCTCTAAAGTCTATGCACATCCTCAAAGTTCCATCTTTTTTCTTTACCAACACTATTGAAGAAGCATAAGGGCTAGAGCTTGGTCTAATGAGTCCCAACTCTAAGAGTTCTTGAATGGTATTCTCAATATCATCTCTGAATTTCTTGGGATGTCTATAAGGTGGTATCTAAATGGGTGAAGTACCCTCCTCCAAAACAATGTTATGCTCAACCCCCCTATCAGGTGGTCTACCATGTGGAAGATCTCTGAAAAACTTTTTCATATTTGTGCAAAAGTGTCTCTATCTCCTTTGGGTGTTTAACAACTCTAATTTTTGGCTTGGGAGAGGTGATATAACATTCAACAGCCCATTCAATATCACCATGCCTCAATATAGATCTCATACTATTGCAATTTACTACCTGTTTTGGGTAAGTGTGCTACCCTCTCACAACCCTTAGTACCCCTGTTGAATCTTGAAATTTCATTTCAGGAATTTGATAATTTACTGAATGCTCTCCTATAGAATACATCCATTGCACTCCCAATAATTCATTAGTATCAGAAACATCAACCACATAAAAACTATCAACAAAAGTATAGTTACCTATGGTGACTTGCAGCTTTGGAACCCATCTTTTGCATTGCATGGTGTTGTGACCTGGAATGACAACTGTGAAGCCATCGAATGGTTCATTTGCTATCCTTATTTTCTCCACCATCTCTGCATCAATGAAATTATGTGTAGCTCCTCCATCTACCAAAACTGAAGCTCTTTGTCCTAATACCACACCCTTGCATCGAATTGTGTGATAGCGAGGAACTGCTGAAAGTACTGCCATTCTTGCTTTGTCTGGTGAAGGATGATTTTCTTCTTTTCTTTCTTCTTCAGTTGCTATCTCATATGCCTCCTCTTGATCTGAAGTATGCCCCTCTTCGTCCATACCCCCTTCATACTCATCATTATCAAAAAATACTTCTATATATTGAGCCTTTCCTTTAGCACATTTATGCCCCAGTGCCCATGGTTGGAAGCATCTGAAGCGCAATTTTTTCCTTCGAAGTTCATCCATGTTTTGTACTTCTTTATTATTCTTTTCCAATGTATCCTTTTGCCAAAACTTCTTATCAGGTGCATCCTTTTTCCAAGGCTTTCTTTCAAATTTGAAGTTAGGCTTGGGAGGAAATCTTGTTCTAGGAAGCACATTTTGAAGATCTCTAGTCAAGCTCATTGCATAATTTAAGTTAGCAGGCTTGTGGGCTTTGACCAAACCTTTTAAGGGCTCTACCAAACCTTCAATGAAAATAAATACTAACCTTCCCATAGATACATCAGCCACCTTGACTGATAATCTTTGGAATTCCAACATATATTCAATAGGAGTCCCTACCTACTTCAATTGTGCTAGTTCTTTGAAAGACAATTCTAGATCTTTTTGCTCAAACCTTTCTAATACCCTGTCAATAAATTCCCCATATGTTTTAACCTGATCATGAACCAAGGTTTTCAGTCCATGGAACCACCATTCATTGGCATCTCCATCCAAGTGCAAAATATCCATTTTTAAAGCATCTTCTTCCACCATTGGATTCAGCTAAAAATACACATCCAATTTTTGCACCCAAGTGTTAGCAGAACTTTGAGATGAACCATCAAAAGTAGGAAGTGGCACTTTACCTATGGCATGATTCAATTCTTTGTTTTGATGCAGAGACCTATTGTCCTCCTTCTTTTTTAGTTTGTTTGCCATGGTGAAGTATTGCTCAAATGTTATACTCCTCCTACACTCTTCATCCAATTTAGCCCATTATTTTGTTATTGTATCAATTTCAAATTGAATGTTAGTCTCTTCTTTGGGAATAATAAATTTAGGTGCTTTAGGCCTTGGTGTGATCTGAAATTCATGGGGTATATTATGGGGTCCTGTTCTTGAGAAAATTTTCTCACCCATTGTCTTCTTTTCTTCTGAGTATGAACTATTGCTATCTCCCATTAATCCCAATTTGCTTCCAAATTGGATAACCAACAATTTGAATCCTTTCATAAGCTGTTGGTTCATGTTCTTGGTTATTTAATAAAAGAGAGGTTGTATGAGTTTAATATATTCAATCTTTTCATGATCAATGGGTCCCTTCCCCTCGCTAGTCATAGTTTCAGCAAAATGTACCTCTTCTTCTACTACTTCTTCTCCTCTCCAACAAAAACACCTTCAAATTCAGGATCTAAGGGTGGTGGTTTATTGATTTGAATCCTTGTTACTACCATCAGGTTCCAATACCATGCTCTAATACCACTTTTAATGTCCCCTTTTTGGAATTTTTTAAAATGCCCAATTTTCCAATTTTTTCTCAATTTTGGCTCTTGACTAGTTTTGATGTCTAGACCTCCAAATTGACCCAAATGCTTCCAAATTTTCTCTGAAGGTACATGAATGATAATATAAATTAAATATAATTCTCATGTATGTTTTTTTACCTCCCAATTACATCTACAAACTTGTTTAATGTTCTATTCAAAGTAGGAGTCTTTACTAGCAAATTGGGGCTCCAATTCCCCTCGGGTAATTGTCGGAAATGGCTTCACAAATGATCCCAAAGTCACTTGAATTTATTAAAATAGGATAGGTATGTGTAAGGGACCTTTTAAAAGTCTCATATGCATCATGTTTCAGTTTATACAGGCTTTTATGACTCTTTCCAAAACAACTCCCAAGTCACAATTCCAACCCTTGGGGAAAATGCACCAAATCTTCTCCCAATGCAATAAAAATGAGTAAAATGGATTCAAATGCTTAAGTAGTGAACATGAGACTTGAAATACACATCAATTACAGTCCATAAATCATACATTTATCAGATATACATTCCTCCCTTCGAAATAATAAGCATTACCATGGCATATATCAAAATAAAGTGGAAATGGTCATCGTTTGCTCATTAAAAGTCATTTTGACATACAACTCTTGGGAATTTCGACTTGAAACTTTATGAGAATGAATAAAATATAATATTTAACTGATTCCAATAATAAATGGACAATTAAAGTCTCTCCCAATTCAAAATCATCAACATTACAATGGTTCACAACAAGATAGTGGGGAAATGACACTATTTCTTCATTGTTCAACATTTTTACATGAATTATTTTGGGTATTTCGACCTGAGAGTATTCTGAATGTGAAATATAGAGGATATAAATCATAACATAAGATAATGGGCATTATAATCTTCCCCAAAAAGATCAATAGCTCACCCAAAGCGCAATCACTCCATTGGCATGAATATGGTGTGAAAACTGGAAATAGATGAGAGAGAGTGCTGCAATAGAAGAATCCACATGATTTACTGTAGCTTACACCTACAAATAATACTCTATTAAAGCTCCATGAAAGACCTAAGTGGCCTCTCCAAACACCAACTAGGATGGGAATCTCTCACCCTCAAAATTGGCTAAGGCATGAACTAGTCATCCACTAGCTCTCTTTCTTCACAATAGCAAATTTCACAAATGATCAAAAAGCTTCTTCTCATGGCTGATCCCTGTATTTTATAAACATTATTGGTATTCTAAGGTTCCAAATCCATCCATAAACCAAAGCCAAGTCGAATTGGTGTGGCTTCTCATGCTATGCTATGTGGCCTCTCTCTTCACCTTCCCTCTTCTCCCAAATTTGAGTAGGAGCCTCTTGGCCTTCTCCAACTCCCAAATTAGACCTCCAAGATGCTCTATTCAGGCTTGAAATGTCATTATGTCAGTATGTCAGCCTTCAGATCTGACTTGGGTCATAACTGTCATAGAATCTCCATCATTGGTGTCATAGATGTCATAAATGTAAGGGGAATCTAGCCAAGTGTCCATGAAACTCCCATTTGGCTCTTCCTCTCCCATGTAAGTTACAATTCATCCCAAATTCGACCTATTAAGTATATTTACAAGTATATTAACCTCATAATCCATCCCAAAACATTAGGCTTCCCATAGATTCAAAATTACAAGAGGAGGATGCCATTTAACATATGAATTCTAGCTTGAGTGGGCCCCAAAGTCTCCATGTGTCTCCATTATCCATAGCCATTTAATTTTTCACTTGAATTCATTTAATTAAATCCATTAAATAAATATTTATTCCTTCTAATGTTTAAACACCATTTATTAGCTCCCTTATTAACTTCCCAATATTTCCACCCAACCTAGGGAACTAGTAGGATTGATGGAATTTTCCCTCTATGCAATTATTTGAATGGGGACATTACAACAATGAATATATGGACCCTATTATTTATCTCAATCCCACTCCATCAAGGATTTCATTTCAGTCCCCTGTTCTTTAGCAGTGTTCTAACCTTTCTCACGTCCTCCCATTTTCCAGCTGCAGCATAGATGTTTGAGATCAGCACATACTTTCCATCATCTTTTGGTTCTAACTCAAGAAGGTGTTTTGATACCCCCTCTATAAATTTAGATTACAGTGATTTCTGCATGCTCCAAGTAAAGTCCACCATATGTTTGCATCAGGCTCTAATGGCATATTTTTTATGAAGTCGTGTGCTGCATTCAGATGGCCAAAACGACCAAGAAGGTCAACTATGCAAGCATAGTGCTCTTCCCTTGGGGTGATACTATAAATGTGGCTCATGTAGGAAAAATATTGCTTGCCTTTATCCACCATCCCTACATGACTGCATGTTGACAAAAAACAGATGAACGTAATGAGGTCTGGTTTCATGTCTGGTTTCAATTCTATTTATTACATTTAATTGAACAGTTCAATGGCTTCTTCATAGTAATCATGCATTCCATAACCCTGAATCCCATAACCCCTTATCATTGTATTCCATGAGAATGCATACCTTTCAGGTGTTTTTTCAAACAACTGACGTGCAATATCTACCCTTCCACATTTGGCATACATAGCTACAAGTGCAGCCTCCACAGATACCTCCAACTTGAAAGAATTTTTTACAATGTAATTGTGGGTTTTCTTGTCTTGTTGTAGAGTCCCCAAGTTAGCACATGCCTGAAGAGAAATAAACATGGTAATTCTGCCGGGTTTCACATTTTCCAATTGCATGTGATGAAAGAGTGTCAAAGCTACATTGAAATGTCCATTGTGTAGGCAACTTACGATCATTGTACTCCATGAGACCATATTATTTTCAGACATGCTCTTGAAAAATTTCCATGCATCATCAATGCACTCACATTTTGCATACATGTCCACGAGGGCATTCCCCACAGAAACTTGTAACTCAAAACCACATTTACTTATGAAACCATGAATATACTTTCCTTGGTGCAGAGTTGTTAACCGAGCACGTGCCGAAAAAATACTCGCCATGGTAACTAAGTTAGGTATCACATTTTCTAGTCACATTTGCTGAAAATATGCCAATTCCTTGTTTGTGTTCCCATCCTGGGCATACCCTGCTATCATGCACTCCATGAGACCACATCTCTTTTAAAGATTTTATCAAACAATTCATGTGCGAACTGAAAGTTTCCACACTTGGAATACATGTCCAAAAGGGTTGTCTCGATAGAATCATCAAACTCTAAATCACTTTTAACAATGTATTCATGAATACCCTTTCCCGGCTGTAGAGCTGATAATTCAGCATATGCCTTTAGATCACTCAAAATAGTAAACCTATTGGGTTTCACTTTTGCCATGGCATTTGGTTGAAGAGTGTCAATACTTCATTGGGATACCATAAGTTGTGAGTTCTTAGTTCCACAAATTTGAGTGAGATTATAATCAACCTAGATTCATCTTAAATAATCAAACAACTCTAGTGATTTTAACCATCGCACCATCACAGTGCTTGATAGATCCAAAGTTAAGATGGATATATGCCGATAATATGGGGTGAGCACTCTATCTAGATAAATAAACAGGTTGTCCTTATTATTGCTTTCATTGTGTCCAAAATGTTGCTCCTACTTTATGTCCAATAGATAGCCAAATAAGCGTAGCATCCCAAAACTCCCTACCATGCTTTATGACCTTGAAAAATTGCATTATTGTAGGCATAAAATGTGCATAATAATACCATGTGTTGTGTCAATATTCACAAACATTAACACATGATAATAACAGCTAGAGAAACAACTAAGAATACAAGGCAAATTACAATGCAATATATCATGTAGTAAATAACACCATCATAACTATTGTCGGCAAGCAACCATTTATGTATAAGATGTGTTACTTAGATAAGATAAAATAATTTTATTAATGTATAACAAGTGGCCACAAAGAAGTCATTGGGGTAACTAAGTATAACAGTATTGATACATCGTAGAATCACAAGGTCACCCCCATACAAAATCCAAAATCAACTCTAATACAATATCCAAAACATAATAGCTACAAGAGAAGAGAAATCATTATTGGACAATCTTTAGTAATAATGAACAACAAATGGCTGAAATCCATAGAATCTCTCGAAGAATGAAAGAAAAGAGGGATCCAAGATAAGGGTAAGAAGTCCTTGGTCCTATTGTCTATGAATGAATGGGGGGGTCGTTCCGATCCTGCAAGTCATCCACCTCTATACATGTGAACAACCCTAATATTCCAATCGCTAGTATTTATACTTTGGTTCCCTTTTAGAACACAACTATTTATGTACCAAAAGTTCTTTAGAATGAAGATCATCAACCTAGTTTCAACACCATAGACATATACCAAGTTTAAAACTTTGGTTTATAGATCCTTCCTTAAAAAGATGACAAACAAATCTTCTCATATAGTTACAAGATTAAAGCAAACAGAATTAATTAAACTTACAATGGAGTAATACAAAGCATGCCAATCATTCTTAAGTGAATCCCCATCCTATTATTTAACATTTAGATCCTACTTTCTTTTCCTAAATAATGAAATTGGAAGTCAACGAGGTATGACTCGTTACGTTGTCAAGTAAAAGTGGACTGATTTTCTCTAAAGGGAAGAAAGGAAGTACCTTCTTCAATGAGTAAAAAATCTATTTGAATAACTATACATGAAAAATTAAATGGGATTCCCTAAAATAAATCACTCCATTACCTATTATTGAGATCCCATCAAAGCAATCACTCCATTATACCTGTTATTAATGAGTTACAAAGTATCTAAAAGGCCATCCCCATGGAGAAACTCCATGATGAAATGGACTACCAAGTATTATGGTGTTTGTATCCTATCTCTCTAAGAGTTTGGGCCTTAGCTAGCCAAATTAAAAACTTTAGAAAAACTCAAACACCAAGTTATTGTCAAGTTTTCCTGAGCTATGCCAACTCCCAAGTAATGCAAAAAAAAATCAACTTATGAAAAGCCTTGTTGAGTACTAATAGTTTTCACAAGGCATTAACCCCTAGTGGTATCATTAACAACAAAAATCTATGTGCTAACTTGTTGCCCAATTTGGCCAAGTCATCAAGTTAACTCTCCATTCTAGGTTTGTTGAGTTGTCAAGTGAACACTCCATTTTGGATTTTCCAAGTCTGAATCAAGAGACTTTATTTTGAAGTATATGCAAATGTGAGTACTCTCCTATTGGATCTTATTCCCACAACATTCACTTGGACAACTCTTGCAGAACTATTTACTAAGAGTTAGTGATTGAATGCACACCATGAAGATTTAGGAGGCTTCAAATGTGCAAGGAGATTTCTTTTGTGTAATAGTTAATTTAGACACAATTTGCAAAGCTTCCCATGAAGACAAAACAAGAGCTCTAAGACAAATTCATGCGACCACTTACAGAAAATCCCAAAAAATGTCAACTGGGTTGATATTCAATGACAAGCATAGTGAATATCAGACCTTGAATCCCCTAAAAACCGTGTGCATGGAATCACCTTTTCTAGATCGGCTCACCTATGAAAGTTGGTTGACTTGTGGTTTATCCCTCATGATCAAATCTGCCCCACCTAAGTGGAGTTGAGGGTCATTCTTCTAGTGTGGCAGCTTATATGAAGCATCAATTTCATAAACTAAAAAACTACCAAAAAACACTCAAAGCACAAGCGATAGGTTATCAAGCATGTCATTGTTTCAAAACCTATAAAGGAAAATTCCCAAATCAAGATATCAAATGTCCTTTGATTTTATTGTCATGATATCAAATGTATGAAATACATCAATCCAACACCATTCAGAAATTTTGACTCTAGAAATAAATCTTGTGGAATAACATGTTTGACATACAGGGAGATTTATGTTGAGAATATAGTTGTCATTGATGTCAAAAGAGTTCAAAGGAGTTCACGAATGACAAAGGAATAACCAATAGACATGTAGCAAGATGAAATCAGTAAAAGACAAAGGATCCATTACATGGATTGTCATTGATGTCAAAGGAGTTAAGTGATAACAAAGGGATAACCAGAAGCATGCTTAATAACAAGGGATAACCAAAAGCATGGTTGATCAATTCTGTGTCTGATAATGGAGTCAAATGGATATCAGTAAGGACTGTAGGATTTAGAGAGGTAAAAAAGGGCAATTAAAGATGTATCGGGCCTAAGGAGATCAAAACGCAAGGATTATAAGAGGGAAAGAAGACAAAGACCGATTGATTGATTCTTTGATCAATCAACACTACAGAGAGAAGGATGAATGATATTTGATCGATCACTGTAAGGATCGATGATGAACCAGTAGGCCTAAGTCTATGCAGGTATTGATGGTTGAGATCGTGGTGAGAGAAAATCCACGACTATTGTTGAATTTTGCAAGTTAGAGTTGCGAATGAGATAAATTGATAATCCTCTTTCATGTGATTGAGGATCATGTGGTGGAACCAAATCAACGATGGTCAGCGATTTCGCTAGGAGAACTAGGGCGGACAAATAAAATAATGGTGTGCACGAAATTTTAATGAAATCAGCCTTATGTTATTTGAAGTCCATCGTCTATCTTAATCCGACTATCAATAATAATTCTGCTGATTCAAAGAGCGAGGTGGTTAACAACACCAGATGGATGCAGAATTTCTATCAAATCCGCTTTATTTTGTTTGAAGTTCACCGTCGATCTAAGGAAAGTTAGATCCAATGGTTGTCGGTCATTCTGCTGATTCAACTACTAAGGTGGTTAACAACACAGGTTGGATGTAGAATTTTAATGTAATCCGCTCTATAGTATTTGGATTCCGTCGTCGATCGAGGTGGTTCAAGATCTAACGATCTTAAATTTTTATGTTGCTTCAACTAGAAGGGGAGTTAACAGCAGAGGCTCGACGCATAATTCAATGGTTAGGATTGAATCCGCAAGGAAATATACTGTGGAGAATGATTTCCGCACAAAGAAAAGGGAAGATCCACAAATCCGCATTTGATCATAGATCAACGGTTAGGATTGAATATGCAGGGAAATCTACGGTGGAGAATGATTTTTGCACAAAGAAAAGGGAAGATCCATAAATCTGCATTTGATCATAGATCAATGGTTAGGATTGAATCTGCAAGAAAATATACGATGGGGAATGATTTTCGCACAAAGAAAAGGGGAGATCCACAAATCTGCATGTGATCATAGATCAACGGCCAGGAAGACATCCGCAAAAGATCGACGGTGCGGAAATGAGTCCAACAATGGAAGGCGGAAGGAAGAAAGCAGAAAGCAGAAAACGAGGAATCAAGGTCTAGAATAATATGGGTTTTCACAAACTAAAGTCTGAAAGGCAAAAAGCAGAAGACGGAGAATCGCGAAAAGACTTTGGAAAATGTTACAATTCTGCTACCCAAAATCTGGAAGATTGACGGTCTAGAAAACATCTGCATGAGATCAACTGTGTGGAAGAAAAATGGTGGAAAGCGGAAATCTAGAAAAGGAATGTTGAAACCCGCAATCTAATATCCAGAAGATCGATGGTTAGGATAGCACTCGAACAAGATCGACGGTGCATAAATATTGGTGTGGACAACGGAAATCTCAAAATGACATGTTGTAAAAGTCACAAACCCGAAATTTGCAATTCGGAAGATCAACGGTCTGGAAAAATCCTGAAATGAAATCAACAGCTTAGAATAATTGCAGAAAATCACGATGGAGGTAGATGACTCGACGACTCAGTGTTAGAATGAGGAATGGATTTCTCATGAAGAGGCGTGATCGAAGAATGAAATGGTGCAATGGTGAAGAGATGCGTCCGCAGGAAACGTGAAGGTATTTATATGCAGAGGGATAAGTGGGAGAATGTGTCTCTATGGTCCATATCATATAAGAAGAAGCAGAGACCAGTGAGTGTGGCAGAGGTTGAAGGGTAAAGGAATATGGAAGATTACTAAAAATATATTAGGGTGGTAGGGTGGCGCTAGGGCATGCAACATGCCTGTAGGGGGTTGTAGCCTCCTTCCACCAAAAGCTAGTAAATAGGGTGTAGTAGCATCTTGCCAGTTGTAACTGACAAAATAGGGGGTTGTAGCCTTCTTCTAGTAGTTGCTGGTAAATAGGGTGTAATACCATACTTGTCTGTACCAACGGGAAAAAACTATTTGTAAATAACAATTTTGCAGTAATAGGAAGTATTGGTGGTTTACCCAATTGGGCTTCCACGATAAATTTGTGTTTTGTGTGTTCTTGTTGATTATGTGTTTNAAGGTAGATCCTATTTAAAACCACTATGGATCGACAAGAAGGTTTAGCCACCAACAAAACTCCATTATTCATGGAAGAAAATTATGCATACTGGAGTGTGAGAATGAAGTGCCATATGATGTCCCTTTGATGGAAGGTTTGGGCAGCAACTGAGAAAGAGTATAAAATAGATGACCAAGCACCTACATACAGTGTGGAGCTAGCCCATATGCAAGGTGATAAATACATCAGGAGGAGCACCACAAGGTATGTTTTTACTATAGGTGGAACAACGGTAAGTTGGATTTTGAAACTGCAAAAGGTTGTTGCACTTTCAACAATGGAAGCAAAATATGTTGTTTCTCCATAGGCTAGTAAATATATGATTTGGTTGCAAAGGTTCATGGAGG
Organism: Pseudotsuga menziesii; assembly: GCA_001517045.1. Taxonomy (NCBI): domain Eukaryota; kingdom Viridiplantae; phylum Streptophyta; class Pinopsida; order Pinales; family Pinaceae; genus Pseudotsuga; species Pseudotsuga menziesii. The sequence goes on from LPNX010202374.1 coordinate 208,551, forward strand.
ATTTGGGTAAGAAGTAGGAGAATAACAGGTTGTATAGTGATAGCCAAAGTGCCATTCATCTTGCAAAGAACTCAACCTTTCATTCAAAGACTAAACATATACAGCTCAAGTACCATTTCATAATATTTGTTCTGGAAGATGAACTATTAAAGTTGGAAAAGATGCATACTAGCCAGAATCATGTAGACAAGTTGACGAGGGTAGTAACCAGAGAGAAACTAAGTTCCTGCTCAGTTTCAATTGGACTTCAAGCATGAAGGTGAAGAAGAGAAATTTTCCAAGTCCAAGGTTCAGAGCATGTTCTAGCGAGTGCACCAATGGTGGAGTTGTTGTGATCAGTCTCCAAGTGGGATATTGTTGGTTGTGGAGCCTGATCTTCCAGATTCAGATATGTTATTGTTTAGTTGTGTTTGTACCCTAGTTTTACTGTACACTCGTCCCAACAGAAGGGTGCGGGGGCGAAGCCCCTAAAAGAAATTTTTGGGATTTTTTTGACCAAGAGTTTACAGGCTCATGGTATTGGGTGACCCGTGGTATTTTTCCATGGTAATTCCCCTATAAAAGGAAAGCATTGTAATATGGTTGTGTATTTTATTGTAGCATTGTAAAACAATCTCTGTGATTGTCTGAGAGAGACTGTGAGAGAGTGAAGAGAAAGTGCAATGGGGTTGCTGCATATTGTATCACTTCATTTTGTTGGATGGTATAATAATAAAGGACTAGCAATCTCTGTGTGGATGTAGCCCATATTGGGTGAACCACATTACATCTATGTCTTTCTTGTAATGTGTTTTAATTTTTGCATCTTTTTTATTGCTTATTTTTATTGCTCTGCAATCCTGTTTTTCTAACAAGGTTCAACTCTCCCCCTCTAAAGGCCTCCAATGCTTAAACACTACCTCCTAAGATGTGTACCTTCAAGTCCATCGCACTACATGACCATTTATTTGTTGGAGAATTGTTCTGAGTCAATGGTATAGATCGGTGGCCATAAATATCCACCTAGATCAATCATCCCCCATTATGAAGCAATGCCCCCCATTGTGTCAAAATCTTTCATCATATGGGGGAACTTTTGTTGAATCAAATTTATAGTAAACCACTTGCCTTGGTGAATAAGTTGTCCTACTTTGACCACCCGATAGAGTTGTATGTATTTGTTGGTGGGTGCCAATCTTATGGATGTCCATTATTTGATCCACTAAATCTTGCTCAATGTAGTCATGACTTAGCTATGTAGGGGCCAATTGCTTTGTTGTCTTCGAGGCATCTAATAGAGGTGGAAAATATGGTTGAATCAACTCCACGTTGAATATTGGATACAAGCCTAGGAAGTGGGGAATACTAAATTCAAAAGGATTCTTATCCACAACCATTGTGATTGTGTGAGGCCCATATTGAAGTGGTCTAAGCTTCCCATGTGGCCTATGAGGTTCCCTTTCTACAAATGCATCCATAGCTTATCACCAACCTAAAACTTGTGTGGAAGCCAATGCTAGCAATGTTGCTACTTGTAGTTGGAATTTGTTTATATAGGATATCATGAACCTACTATTGGATGTGTTGGATATGCTCAAACAATTTGGTTGCTCTACCCACCTCAACCTCAACATGAGAGGACTAGTTTGGTGTTGATGCAATGGGGAGAGCTACATCAATGGGATATGATGGTTGGAACCCAAGGCACACCTAAAAATAGGTGTGGCCAATATAGCTATGGAGGACTATGTTATAACTATGCTGAACATATGGAAGGCTCTTATCCCACGTATGTGGATACACAGAGTTGTACACTTGTAGGATACCCACAATCGTCCTGTTGAACACTATTGTGTTTCCATCTATATGAGGGTGTCTCCATCAAATAACATAGGCTATACTAGAAGGTACCAAGGAAGGTTACTATCATTGTCTAAAGTAATGGTCCTTGGTAGCCCAAAATGAAACAAAAAACATTCAAAGACGAGTTTAGTAGTGGAATTCGTTCTGATACTCTTCTTTTATGGTGCCAATTGGCTCTGCTAAGATTCCCAAGACTCCTCCCTCGATTCAGTTGTCCTCCAAGAAAGAAAACAAGTTCTCCATGTATTTACTTCATGAAGAAATACACTAAGTCACATAAGTCTACAATGCTCCAAGGACGTTTGTCACATAAGCGTCAATAAAAGGCATAAAAATCCATCAATAATATATCTCTAAATTGAATTTCCATCATGATATGACCAAGTGTAGTCGACACGCCTTGCACCTCACATCGCATGAGGCACCCCCAAGCATGGTGTAAACACTTTTGGAGTAACGTTAAAATCTAACACCCACTCTTTTGAAGGAAAATGTTTTCTCAAACACAAGTCTTCTCCCTCTACAACTCAACCAAACTTGCCATCTACAAAATGAATTTGTTGCACTCTCAAAATCAACCATTGTCTCTTGGAAAATATCTATCCTCCAAATATCACACTCCTCCATAAAGTCATCATACCCCACTTCTTCAAAACAACTAGAAGACACCAATGTATGATTAACATATCTCTTAGGAGGTGAACTTGAACTTATAAAAACATCTATGTGTCATATATTCTCTTTTGCATCTTGCAATTTCTAAGTAAGCCATCTCAACTTCCTACATGCTCGAGAACATGGTTAGGGATATCCATCCCCAATCTCACCATGTGCACAACTGGTACTAAATTCTTCTCTAACCTCTAAATCAACCTCTAGAAAAAAACCTCCTCACTCCCTTAAATCTCTAAAGGAGACACCTATTACCTTGAGGATTCACATCCTCGTCCAACTTCACATCTTGGATCACCATAGTCTTCCATTATGGTAAATGTTAATCTTGTAAGATTTATAAATCTCGTTGTAGCCTACAAACCAAGATACTATCATAACATCTCAAACCTCCACATAACTCTTGCCACATGTGAATCTAAGGGAACACAACTTTGGACCACCAACAATTACTAAATTTCAACATTCTTCATATCAACTTCATATCTATCTTACCGAAGAACTTGACACTCTTAAGTTGATCAAGAATATCATCAGTCTATGGGATTGGGCATCGATTCTTGACAATGATTTTGTTCATGGATCTATAATCAATACAGAGTCATCATATCCCATTCTTCTTTTGCAATAACACAATTAGGTGCTCATAAGGTGAGGAGATCCCTTGAATGTATCCCTTTTGGACAAGGTTTTGAATATGATGTTTTATTTCCCCAATATCCAAAAGAGAGAATATATATATTGGGCCATTGGGTAAAGGAGCACTAGGTATCAAATCAATTGAATGTTTGACAACACAGTGCAAAGGAACCCCTTTAGTCGAGACAAAGATATATTTTTCACTTTCTCTAAGATCTTTCCCACATGCTTTTGATGTGTAGAGAGGCCTCTTGCCAAGGTAATGGAAGACGCATTGACCTTCCATTCACCCTATGACCAAACCATGATGAGGAGAAATTTCTCAGTGTAAGAGATTACCTTATGGAATTGCTTTGTTGAGATCAATGAAACCGTAGTAGTTGGAACTACCTCAAGTAGCCTAAAGAGTTGGCCTCCCATAGTACCAATGATAGCATGGGGCCTAAACTCATAAAAAACATAACATTTCCACACATAGGTTTGTCCTAAAAGAACATTACAAAATCCAAGTCAGGCAACATCAAATAGTACCTCACCTTTGAAGGTCTCTATGACATAGGAGAGGCAACGTTGATAACTAAGGTGGGTGTCTCATCATTGGCTCAACTAACCGATGGTGTATGGTTCAGGGTCTGGTGTTCTTAGCAACTTCAATATCTTGATGATCTTGACTAAGTTCAGGTTCTTTTGGCTACCATTATAAATAATGAAATGTGGCAGATTTCTTTTCACCCACTTCTGTAAGTGGAAGAGGCGTTCCCCTTCCTTGAGCTCATCTAGCTCTTTTGGTTGGATCTTTGTGGTTGCAATGGTGCCACTGGGTTTCGCATCAATTATTTGCTTTCCCTTATCTTACTCTTAATAAGAGTTTGAGATAGAGTTTGACTCTGAGGCTTTCATCTCAATTAATGGTGATTGTTTTGTGCAACATTCATTAGTGTTTTGCTAAGGGATTTTGTGGATCTCACACCACTTTCTAGTGTCCTTCTTCAACTTCTAATTACCATTATTTACTTGAGACTTGGACTAATTGTCCCAAGATTGGCTATCCTTGCGCTATACTTATTTTTGTGAGTTAGGGCCACCTTTACAATAATTATTCTACGTTTTATTTATAGACCCAAACTCTCACTTATTCTTCTCCTTGAATCTAGTACAAGTCAATATCTCCAAACCCTAGCTAGGGAAACAACAATAAAAACCTATCCATTGACTATTTTTAGCTAGGAATCACTCCTAACCATAATTAGTTGCTCCACCAAATATCAACATCAAGCTAGCATACACAACTACATATTCTATTTGACACCTTCACCTACTTCATAAAGGGTACAAGATACTCTCCCTCCATCTTCTCAACATTAAGCAGTATAAGTAGCACTTAGGTTTCCAAATGCCATAAAGCCTTAGTCTTCTTCTTTCATAAGAACTACATGATCAAGTGTTCCCTTTACTTCTCTAATGTTTTTATCAAACCCTTTCTTTCTTGTATTCACTTGGAAAAAACCCTAATCCTAGTCTTTCCTTGAAATTCCTCGAAAACCCTAGCATTCAAGCTAACAAGAGAGAAATTTCAAATGTAAAAGAGTACAAAGAGACTACTTCAATCTAGCTCTCACATTTTAACACAAGTATGTAATTACATGAGTGA
>LPNX010202374.1:220783-266474 GCA_001517045.1 Pseudotsuga menziesii
ATATGAAAGGTGAGGGAAGGCAACAACAACAATAAGTGCACATAGTCCACTAAACCCAAATCTATAAGAGAAGGTAACATGTGGAGCTCTCGTACAATAAGTGTCAGCTGTCAAGCTCAAAGCATGCATGTCCAACAAGCAAGGCTCCAAGATTGAATGCTACTCAAGAAAGGCTCAAAACTCCTCTTACAAAGGCCTCCAGTGCTCCAACGCTACCTCTTAAGACTTGTGTACCTCCAGTTCCACCACACCTATTTGATCACTCCTCAACTCAAGTGCCCTCAAGTCAAGTAGAAACCTCCATGGAAGCAACCAAGTAACCCCATGCTACCTAGGGCTCAACGACCTCCTCCAAGGTGCCCAATGTTCATCCTCTAAGGTTAGTCATCGTCCAATTAAGCAACCAAGTTATCCATGTGTGCACTCAGAGGATAAATTTAGGAGGCTACGCAAGTCTTCGATGCTCTAAGGAAGTGTGCCACATAAGCATCAATACAAGGCATGACAATCCATAAGCAAGTTGCCTTCAATACGTATGTCCATAATGGTACAATCAAAGATAATCAACACACCATGCAACCCACATCTCATGAAGCATCCTCAAGCATGGTGTAAACACTTTCAGAGTAACCCTGAAAATTAACACTATCCTCCATCCTTCCCTATTGATGTGTTGCAACCACCTAAGGTTTTTGGCTAATGCATGTCACCATAAATAACAATAACAACCGAGTCTTATCATATTTATTTAATGATGGAGGGGCGGTGGGCCCACATGCTAACTTGGTTCCTCTCTTACTTACCTTCTCTAGGAAACATGGATTCCACGTCAACTCACACAAGATTTCTCTTTGACATGAAGTATGTTTGCCAACTAATACACCACCTAGCTAGTCAATCTCCTTACCTTTACAAACTACAACTCTTTTAGCGACTCAATAAATTTATTTGTCCAATCTAAGTATCTCAACGAGTCCCTAGATCAACTCAAAGATTCATTATTTTAAGATGTCAATGATTAAATTCAAGTCATTTTCAAACTATTTTTCATTAATTATTAATAATGCATTCAACATGGTTGGAGTATCTATAATGTGGCACTCTATGAATTAAGGGGATACATAGATCTGATAACATTGACATGTTTGACAACGAAAAACAATATGAGTTGCACTAAATGGAACATTGATCATTCCAAATAATGGAGTGGAGCTATGAATTGCTATAATATTGGGTAATTTATTATCTGATCCCACTAAGCCTTACTGTAAAGGTAATCATGTCGCAATGTGAGTATTCCAATAACCCAACATCAGTTGGACTCCATAATTAGCATGAAAAATACTATGTAAGAATAATTATTGTGAAGAATATTTCATAAGACAGGTGGGAAGGGTGGTTCAAATTACCTATAGTAGTTGTTGATAGAATGCAAGCAATAATTGGAGGGGAAGGGATATGGCATTTTATAATGATATAAACATTTCCAAGACACCATTCATGATGCATCTAATTTTATTGTTTACACGCATGCATTCAACAAACATGTCACACAAAGAGGGAAAAGAAGGTGGAGCAAACAAGCATACTAACCTTGTTACCTACCAACCATTATATTAATAGGAGGGCCACTACTTTAGTAGCCACTACCACTAGTAGAAGAATCGTAACATAGAGGGTTTTATATTCCACAACAATGATAACTTCGAATTTATATTTGTTATTTGAATCTTTACCCATGATCTAGAAATACACTTAATGAGATTCATTGAGAGATTTCACTAAAGCTCAACTTTATCCATCCTAGCTCACCTGGAGACCATGATTGCATAACCTTTTGGATGTTTTAAATTATTAGCATATTTTCTCCCGAAGGTGGAAAAACCTATCATAACATAGTTGTTAATCGAATGAGAACAACCATAATTGGCATGGGCACGAGCTTACTCATCACAATTATTCAAGGAAAACCATGCCATCTAAAATGACCCATTGGTGGTTCGTAATGGGGTAGACTTTGACTCTTGCTAGAGTTTTTCGGGTCTTGGACTATTAACCAACTTCCTTATGTTTGAGGAAGATGAGCTCTTAGCCAATCGCAAGCAATTATAGTTCTCACTCTTGGACCAAAAGGCAATTTCAACCTAGATAGTATTCATCAGAAAGCCAATGCCCCTTCCATTGTGGAGGCTACTTCTAATATGGTTATGTACTTTTGAGTAACTTGTAACCTTAGTCGTATACATAAAATAAAATACTACCAAGTTGCAATTTAACCTCTCCCCAAAAGGGAGTTGCAACTTAAATGCAGTTATTGCACGGAGAATGCACATTTCTACAGCTTCGCTGGGGAAGCGTCCATCTCCTCCATTAAAAAAAAATAGATAAAAAAAATAAAAAATGTATATATCAATGTGCTGGAGCATAGTGGAGCCTAAATAACCAAAAATATAATAAAAAAAACAAAAAAAACATTAGTATTCTTTATTATACCATTTTAATAGTGTAACATAATGGGGAAGCATCCATCTCCCCATTAAAAAAAATAGATAAAAAATAAATAAAAAATGTATATATCAATGTGCTGGAGCATAGTGGAGCCTAAATAACCCAAAATTTAAAAAAAAAAAAAAAAAAAAAAAAAAAATTAGTATTCTTTTATTATACTGCTTTAATAGTGTAACATAATGGTAAGAGAAATGTGTACTAATTTATAATTAATATATATTCTAAATAAAACCGAAAAACACGGAAAAAATAAATGTGTAATCCTACTATTTTTTTAAAGTTCGATGAAAATATATATATTTCTGGCGCGTATATTTCTTAGCCATCTTATCAATATTTGCTCATTGTAATCAATGAATTGGATTTTTCTGTCCCTGTTTACCTGCTATCCGACGTGTACTTTTCGTACTTTGAGGAACTCGGAGGGACAAGCCAAAGCCAACCTGGGAAGTTTCAGTTGAGCACAATCCAACACGGAAAACCAGATGCTGATTTTGTCCAACGTTCCGTGTTAGAGTACTGTAAGTCTTTTCTTCGTAACCCTAGCTACCAGAAATATCGCAATAAGCACAACATGTAACTATAATTGCAGAAGAATTTGCTCTGTAAACTTTAAATCTCCTGATATCGAGGAGAACAATTTACTAGAAGAAACTGCACCGAAATTCGGCCATTATCGCCTTCGTTTCAGAAGTCGAGATGAATTTGAACAGTAGGTGCGGAATTGCGGTTTCAAATCGAGGCCAAACGAACTGATTCTTCGCAGCCAAGGACTATTTCAACTCAATTCGGTGTAAAACTGTTCAAATATGCGACTGCAATTGGCATATTTGTAGTAAACGTTGATGAATGATGCTTAATTCTTTAATATTCCCGGTAAGTTGTTCAAATATACGATCAATATTGGCAGAATTATCGTAAACGTTGACAAACGGCAGTTGAGTTCGTTAATGTTCCCCGTAGGTTTCCCGCGGTTAAATTTGGTAACAATTTGAAAGCTTATTCAGTTCCTATGCAGTCCGTAGCCTGCACTCGGTCTCCTCCTGTAGCTTCTTTCCCGATCACTAAGACGAAGCTTGTAAAATCCCTGGGAGGTAACGCTTCGGGAGGGTTCAAAAGGAATTTTAGTACCAAACATAGAGTTAGATGCAAATCTCTGGCAGTAAACGCCAAAGAGCGATTTAAAGGGGGTCGTGCATAAGGAAAATGATACTGATCTATTTAAGATCAGCTAGTTATTGCAAATGCACTTTATTAGGGTTTAGTAGGTGCAATGTAGAGATTTTGGATTCCATTAAGGTGGACAGATACTAGAATTTAAAAACTTTCACAAACTTTTGTCCAACATTTCATAGCAATTAGGACATTCTATCATAGATTCATTTATGGTTTCACGAATTCCGACTTATCTAGACCAAATCGGATTTGAGTTTAATGGATTGAGATCCTTTTCGATTTGATTGTGAATGCCTGATTTCCATTATTCTCCTTTCGTTTTCCGCAGCAAAAGTTCCCACAATGTGATGGAATTCCTCTTTGAAAGCATTTTCGGTCCAGGGGACTTGATGCCACACATGTAAGGCTTCGGGTGTTGTAAGAGGGGTGAAACCTATAAAGAGAAGGCCAATCGCAGAGGCTTATTACAAAACTATTAGTTGGGTTTGAGAGGAATCGGAAGCAATGGGTGGAGGAACAATGATTTCCGAGTTTATCCTCAATGGTTTATTGGGAGCTAGGCAGGAATACCTTGTTTGGAGGTAAGTTGTGTTTTTTGTTTTTAATGTGCAAGCGTTTGTATGCTCATCAAATATGTGCGTTTGTTAGAAAGTTATCCTTCCTCTTGGTATCTAGGGTTCTCTAAATTTTTTAGGGTTTACCTGCTTCTTATAGGCAAGCTAGAGGTAGCTTTTATTTTCTTGGCTTTGATTTGATTTCTATAGCGCTTCAGGTCACTAAGACCTATGAGCTCAATTAGACTGCAAGGCTTGAAAGTATAGACTTCTCAATTCATGATGAAGGCTTGACTGCCTAATATGTATAGAGTTTTGATTGAACCTTCGACTATGATAGCTCAAAATCCCTCTAAAACTTCATGTCGAATGCCTTAGAAAATCTACAAAAATAAGAAAGAGCAAGTGAAATTAAAATGACGTGGTGAACCTGGAGTATGATGAGCAGCAATTAGCTGTTTGTATTGGTTGTATAGGAATTTTGGGATGGTTAATAGTACATATGGTCCTTTCTGTAGTTTGCATCCATGTGTGGGCACTGAATTTATAATTTTTATGTATATAAGTCCATTTCCATGCCTACAAATGTATAACAGACATACTATACACGAATAGTAGTCAGATTGTAAAATGAAGCACATTTTAGATCTTTAGCAGTGATATGCATTTTTATTGAAGTGCATGGTAGGGTATTAAATGTTAACATTGGTGTGCTCACACCACTTTATACACATTATGTTGCCATTTTACTTCCTCATGCATAATCCATGTTTGGGAAAGTAGTGTTTTCCATTCACTTGTCCTCTGCACGAGTATTTACATCCATTTTTCTGCTCACACTTTGTGCCTAAGTCACCTGACACGAGGACATGGGACACGAAGGACACAGGGATTCAAGCGTCCGACACAGACACGGTGATCCACGGAATCAGGACACGTAGGGCATATATATATATATATATATATATATATCCACGGAATCAGGACACATAGGGCATATATATATTAAAATTAAAAATATAGACATATAGATCCAAATTTATACAAATATTCAATAGAAATTAGAATCAATGCACATTTAACATTAGTAATTAGTATTACACATTTACAAATCAAATCAATAATCACAATGAGATTATGAGACACATAGATGATTCATGATATAGTTTACTCATGATAGTCATAGATCAAGATGTCAATGCTCAAGAGTTAGAACTGTATTTCTCATTAAGTCATCAAAATCAAAATGTATTATAGAATTACATAGATGTCAGAATGCCACTGGAAAATGCCAAATAGACCAATAGTAATAGTAAATACAAAAAGGGGTAGATCAAGATGGAAGAATAACGAGTCTCATCTATCAATAGCCCTCCTCCATGCCTGAATCAACAAACTTATCACTGCTCTCTTCATCCTCCTCCTCCTCCTCCTCTTCCTCTCCACCCATCTAAGGATCCATATCTGCTGGTTGGAGGATGACCCCTCCAAAGGATCACAATCATCAAACTTCACCAGCTCTAGCACTGGATCATTAAGATCCAGATTGGTTAATGCCAACTCAGTACCGCTGTCCAAACCCATATCAACAGGAAAGACATCCCACATCTTTGTCTTTCCCTTTACCCACTCCTCCCTCCTCCAGTAAATAAGACGAAGGTTGGTGTGCACATACACCATCGTCTCTGCTTTGGACTGCTCAAGCCTGCTCTTCTTCAAACTATACAAGTTGCCATATGTGCTCCAATTCCTCTCACAACTAGAGGATGATGTAACTTGAGAGATGATCCTCAAGGCTAGCTTCTGTAGAAGAGGGCATGCTGCCCCATGAGTTGCCCACCAATTATAGGGCTTCTTAACTCCCCTGTCTCCAACCATATCATAGCCTCCAGATCTCCCAGTAGCAGTGGAAAACTCTACAAAGGCCTCCTCCTCCACCTCATCAAGTAAGTCTCTATCCTGAAATAGACGCCTAAATGCTATCTTCCTACCCGGTGAAATCTCTCCATCCATGTGAGGAGGGACTCTATGTGAGTGCCCACCATTGAGCCATTCCTGACTCTAGAACTTGGGGTTCAAAGAGTGGGCCAAGCAATGCAAAGGTGTGCAATTCTTATCCCACCTGGAGATAAGAATAGCCTGAATGGTGGACCATAAGTTCTCTGTCGATGTCTCATACTCGAGACACTCATTCTCGATAACAATGGTCCTCATGGACTCAATCATGGAATCCCACCTCTCATAAACATTCGCTAGGATGGGCTGGTCCGTGTTTGCAAAGCGCAACAAAGAAATGAGTGGCTCCATGATCTTAATGGTAAGATCCACCCTCTCCCACCAAACATCATCTAATACTGTGTCCTTCACCTTTTTTGAAGCACTTTGATCCGTCTTTCTCCAGAAATACCAATACTCTGAAATCACCATGGACCCAAGAGCGGTTCTGACCTCCCTCAACCTCTTGAGCACGATGAATGAGGAAGCAAATTGAGTATCTGCAATTTTCAACAATGAAAGACGTGTGTACTCTTTGTAGATGGTGAGGGCATTTGTGTGGTTTTGTACAAAGTTACAGATATGGTGTGCATCCTCAATAATGTTGCTAATCCATGTCACATTTGAAGCAATGGATTTGAGTGCTAAGTTCAAGGAATGGACAGTGCAAGGTGTCCAAAAAATTTGTAAGAGTGAAAAAAGCAAGTATAAATGAATCTACAACACTAACAATTCAAATCATTAAAATGACCTTTCCCCTAGATAAATCTTGTGATAAATTCAAACAATGAGCAAATTAGCAATGAAAGGTGTCCAAAATGAAAATACCCGTGTATATTTAGTTTCCACAATCATGCTAGCAGCCTTGCAAATAGGTGCATTGTTTGTGATGATTTGTACACAAGAATCAACACCTACTTCTTCAATGATTTTGATGAATAAGTCACCCATAAAATGTGCATCCTTGTATTTCCCAAGAGCATCCACCACTTTCAAGAAAACTAGTCCATTTTGGGAAGATACCATGAAATTGATGAGTCGATGGCGTGTTGGATCCGTCCATCCATCAGAAACAATACTCACTTTGGAAGAGGGCCATGTTGATCTAATTGGCTCAAGAATTTTATCCATCTCCTTCTTTTCCTTAACCAACAATGTGGTTCTAAGCTTCTCTGAACGAGGAGGCACATAACCAGATGGAGCTCATTCAATGAGACTTCGACACATCTCAGTAAACAATGGTGACCGTGCAACATTAAATGAGATGAAGTTGAGGTAGAAAAAGAATGCAATGGTGATGTCCACCTTTTCTTGCGCCTCTTGTTGGAAAATCTTGTCCATTGGACCACTTGAAGATGGCCTCTTTCTTGTTGGATATGTATCACCTTTTCTAGGTGGAAATGGATGCCGAGTGACAGAGGGTTTCCTTAAGAATGGAAGAGGATCCTCATCCTTTTTCTTGCTTGCTGCTGCTACATTGCCTAAGCCTTCTTGATCCTCCTTTCCCATATCCCTCCTTTGGGTAATACTCACTGCTTTACATGAAGAAATCCCACGAGAAGGAAGGCCCAACAAATGGCCCTTAACTCGGTAGTATGTGCTCTTAAACTCATTCTTGCAAAATTTGCAAGTCCAAGACACATTGCCTCCCCCACTTAGCTTTGTCCCAGGCCCTTCTTTCCTAGTCACATACCTCCACAAAGGGTATTTTTTCTCTTGGGCTTGTTGTCTTGCTAAAACAGGGTTCAATGGAGCATGAGCTCCACTAGTAGCAGATGGAGCACTAGCAGGAGGAGTAGAAGAGCTTGTGTTTGGAGGAATAGGAGGGGAGATAATAGATGGGGCATTTCTCCCTTTCCTTTGCCCTTTAGCTCCTGCCCTAGTTGAATGAGACCTTGTTCTTCTTGTTTGATGGGTGAGCTTGCAATCCACCCAACCAAATCCACCCTCAATGCACTTGGAAACCCTTCAAAAGCCTTCAAATCTTCTTCACCTGCAAAATAAACACTTCTTAAAGCTTTCTCCACAAGTGCAAATGACAAAAAAGAAGGTAAAAATTGGTTTTAAAGAGGTCTCGGGCATCCTTTCTGCTAAAAAACGTGTCCTGATTTTGGGACACGTTCTGACAATCACGGGACACGCTGGAGAGACGTGTTCGACACGCTCTGTCAGCGTGTTCGTGTCGGACATGCGGACATGCGACACACAGCCCTAAATCAACGTGTCCAATTTCTTAGCTTTGTGCTAATTTTGATGGAAATTACTTTTTCCTTCGAGAGGACAATGGAACGTCAAGAGTTTCTTTATCCTATCACGCAACTCCTCTACCTTCAAATTACTTTTTCATTGCATCGAGATGTGCTTTCTACAACCCAAAGTGGATGAGATGTGTCACGTCTGTCATAGTGACGTGGCACATGTCGGCTCCAAAAACTAAATATATGAAAAATTATAAAAGCAAGCACATGTTAGCACCAAATTTAAATTGTCTAGATATATAAATATACATTGAATTTCAATTTTAATTTCCATTCATGCATCCTCACATTATGAATAAATATTTTGATGAGTAGTTACATCACAACTAAATCTTTTTGTATTAGTTTGTTTTTCCTTGATTTCATCTACAAGAGAGACACATATTCAAAACAGAATCATTACAGATCAAGAATAACTATTTTACTTTATAATCAATGAATCAATGTAATTTTTGCCTATTTGTAGGACTCCAAATTAGAATAGTTGGCACGTGGATGATTTATGATTATGCATTGTTAATTAATAATAGAACGATAAATTAGATATTAGTTTTGTGATAATTGCAAATTAATCAATAATTTGGTAATTTGCAATCTTTTACTTCATAATTCATTAAGTAATGTAACTTTTGTTTATTTGCCTATTGCATTTACATGTATTTTTTTTTTGTAAATAAAAGCATTGTATTATTGCAGAAAACCCCCTTTACATGGTGAAATGCAAAACTGGGCTACAACGGCCCAAGCCCTCCTCGGCCTTGCCTCTACGACACCGATTCAGACCATAAACCTTCCCAACCCAAAAGAGGGAGATCCTCGACTGTGCAGGGTTCAATCCTGAAGATACATACATTGCCGCAGAAGTCCAACCTAACTAAATCTTTCTGAAACTGACAACCTAACATATAAATAGACGAGAAAGAGCCTGAACACAGACAACCACAGAAAAACTAAGGCATGACCTGCCACTCGAGGCCAGAGCAGAGGCCGTGCCACGGGCATCCTGAATGCTGCGCTGAAGGGCTTCCCCTCTGCTGGGGTAAGACGCTAACACCATCCTGGAGACGAGCATCCACTCGACGGTTGAGGCCACCAGCCGCGCGCTGCTCCAAATCAGGGCTAAACAGAGAAATACCAGCATGCGTAGCAATTTGGTCCACTTTGAGATGCATCAGCTTACAATCCGCACTGAGGGCTTCAATCTTTTGACTCATGGACCGGCATTCATCGTTGTGCTCCTTCCATGCTATGGATAGTTCCAAGTCTCCTTCCTTTTTCGCCAGCACCTCCTCCACTTTTGCTTCCAAATTCATGGATGCATTAGTTACCAGGTTCATTAAGACCCAATACAACATGACGAGGCGGTCATGGGCCGAGGCACTCCCTACCGTTGAGCCCGGGTTGGTGATCCAACCTTCAACCTCCTTCCGGACCATCTCAATGGGCATCGTCGAAACTTGCTCCCACAAGACCTTCTCAATTCCTTTCGTAGCTTGGCGCGCCAATAACGGGATTCAGTCCTTAAAAAATCCAGCCGCTGCCTGAGCATGCAGCTGAGCCCTGGTGGCCGCTCCCTTGATTCCCCGGGTCTTGAGCTTCCCCTTGTCCCGACACTTAGTTTCCACACTGCTCGCACTCGGCTTCCCAAGACCAGACCTTGGTGGAGCCATTTTCCGCCTCCCTCTTCCCCTCCTTGCACACTTACAATTCAAGTCTCTTAGACTGCCAACCTTCTGATAGCTGCTCAGCTTGATGCTCTCGGCCCTAAATGCGTAGATGAGGAGCCCAACACTCACCCTAAGATTAAAAAGTTGGAGGAGAATGGCCATGATAACGGTTTTGTACGAGTTTTCGATCTCCCATATCCTGCAATAACGCTCCTCTGTACTTGGCCCGATGTGCAGCATCATTCCCATCGTCACTTCTAGATCACTATCCTGCGAAAAACCTGTCCCGTCACTCCTATCAAGCCTACCAAAGTACTCTGGATTAATGTTTGAAGGGTTGTCCCGGATTACCATAATCTTGAGCTGCATGTCTACGCGTGTTGCTCAGTCAGATCCCCGGTCACCTCATTATGCCTTTTGTCCCTGTATTGATCCTCCGTCAGGGCTACCGTCACTTGTCCTCTCCTGCTTACATCCAAAGTTGCGAGCTGTCGACATCTGGGCAGCCACTGTTCCGCCTCGAAGTCCTCCAGCTTGCCCGATCTGCAGGCCCCATTTACCTCAGCTCCAACGTTTGCCAGCAGATCGGAAATCTTGTTTTCCTCCAGTCCCACGTGGTGAAAGGACAAAGCTGGGTGGGATAGAATGAGGCCACGAAGAACCTCCAGTCTGCTAGCAAGGCGCCAGCTCGACGACACCTTTTTCGTTGATCGACCGTGGCTTAGTTGCTTGGCCATCTGCACCAGGATGAGAGAGTCGCCTTCCACCATTGTAGGCAGCCAACCGTTCCTAATGACAACCTTAACCCCCTGGAGCATGCCTTCCAATTCTGCTGAGTTATTGGTATCTTCCCTAAGCGACCCAAAGAAGTATGCAGAATTTCTCCCTTTGTATTTCTGCAAGCTCCCCCAAAGCCTGCCGTTCTAGGATTGCCCCTGGCCGCACCATCAAAATTTAGCTTAAAGACCAGCCGAGGGGGGGGGGGGAGCCACGCGTTGGGACTAGAGATGCCGTAGGTCTTGATCCTCTCACGAAGGCCATCCAGAGTGGCCTTGTTTAATCCCCACTCCTCCGCTATTCTCTTTTTCGGACCCTGAAAACTCTTTGTCATCCTCGCTCCACTGCAAGCTGTGAATGGTCTCCAGGAGGCTTGAAGTCAGGGTTTTCTAGACAACTTCCGAGGAATGGAGCTTGTCGCAGAAGATCCTGCCATTACGCTCCTTCCAGATGACCCACATGACGTTGCCTGGAAAAGCTTGCCATAAGGTGTGTAGAATATTATTTTTGAAAGTCTTTGGGTGCCATTCTTTTAGGGTTCAGCCCGGATCTCCTCTACTTCTCTTACTTCTGTGGAATAATTGAGCTCCTCTATCCCAAAGGTCTGAGGTGAACAGGCAAGAGTCTAGCAGATGATTCATGCTGTCCTCTTGGCATGAACATAGGACACACCGAGATGGGCCTTGAATCCCCCTCCGTCATAAATTCTCCTCCGTTAGAATTCTACGTCTAACCACTAACCAACAGAAGGTGGCCACTTTTGGCCAAGGGTTGGTTTGCCAAATTTTCCCTCGGATCTCCTCTTCCTCCTCTGGGATTCGAATTCTAATATTGTAGGCTTCCTTAATGCTAAAAGTTCCTCTTTGGGAATAGCCCCAACAAAGGACATCGTCCCCTTCTTTAAGCAGGATACAACGCTCCTGAAGCGCACCCATAAAGGCTTTGATATCTTCCTCCAGAACATCGGCATCTCCTCTAACTGGGGCCGCGCATTGGCGTTGGTCATCCTGGGTTGCCATCTCCCAGTATTGATTGACTTCTATTCTGCCTTCCTCCAGGCCCTTGGCTCTAATGTGCCGCCATCGAGGATCATTCCCTAGCTTGGGAAGCTGATTCCATGAATCATCCCAATAGTGGGCTAAGTTCCCTGCTTTAATCTCCCAGAAGTTGTGCTCCTGAATTATTTGACGCCTCGCCAACGCTTTTTGCCAAATTGGAGAACCTTGCGGGGACACGTTATATCTTATCAGCTGGGTCTTATGTCTATCTCTCGCATATTTTATGTGCCAGATTTTCGCCCATGGTTCCTGCGAATATTTGCACCATCGCCACCATATCTTAGCTCCCTGAATTTCGCCCATGATTTCGAGGTCTCGAAGGCCAAGGCCTCCTCTCTCTTTGGGTCTGCAGACCTGCTCCCAGCTGACTAGCGTGAATTTGGCCTTGGCTTCCCTCCCTGCCCACAAGAAGTTCCTCCGAATGCTCCGAATCTCCTGTAGGATAGACTTAGGAGTCGAGAGGACAGAAAAAATATACACAGGCATGGCCTAGAGGACCGACTTAACAAGGACCAATCTGCTTGGAAAATTCAGGGGTTTAAGAGTCCAACTTGCCAATCTAGCTTTAATCCTGTCTAGAAGATCTTGCCAGGACACTTTTCGAATGGTTCCCTGCCCGAGCGGAACCCCCAGGTATTTGGAAGGCATGGTTTACTTGGGGAAACTCAGAATCCTACCAATATTTCTCTGAGTGACCGAGGGAGTGTTAAAGAAAAATACCTGAGACTTGTCTGCATTGACAACCAGACCTGACGCCTTAGTGAAGAGCGTTAGACACGATTTGAAGGCGCAAGCCTCTTGGACTGAAGGGTGCCCCATTAGCATCGTGTCATCCATGAACTGCTGATGAGTCAGCTTTTCCATATCTTCGTGAAGCACTAGACCCCTGATCCTACCAGCTTCTGCCTGTGCTTGGATAAGCCTGCTTAACCCTTCAGCAGCCAGAACAAAGAGGAACGGGGAGAGCGGATCCCCCTGTCGAATGCTCCTTGAGGGGGAAAATAATCTTGTCGAAGAGCCATTCAAAAGAATAGAATAAAAGGGAGAGGAGACCAAGGCCATCACCCATTCTACCCATTCTGGGCTGAAGCTGTGAGCCTTCAAAATTACCTCCAGATAATGCCAGCTCAGCTTGTCGTAAGCCTTGGCTATGTCCAGTTTGACAAGCATTCCAGGGATGCTAGTGCATTTCAGAGAGTTAGTAATCTCGTGGACTGCAATGATACCATCTAGGATCTGTCTACCTTCCACAAAACTCGATTGCTCTGGACTTATCGACCCAGGGAGGAGAGGCTTTAGACGATTTACGATCACTTTTGTAATTATCTTGTAGATCACATTGCAGAGAGCTATCAGCCTGAATTTATTTGGCGAATCTACCCCTTCTCCTTCGGGGATTAAAGCAAGGAAGGTCGCATTGAAGGCCTTGAGCACCCCTCGCTTGCTCCTAGATTCCTCCATGATGGCCCAGACTTCCTCTTTGATCATATCCCAGAAAAAATGAAAGAAGTTAGTGGTGAATCCATCCGGGCCTGGGGCCTTCCCCTGGGCCATCTGGCTCAAAGCTTCCTCCACCTCCTGCAAGGCAATGGGTTTGTTCAAATTCTCATTATCCTCCCTAGACACGACCCTAGGGATCAGGGCAGTGATTTGAGCTATATCCTGCTCCCTTGAGAAATTATCGTTGGTCATTATGCCTTTGAAGTAACTCGATAGTTCCTCCTCGACCTCTTCCCTAGTTTCCACCTGCGTCCTATCAGCCCACTTGATTCTGTGGATCTTCGTGCCCAGTTTGTTATGAACCACCGAGTTGTGGAAGAATTTGGTATTCTTCTCTCCTTCCTGCAACCATTTGACCTGAGATTTTTGCTTCCAAAAATTCTCCTCCTGTTTCTCCCTGGCCTCCAGTTGTGTGAGGAGATCTTTTTTTTTTTCTTTCATCCCCATGTCCCATCCCAGGTCCATACCTTTTTTCTGGAGAAGGTCAATGTCCTGGATGAGCCTTTTCTTGTCAGAAAAAAATGTTGCCAAAGTCCTTGTTCCACGTGCGGATCCTAGCTTTGAGAGCCTTGAGTTTTTGCTGAAAGTTTTACATTCTAGTACCTCCTGTGATATCCAGCTCCTGCCACCATTGGTGAACCAGACCTTTAAAGTCCTTGTGTTCCAACCAAAACTATTCAAAGCGAAAAGGCTTAGGCAGGAAGGCATTCCCAGACTCCCAGTTGAGGCAAATTGGCCAGTGATCTGAGCCGGCAGCTGGGAGAACATTTGTCCAGATCTCTCCTGAACCCCTCGTGATAACTTCTGACACCAGGAATCTGTCTAGCCTAGAGGCAACAAAGTGGTCCCCTCCCCTCCTGTTGTTCCATGTGAACCAACCATCTCCGGTCTCTAGATCTACTAGAGAGCTCTGGGCTAGAATCTCCCTGAATTCCTCCTGGTACTTGTCCAGTACTCTTCTCCCTCCTTTCTTTTCCCTGAGGGCTGATATTATGTTAAAATCTCCTCCTACTATCCATCTCCCTTCCTTCGTCAGGGATTCCACCCACCTAAGGTGATGGTAAAAGCCTGTTTTTGGGGGAAGGCGCTGGGGCCATAAATATTGGCAATCGTCCCAGTCGTGCCAGCATCTAAAATCTTAAAATCCGCCATCAGGGAGAAGCAACTGGCACGCCAGTCTGAGAGGTCAACAAGCTTCGGCTGCGAAAGAATGGCAATTCCCCCCCCCCAATACCCTTGGCATCCGTTGCCATTACACTGCTTCCCTTGCATATTCTTTGGTTGAGCCTCATTAAGGAATCGAAGCTGCACTTGGTTTCTTGCAAAAAAAGTAGATATGGTTTTTCTTGTTTCATTTTCCTAGCTAGGGTCCTGATCTTCCTTGGGTGATTACACCCCCCTATTATTCCATGATATGATATTCATTGGGTAACTTTACTTACTTCAGAGAAGGCCTCCCGGATCGTCGGGTACTGACCCGATTCGATCATTACTGCCTCCGTCGGGCCCATCAGAGGCATGACCTCGGATTGAAACGACTGTTATGGAACTCGGGGGTTTGCAGCCCCCGTTCTCTGCCAAAACCCGCTCAGAGCGTCTCCCCAGAACTCTCCTTATAAAAATATCTTAACAGTGTCTACATGTATTAAACATGGTGTAAGTTTTTAAATCTTTTTTGGATGAGGTGATTTCAATGTGGTAAGTTTTGTTTTTAAGCAACATTGTTTTGATGCAACCACTGCGAACTAGCATAGATCCATCTGGTTCTATGGACTCTAAAAGGGGTTTGCAGCTCAAGGGATTTGATCCTTCTCGGCGCTTGATAGAGCCAGAGTTAAGATGGACCTATGCTGGTGCATAATCCACATTTCTGAAGGTAGTTTTTCCGAGTTACTAATCCTTTGCATGTGTTTATACCCATTTGTACATACTGATAATGGTATAATAAAGGAGAGAAAACAGATAATGTCCTTTACTTCAGAGTCTAAGTAGGTTTTTGTCTATTATAAATCTATTTGCATTACACTATGCATGTGTACACCTAATTTTGTAATATGCACATAGAAATTATAGTGTGTAGAATTAATCTATAGTGTGTAGAATTAATCTCTTTTTTAATGGCTAAAAATTATAGAGGCATTCAATTCATTGCCAAATGTCAAAGGTGAGTTTGACTTGGTCTGAATTGAGTCGACTCGTTTTGAGTTTGATCTGTGTCAAACTCACGAGTTTGACTTGGCTCGAATTGAGTCAGCTCATTTTGAGTTTGATCTGAGTCAAACTCACGATTTTTTGAGTTTGATACATATTTTTTCCAAAGATTATAGCTCATCTTCCATTTTAGCTTTAGAATAACTTGAGATATTCAAATGCCTCAAAGTTTTGATTCATGTCATTGCGTCGAGTTCTCAATGCTTTCTACAGCCCAAGTGGGTGAGATGTGTCACGCCTGTAATGCTGACGTGGTGCATGTTGGCTCCAAAAAAACAAATATATTAAACCCCAAAATATAAAAACTGAAAGCATATGTCAGCTCCAAGTTTAAGTGAACTATATTGTAACAAAAATTTATATAAATATATAAATTCAATTTAGATTTCAAATTCCATTGAATTCAATATCTAAGCAACAAACTCCACCCATTTGGCTATCTGGGTGATTTCAAAAGGACCGATTTCTACATTCAAGGTAAATTGATTGTTGTAGGTTTTCTTATAATATGTGGTTTCAATTTCAATGTAAATTGATTGCATGTTTAAATCCTAAAATCAGTAGATATTTAATATTTAATTAATTATATGATATTATTTTAATTCTTTAAGATGAAAAGTTAGAAATATTTGATATTTTTTATATATTTTTGTTCATCTTAGAAATATTTAAAGTTTTATATATATTTTTGTTCAATCTTTTTATATGGGCAAAATTTAGAAATAAATTATTGGCATAATCATATCATTAAACGAGAGAATTTAGAAATGGTACTACCATAATCATGTCATTAAGATGTGAATTCAAATTGAACATATGCACAAATTTACATTCTAGCTACATAGCATGCATTGGGGTCGTAATTCTAATTTTAGAGCGTCGGGAAGTGAAATTCGAAAGTAATCACATCAATTTGAAAGTAATGACATTCCATTGTAAATTGTAAATACACCAGCATAGATCCATATTAACTCTGGCACTATCAAGTGCCAAAAGGGATCAAATCCCTTGAGGTGTAAACCCCTTTTAGAGTCTTAAACTTGAGGAAAGGTTTGCATCTCAAGGGATTTGTTCCCTCTTGGCTCTTGATAGAGCCAAAGCTAAGATGGATCTATGCTGGTTTATATAATGTGCATCATTGTGTCTGAATTTAGAGCAATGTGTTGGGTATATGTTCATATATGTATACGAAATTGTCTAATTGTAAAGTTTGTTGTTTGAAGAGTGGATTGCTACATATCCCTCCTAATGCAAAGGAGCAACTATGACCATGAGAAATAGGAAGTGGAAGAATATATATAAAGTCATTAGACGGTGCGCATGGGGAAAATGGGTTGCAGAAATTAGAGATCCTAGAAAAGGAGGTATGGTTTGGCATGGTATATTTGATACATAGAGGAAGTATACTTCAACTTCTCAATGATCTATTTCAGATCACACCTCATTGCAAAAGAAGGCAATAAATTCACGCAAAGTTGTACTTGCATGTGTAGATGTTAGAAATTCCAAACAAAAAATCATTCTTTTGACTTCATGGAAGGCACTAACTAAATAAGTGTTTTCTTTTGACTTCATGGAAGATGCTAACTAGATAACTGTTGTTTTGCAAACTGCAGCAGCTCTTGCAGGAAGGGACGTGCGTTGGCATCAGTGAAAGACAGACGCTTGAAGTACTGTGGGATCTGTTACCATAACAATGCGTTCTTCTCTCCACTTTTTCACACCCAATATAGGCAGCGACTTAGTTGCTTTGCAGTTCTTCTCTCCACTCTTTCACACCTAATATAAGCAGGGACTTAGCTGCTTTGCAGTTATTTCTCTTGTTCTATATATCAACTTCCATAGAGTGAATTAGTTGTTATAGGTTTGGTTGAAGACAATTAAGTTTTCAAAAGTAGCCTGTTATTTTCTTGGGCTTTACATAACTCGGGCACCGCAAAGTAGAATTGTGTTACAGGAAACTATATATTGAAGATATTCAAGTACCAGTCCATATGCACTCTAAGTGGGGCTTAAAGGCAGAAGCGGCAACCTGTCTGGAAGTTTTGGTTTTCTTTGGCTTCTGAGAAAAGTGCTTATACAGATTTTCTGTTTTGTGTTCCAAGAATTGATTTCCAGGTTAGAATTTCTGTTTTTGATCTGCTTTTGGGTTTACAATGGAATGAAGCATTTTTGTGTCAGATTTTGGAGCAAAATTGTGATATTTTACATAACTGGTTTAATTTGAAGCAGAGTCCAGCATTTTAAGTTTATTATTATTATTTTTTTATATTAAAAAAATATCTTTGATACATCATGCTCCCGTTATAAATTTACTATTGTTCTAAGCATTCTCTTCCCTGATTTGAATTCCACAAAGTTTCTGAGACACTGGATAATGTTAGGCTAATGGTTCTCATCGCTGAGAGTCATAAAATATACAAGGGAGATCTGAAAAGGTTAGATAAATGTCATTGAAAATGTTTATTGGGTGTCTTAGGTCTCCTCTCAATTTTACAGCATATTTTGAAAAGAAAAACAGCACATGTAGAGAAAATTTCGTAATTCCAAAAACAAACAAACATAATTTGTTGTTTTTTAACAGCTGCTGTAGAGGGAAAAGTTTTGGAGACTCAAGGATGTGGGGATATGCGTAGAGACCCCAAATTTCAGGGGTTATCGCAGGTGATGTCTGGGGGCCACATATAGAGACCCTAGCTCAGATATTAAATATATAAAAATCCAAACATTCACATTAAAACCAACAATAAAGTTTTTGTCATGCGTAATTAATCATATAAATACAATTAAAGCATCAGCATACATGGTCAGTTTGACACTCGTAGAATTTGGAAATTGATATTCAAATTAGGATAATCATTGTATTTCTAATTTTTACGCCTAAGTCATAATGAAATACAACGATGGATCATATCACTGCATCTGTCCATTATCTTTTATACAGTGAAGAGTCAATACTGTTGTAAGAAATTAAGAATACTGACCTTTCTGAACCGTTAGCTCATCAAAGCAATGGAGATTTAGGAAAACTAATCTCCAATGTTTTTGAGCATAGAAAAAAAATTCTAAAGAAAACCAATTTTTTCCTTGCCATTTTTTTCTTAAGGTCTGATAAACTAAAGTTGATCTCAGTTGACAGTAACAATCAGCATGATCATCAAGAAAAGAAATGGAACAAGGGTGAAGATACTAATTGTGCTCAATCAGCATTTGCTTGATAGTTGATCCTTTTCATCTATGTGCCATGGGAAACTATTGACATCATCTATGGGAAGCTACCACTTTCATCCCTTTTCCCAAGTAGCACCTAAGTTCAAGGTGGTTGCTAATGCAAATGCAAAATAAACTTACATTTGGTTCTTCTGGCTCAAGGATCTATTAGTCACTTCTACCGCGGAAAAGGGTTTCTCTTCTCTTTGAACATAAGGAAGATAGACAAAATCTTTTTGGATGTGGGGGGCATGGTTTTACTTGAAAAGTTGAAACACTGGTTGCTTAACTTTGAACTTGAAGATGAATTCCCAACACCCTGCTATTTTGGGTCTGTCTACAGTTCCTGCCATTGATCCTATAGGATGATCAAACATTGGCGGAGATAGGGAATATGTTAGGATGATATATACATAAATTAGAAGGTAAATCATGAACCTATGCATATATGAGAATCTGTGTCAAGGTAGACTTGGAAAAGGGTTTATTTGATTTATTGGAAATTCAGCTGAGGGATTGGGTTCATGTTTAGAAGCTCAACTGTGAACAGATCCCCTTCAAGTGCAACTTTTTCCATTATGTGTGTGGTGCCAATGATTGCCGAAAAAGAAGAGCTGTGCTCTCCATCCACCTTTGACTAGGAGGACAGTGGCTTTGAAAAAGTGGTTAATCCAAGGAATAAAAAAGTTAAAAACATAGGGGCAGCCAAAAAAGCAACAATGATATGATACTAGAAACAAATTCTCCGTATTATTGGATACCCAACAAGAAGAGGTGATATAACCAAACCCTTCAATGATCATCCAAGGATTAGTTGCATCAGTTCAAAGCACTAGACAGACCTTTCAAAGAGGGAGAAATCCCACATGAAGAGACAAAGAAGTTCGCTGAAACAAGCCATGAACCCCTGGAATTTCAGCCTCTTTCACCTTTGAGTTCCTATGTCAAATTTAATGAAAGAGAGGGATCCTTCCCCATCCAAACCTTCTCCATTCTCTCCTCTCTCAGAAGAAGACTGCCTCCCGATGTCACTGCAGGAAAGACAACATAGAAAAGGTCTAAGAACAAATACTCATAAAGAAGCAAAGGAAAAGAAAGTGGCCAGAAATAAGGCACTATGAATGCAAGCAACCATAAATAATGTCTGTGCTGCATATAAGAAACCCAAATCCCTCAAACAATGAAAGTATTACCATGTAATTATAGATGGCTGGTAGCCTAGGAAGCCTGAAAAGATGAAAGTTGTTAAATTTGTTAATCAAATCTGGAAACCCTGCTATGGTTCTGCTACAAGAAACCAAACTCAGCCTGACTCCTCCTTTAGAAAATTTTGAAGTGGAAGACAGCTAAAGGGATAGCAAACAAGGGTAGAGGTTTTTCTGGAGATGCTGCACTGTGACTGGACCTGTGGCATAGGATAGAGAATGAAATAAATTCAGAACATTGGATTGCTTTGAGATATAGGGTAGTCTAAATTGAGAAATGCTCCCAAATCATAAATGTGTATGCCTTGAACAATGTGTAGAGAAAAATATATGTTAGTTTTCTCCTCATGATTTCTTCTCTCCTCACCCTCTAAAGAATGGGATCACAACAAGAGAGTTCCATCTCATGCTGGACAACAAGGATGAGAGTTGGTGCCCTACCTAGAAAATAAAGAGATACTATTATTTCAGATTTTAGCTTCACTGATAATGCACAGAAGGGGAAAGTACACTTGGACAAACCGAAGATTTGGCATGATTCATAGTAGAGAGGCTTGATTGCTTTTTGGTCTAGGATTATTTTTTCAGTGAATGCTTATCCCTCTGTTTCAGTAACATTCTTGTAACTACTTCAGACTATAAGCCCATGTACCTGAACATATTGTCTACCAAAAACATGGGACCTATACCCTTTAGATTTAGTGTTGTTGTTTTGCTTGGATATGAGGGATTTGATTGATATGAGCACCATACCAACAATTTGAATATCCACACACAAGAGAACATGAGAGAGCAACTGGACATGTATTAGAGGAAACTGTCAGAACTGTACACAGCGTATACTTATTGGTATTACTATATATAGAGTGCAAAATTGTGGGGAGAGTGATCAAAGTTGACATTGTCTCTAGTTAAATACAATAAAGTGGGTGAGTGATCAATTTAGATTAAGTCACCCAAAATAGATAAGAATAAAGTACAAAATAGTAAGAGGTTGAAAATCTGGATTGTGGCCTTAGAATGTGTGATTGGAAAATATTCCTCTAAGTGAGGTGGCTCCTACAACTTCAACTGGATATCATTCACCATATCATTGATGCCAAGCTGAGGTGGGAGGTCCAACCTGAGGGCATTAGGACCCTTTTTGTTGCATGATGTTGTAAGGACCAATGTTGCAAATAATGTGTCAGGGAATATATCGCTGAGGGTCTGGAAAGATAATTATCGAAAATGTCAGGGAAAATATCGGTAATTATCGGAAAATATTTGCAATAATAATCTTAGGCTTGAAGACTTATGAAAATATCGGACAAATTGGCAACACAAAAAACTCGGGAGAAATTGGGAATAACTAGAGAAACTAGAGATATTTGTCCCTTTGGTAAGGACCATACCTAATGGGCTTGAGCTTGTGATGATGTTGATTTTTGAAGCAATGCTTATCCTATTGCAACCAAACTCGGTTATTGACCTAAAAATATGGAGCAACCATGCTGATCGTGAAGTGCCTTATAGTTGGCATGTGTTTGTTGAAGGATATTGTGAACCTTGTTGTGGATCTTGGTCAATTTTTGCAGAAAAGGAGTAGCTTTATCTTGCTTCTTCTGTTGGTGGGATGTGGATCGGTCTTGAAGAGAAAAAGGATTCTTGTAAGTGGCAAGAGGTTGAAAACCAAAATAAACTTGAAAAGAGTGGCCAATAGAGATATGGAGGTACTAATCCTGTTGCTTGTTTGATTGATGTTAGATGCAGAGAACATGAAAGTGTGGATGTTTGTAGCTACGTGAGACATCCTCACTAGCTAATTCGGCCCAACAGAAGAACCTCCAGAAGACAAACTGTGTTGAAAATTGTGCAAGGAGATTACATTCCTCGCTAAGAGGGAGTGTTGATGTTTATGTAGCATCAGAATATATTCTCAATATGTCTAGAGAAAGTGAAAAGAAATGAAGAGCACAATTACCCCAATGAAATGGGTAAAATAAACCTAGAAGATAAACAAACAAGTTGACTTAAAAGATAAAATAAAAGATAAATAAATAAATAAAAGTCAAGCCCACTTAATTATGGAAACTTCTAGTGAAAAGAAGAATATAAATAAAGTGCTTTCACACTTCATTATCTCAACAACAAGTTCATCTCTCTCTCTCTCTCTCAAGTGGTGTGCACTTCTTTAGGAGGACAAGTGAGGATTGTTTTTGGGTTGTAGAAGATTATTTCTGGGTTCACTATTGTTGGAGAGTTTTCATCTAGCTTGTCTATATGACTCTCTTGTATCTGGATGTATATTGTATCTTGAACTGAAATCTCTAAATAAGAAAAGGTTGTTGTTTTTTCTCCCTTGTGGTTTCCCATGGTAAATCTTTGTGTCTCTTTGTATGATTCTATGCATGATTATCTTTCAATGATCCTTACTTGTATATACTGCAATTAAAGTTGAAAGAGATGAAAATTATATTGCTATCTTATGAATCAACATGGTATCAGAGTTGTTCTAAAAGAGGTCATTACACAGTCCGAAAAAGTAGATCCAAAAAAAGTAGTCTGAAAACAGTAGGATCGAAAAATTAGGAACTTGAAAAATAGGCCTATAAATTCAGAAAAAGCAGATTCGAAAAGAGCAGTCTGAAAAAAATAGGACCGAAAAATTAGGAACTGAAAAAGTAGGCTTGAAAATTTGGGGTCCAAAATTTTACGGGCCAAAAATCTAGGGTCATAAAATCAGGGGCTGAGAATATAGGATCCAAAAATCGTGGGCTGAAAATCAAGGGTAAAAAATTTAGGGTCCAAAAATCTAGGGTTTGAAAATCAGTGGCCAAAAATCTAGGGCCAAAAATTTAGGGGCCGAAAATCAAGGGCTGAAAATCTAGGGTTCGAAACTTTAGGGCCATGAAATTGCAGATATGAAATTTCAATTTTTTTGGTGAAGTTTGAATTTTCTGTAGGAAATTTCATATCTCAGTTTTCAGTCCCAAGTCAAGATGGTTGCTGGACTCAGAGTAGAAGACAAATTGGAGGGAGTTTCAAACTTTTGATCTTGGAAGAATAGGATGCTCATGCTCCTAAATGGACATGGTCTCAAGGATCATATACTCAGAGATATTTCAGCGCTAGAGGGAGTTTGTGAAAAATCAAGATTTAAGAAGAATGAAGCCACAACCATGAGGATTTTGATGGACTCAGTAAAAGATCATCTTGTACCTCTTATTGCAAGCCAGAATACTGCTAAGAAGATGCACGATGCCTTGAAGAAACTATATGAGAATGAGAATCCTAGTAGAATTTTGGCCCTAAAAGATCAACTTCGTCAAGTGAAGTTCACAAAGGATTATTCAGCTTCTTATTTCTTAAAGATAGCTCAGATCAAAGATTAGCTAGAAGTTGTTGATGAAAGTGTCCCTGACAGAGATCTTGTGTTGACATTATGAGTGGACTTCCTTTAGAATGGAATCCATTTGTGAAAGGGATATGTGGTTGTGGTTAGTAACCTAGTTTTGATCAGTTTTGGTCTAATGTATTCAAGAGGAAACAAGGGAGCATGCCTCTACCTCCAAGGAAAAGGAAGAAGAACTAGTCCTTGCAGCCATAATTGAAACAAGGAGAGGAAAGTGGAATAAGGGCAAGGAAGGCATCAAGTTAATCCAAAATCCAAAGATTAAGAAAGATATATCCAAGCTCAATAGTTTCAATTGTGGCAAACTAGCTCTCTTTGTTGCAGAATCCAGAAAGAAAGGAAAAGGAAAACACCATGCCTCCACTGCTGTTACTGTTGAAGATACTCTACAAAGAGGTCAACAAATGACGATCCTGAGGAAAGTACAAAAGATCATTGAAAGGAGTACTTACTCTAGTCCACTCTTTGTGTGCACCAATGATTGCATTATCTCTAGATGAGGAGATTGTTATTGGTGATGTGTGAAGATCCAGGTTGTTCTCCCTTCAATGTGCTTCCAACAAGAAAGAAGATGAAGATCTAAGGACTCCAGTGATCCTTGCAAGGAGGCAGAGATCAAAAGGGAGCCTACAAAATAATACAAGATAAGTATTTGTATTTGGATTATCATTTGCATTGAAATGTTCATTTGATTGAATTTCATGATAATCCAACGTTGCTAACTAATTGACTGAACTTGACTTGTAGGAAAGATCATGTGCATGACTCCTTTGAGGAGTGTATCCTTGTGAGGGATGGTTCCGATGGGAACATTCCCCTGTGTGGAGAGTGAGTTGAGTTGATCGTACTCGTCGAGTTGATCACATGAGATGAGTTGATCGTACTCCTCGATGGATTAAGTTGAGTTGATCGTACTCCTTGATAGTTTGTGATTGTACACCTCGATGGAATGAGTCGAGTTGTTAATACTCCTTGATGGACTGAGTTGAGTTGATCATACTCCTCGATGGATTGAGTTGAGTTGATCGTACTCGATGGTTTTGGTGGGAACGTTCTTTAATGCGAAGAGGACTCCCTTATGGAGTTGATCCTAGTGTCGGATGACCCCTTGGTATGGGGGGCTCTAGTGTGGAGCTAGGGAGCGGAGCAACTTGCTGAAATATGCGGGAAAGCTCTAGGGGGATTACAGCCTCCTTGTCCAAACATGGACTAAACTTGTGGGCCCAGAGGGGTGGACTAGTTGTAGTCATCACCACCTTTTAGTTGTAATGACTTGTAAATTGGAAGAAGAGTCTTCTTGGGGAGTACAACCTCCTTTTGATTTTGAGATCAATAAAGCAATTGGAAGAGGATTCTTCTTGGGGATTAAAGCCTCCTTTTGAGTTGAAGTCGATATAGTGCTTGGAAGAAGAATCTTTCTGGGATTGCAGCTTCCCTCGGTTTGAGTCCGATAAAGTGCTTGGAAGAGGTGTCTTCTTGGGGAGTTAGCCCCCTTTCGATTTAGGATTGATAAAGTGCTTGGAAGAAATGTCTTCGTGGGAATTGTGGCCTACCTTCAGTTTTACACTGATAAAGTGCATAAGGATGTAATCCTTTGTGGTTTAGGTTGACCAAGTTGATCAGGTAGATCAGATATCATCTTTGGAATGATGTGGTTCCAGTGGGAACAATTGTTCTGGTCAGAAGAACTTGACCAGAAGAGACCTTCCTTATGATGAAGAGATGTTTGATACAATTGTGATGCTCAAATGAAATCCAGATATTTTCTAGCATGATGATCCCTCCCTAGCTAAGAGGGAGTGTTGATGTTTGTAGCTACGTGAGGCATCCTCACTAGCTAAGACGACCCAACAGAAGAACCTCCACAAGACAAACAATGTTGAAAATCATGCAAGGAAAATACATTCCTTGCTAAGAGGGAGTGTTGATGTTTATGTAGCATCGAAATATATTCTCAAGATGTCCTAGAGAAAGTGAAAAGAAATGAAGAGCACAATTATACGAATGAAATGGGTAAAATAACCCTAGAAGTTAAAAAGACAAGTTGGCTTAAAAGATAAATAAATAAATAAAAGTTAAGCTGACCTAATTATGGAAACTTCTAGTGAAAAGAAGATTATAAATAAAGTGCTTTCACCCTTCATTGTCACAACAACAAGTTCATCTCTCTCTCTCTCAAGTGGTGAGCTCTTCTCTAGGAGGAGAAGTGAAGACTGTTCTTAGGTTGTAGAAGACTTTTTGGGGACTTCAACTTTTGGGGACTTCATTAGGGATTTGGGGACTTCTTGGTTGTATCCAAAATGCCCCCAACATATTTTAGGGACTTCTGGGCGGATTTTGGAGACATTCCGAGTAGATTTTAGTGATGTCCCAGGAAAATTTTGGAGATGTTTTGGGAATGTATCTTCAATTTTGACAATGGACATTGATGATTGGACAATATGATCATTTATCCTATCCATATCTTTTGTAATATTCTGAATCTAAATTTAAATCTATACAAGTTGCAGGTCAAAATATGGGTTATGTATGATGGATTTTGATTTGAGTTTTTGGTGATTTAACGTTGTCTTTCTAGCAACATAATTACAAGCAACAAAGCTGTCAACAAACTAAGAAATGCAACAATGATCCTTTTGGGTATTGCTCTTGTTCTTCTCATTTTTAGGTCATCTTAATTTTTACATATTGTACATAGGTGTCCAAGAATCCCTCAAGTCCAACTCTTCCTCTGTCCCAACCTTAAGCACTGCGAAAACAATTGGATAGTAAAGACTTAGATTGGGTACTAAATATTTGAATAAATTCCTATTTAATGTCCTTCTTTATCAATGATATCATTCTAATTTATTTACAAAATGCAAGCATGTATATCCCAAAGTGTTTTGTAGTGGTTTTTAACACAACCGTAAAAATTTGTAGAACTTATTGAGAAGGGAATGCTTTTTAACCCAACTATCATAAAAAAGAAATATAAGGAAGAAGAGTTGTTATAGAGACGAGCATTCTTCTCATAGACCCTTCATGGACCTTAATGCATATTTAAAACAATTAAACTTAGGTTTCCTAAAGCTAAACTACATTTTGCTCACTTTCAAGAGCCAATAATGGTCACTCAGCCCAATTCTTTTTTGCCTGAGCTTTTTTAGAACTATCAAGTGTAAGGGATGTGCATAATACCATATAGTATAGAATATTGTGCCTACAAGAAACTACAAATGTTTATGGTGAATTCTAACTTGTAATTTTTTTTAATATTATTGTTGTTCCCAACTTGTCGTCCCCTGAAAAGTTAGGGGTGCACTTTAGCCATCCCGAGAACTCGTGCCCCTGTCCCCAAAGCCAGTGCAACATAGCTTACTTGGCATGGAATTGGTTTTGTCATGAATAGCATCGACAAAGCCAAATACTCCAGTACCATCTTGATACACTTTTATTTTTCAATTGATTGCATTGCGAGTCTCATAATCAGGTACTATCCTTTCAATACAAGTGAGGAGCCCTTCCAACACCTCACCATCAAAATCACAATTGCATTTGTAGGAAAATGTGGGGTTGAGGAAGAGTGTTGTTGCATGAATGGGTCAATGAAGCATCTTGGTCTATCGAGTGTCAATCGGATCCCATAATAACATGTGCCTGTTGTGCCCAGCAGTACCTTTTCCCACATAATAATTCTAGATGGTTTCTTTGGCCCTATCCATGGCCTCATACAAGTAGCCCATTGTGACCTTATCACCATCAATAAGTCTCAGAACCTTTATCAAAGGTCATTCACTAAGCACACTTCCTTCTACTCCTTCCCAGAAGGAGTCAGTGTACACCAACTTAACAATGTTCTCTCATCCTCTCTCCGACTATGAGCACAATCACGCCACTCATCACAAACAACCATTTTCTTTGACTCAAAGTGGCATTGAAGCAAAGACTGAAGAGTAATGAAGGTGGTGGCAAAACACGTGATTGCAGTAGGCTGCAACTCCCTATTTTTGGTGTGCTTCCTCATGAGGTTGAGAACAAAAGCATGGTTGTATATGAACTTGGGGATGCTCCTAGCTTGATCAATCACCTCCTTGATGAAGTGAATTTTCCCCATATTCTCCAACATCAAATCAATACAATGGACAATGCATGGATTCCAAAACAGAGTGGGGTGTTTTTCCATAATCATCCTACCAACAACCACATAATTAGTTGCATTATCTGTAAATTTGCACAACATTGTGAATCCAGAAATCCAAGATGAACCCATCCATCAACTCGCATAAGAGTGCTGCATCTTTTACATATGTCGATGCATTAACTCATTTAATAAACATGGTACCTCTAGGACAATGTACCAAGAAGTTGATAAGGGTTCTACCCTTCCCATCTTTCCAAACTTCAAACATGACTGCGCATCCAGTGCTCTCCCATGATTGATTGAACTCCCCCATCCTAGCATTGATGCCCTTTTCTGCTTGAAAGATTGGCCCCACAACTCCTCAAAGGTGGCACTTTTATACCCTAGGTCGACTACTGCAATGGCATCACACTTCGGTCGGAAAAATGGATTGTTTTTACATTGGTGAGAGGTATGTCACTCCAGTAAAGACACCTCCCCATTACTCTGTTTGCTTTTGCCTTCTCAGTTTTCTTTACAACGGACCTAATAGAAGGTTGTGCTCCAACTCTTGTTCGTGGAACAAAAAAGGATGAGGCCCCACCCTCTCGGAAGGTGAATCCGTGGAGCCCTTCCCACTACCCTCACCGACATTGGTAGATAATGATACCCTTGAACTTCTTGCTATGCCAAAAGTTGCAAGCTCAGCTTTGTTTGCAACGATCTCATCTTTCTCTCTATTCTTTTCATTGATTGAGTCATGGGCAGATCTCATGATCTTAGGGGCCACTGCAGTACAAAGGCCAACATCATGCCTAGGGAATTTAGCTAGATGGTATTTCAACTTGCTAACCCCTCCCATCATGCGATGCCCACATAATTTGCAGTTCAAATTCTGCCTATTTGTCCCATCCTTGGGCTCACCATACTGCCAAAATGGGTCTAAAGGCTTTGTCATTTTTCAAAGGGAATGACAGCCTCAACATTCCAGCCTAGGGCACAAAAAACACAAAAAAAATTAAACCCATTAGAAAAAATAGCAGCAATTTGGTGTAAAAAAGCAGACTTCTAAATTTAGATTATTAGCCATGAAAAATGAGAACAAGAGGGTGGCTACAGAACTAAGAATTAAGCCTGCTGTTCCATTGAAAAACCCCCTTACATTATGATTGTTTTTAATATTTATGGGCATGGAAATCATTGGCAAAATGGCAAAAAAAGAGCAAAATCTAGGCAAGTAAATATGCAAGCAAACATGCAAAAAATCTATGGAAAAGATAGAAGAAACAGTGGGATACAGACCTGTGAGAGGAAAATTCAATTGGTTGGCAAATGTTTTTATTCTTGAACCCTAGGTCCACATAAATTCTTGACGGTCATGAGAAATGGTGTTTGGATCCCTCCACAATGGTTGATCATTTGATGGTCTCCTCCTGCCTTTCTCCCTCCTTCTCCAACAATCAGTTCAAGCAAAATGCCAAAAAAAACACAACTCACCTTTTTATCCACAGATCTTGGCACTTGGGTGCTTTTTTCCATCGTGGCATGATTTTTACCTAAAAATTGTGATTTCTTCCTAAAAGTTGTGCCGTCTCCAATTTCTAAAAAATCGTGATTTTTCCCAGCTGATTTTTTGGCTTGAGGAAAAAATTGCAATTTTTGAAAAAAGTGACGAAACATCGCTGATGTTATCTTCACTGCATTACGTTACACCCATTGATAACTTGATATAATGATACAATTCACATGACTGGCTTAGACAAGCCTTACAAATGACATCATTTGGATCATCTGCATTTTTACCTCTGGATAAGTCCTTGTACATTCTGATGGGTAACACTGAACATTATCACTTTTTTCCCTTGTTATATCAACAACCTTTTTATAGATCATTGATGTTTAATGGGTTATACTACAATGGTAATTCTTAGATCCTTCTTATACATTTCTTGATCTATTTTGAGCAATTAGTTTATCAATTCATTTGGAAAATCTCTTAATTTTGGTTGAGTACTTGTTTTATATTAATGGATTCATAGAATTTGTGATCAAGTTGTAAGTTATTCTGTCGTAACTTTTAATGTCAACTTAATTCATGCACCTTTCAATCTATTCACAACTTAAGTTATTTGCTAAATCACCTTATTTAGTTGCTCTAGAGAGTCACCCCTTAGTGATTTTCTGTAAAATCACTTGAGATGTAGGGAAATTTGACAGGTGACAGCTATCTTATCTCCATAGTTTCACTTGGCTAGAACCAATTTGAGTCCTTGCATTTAGGGTGCCAGATTTTGTGGCAACAAGCATGAACAATTTACCCACTAAAAATCTTAAATGCTTCGTTTGTCACTGTTAGCATTTCTATGCATCGCTTAGGTGCTGTCCTAGAATTGTTCATTTAGGCTTATGGAATATGGGTATTCTTGTGAAAAATCAGATCTCATTTTAGCTGAAATTAAATCATACAGCTATAAATTGTTTGCAACAATGATGCATAGAATGTAAAATGAGCAATAATTTCTGGTATTTTGAGATTTTTTTTTCAAATCAGGTGAGACTGGGGAGAACCGCATCAATCTTTAGAGAGTTGCTTGTATCATTTGTTAACACAAACAAATTCTTGAAATATTTAAATACAAGCCCTTTTCCTGAGACCAATCACCTACCTACCTAACATATAGAAGAGATGGGGACTAACTTTTGCTCAAACTGTTTGAGAGTACTCACTATAACTGCAGCAAGACCTGACAACAAAGGTTTTGAAAATCCTATGATTGCATACACAATCCACACTATAATAATACAATCCTTTGTTAGCTGGAAGTTTCTTAGTCTATCTCATGTCATGTCTTTTAAACTTTTCCAGGTGCACAAATATTTCAGTAAACCCATGATTTGTCCAACACGGGAAATATCCTTAAAAGTTATCCTTTGGGGACATATGTAGCCCTTCCAATAAGTTTTCTTTTTTGGAAGTTTTACATCATATTATCTACAATTTTAAGGGCTATTTCTTCTTAAATCTTGCATTCCTACTAAATAATCTGATTACTTTTAAAGAAATTAACTTGTGTACCTTAAAATGGACTGCCAGGTAGGTATTTTAAGAACAGGAAAAAAATAGATTTTAGATAACTTTAGCTTGACTTATTTTAGCAAAGTTGCTTGGTAAAACTTTGGATGAAATGGTCAAGTACTTGGAGAACCAATCTCATTTTCCTGAGCTTCGGAATAGCTGTAAAAAATTTAATGTAATTTACTCTCAGATAGTGGTATGTACTATGTACTATGTGTGAAATGACCTGATTGAAGTACAAATATTTTAACCTTTTAATTTGTTTCTGTGGTTCAGCCTTCAGGTAATCTGCACAGTCCTTCTGGCATAAGATATTCACAGGTATACATATCTCGCTCAGCCATGAGGTGTTCTTGATTGCCAATAATATCCATTCCATCTTTAATCTCTACACAATGACATACTGCTAAGCTTTGGGGAAAAATGAACATGAAACTTCTGTGTTTTAAATGAAACATAGATTCTGTCCTAAAAATTCTGGAGTTGGCTTTAAGCCTTAAGGGGATGTGGAAATCTGAGATCTGATGTTTTCTTTTGCTGCAGATCAGGAACTTTTGGCGTGAATTCCAGTAGTAGCTTCAATGGGTGGGAATGAATTTAGGTACATCTTGTCACGTGACATCAATTCACCAGTGGCTTATCAAGTGGTTAAGCTAGAAGGCAAGCTATTAACAAAGTCTTTCTCAGGTAATTTTTATATTTGCTTGGCATTTAAAACATTTCATTTTTGATCTTTTAGGCAAAATAAAGATAGGTAAAAACTTAAAAAGTGATACACATAGGATGGGTTAAAATGCAAATTAACTGTAACCTTGCATCAGGTATTATTTGGGATGTTTTGAGTCTTTTGACCACTTGTAAGTTGTAAATAATTTTTGTAGCATGAGCCTGTGAACACACAGAGATCACTGAGAGGGGGGGGGGGNCCAGTCAGTTGACAGTGATACTTATAATTAGATCAACCATTCCACATATGTACATGAGAACACAGATTTACTGAATGTGTAACTTATGTATATATAAATATGAATACGTGTTACATTCAAGGAGGTGCTTCAACGCCTGAAGAGGCTACAACCTCTGGTTTTATCAGCTTCAGCTGAAAGGGTGCTACAACAGCCTAAGACAAGCTACTACCTGTCATGGACTGTTAAGTCCTCCCCTGCTCCACTTTAACACCCTTAAAACATAAAGACGAAGACAGTATTTATCTGCTGGTTACAATGACTTCCTCTAATAGTCCTTGGACTGTCACACAATAACATCAACACTTATGCTTATCATACCTCGGATTTGCTTGATCTAACCTGGGACAGACTTCAACACTTGAGCTCAGATCGTCTTCTTCTACACTTGATCAGCCCTGAGAGCAATATCGGATTGTGGCAAACTTCATATACTCCACACTTCTTACTCGGACTGTAGCAGCTTCTTACTGTGTCAGCTCAAAACTTGGACTGTAACAGCTCAAAAACTTGGATTGTAGCAGCTCAAAACTCGGACAATGCAGCTGTAAAAACTCGGACTGTGGCAGCGTAAGACTTGGACTGTGGAAGCTGTAAAAACTCAGACTGTGGCAGCTTCTTACTGTCACCCTTGGACTCCTTCAACGACACCTTCGGTCCCCTCCACAGTCACCTTTTACAGTTGACTATGGACCCCTGTTATTTATCTCAGAGCTCTACGTCCCAGTGCATACCCAAAATAACATTCTTATGCTCTTATTTATACACCTCAATCTCAATGGTCAGGCTGATCTTAAAGTTTTCAACAATTATCCTTATTTTAGGGTTGACTTAACTTGTTTTAACCAACTTTTTACAATCAATATTCTATATGTAAGTCAAACGTTCTTAAGGGCTACACGACCCATCAAGGAGGAGCTATCAAGCCCACTCTTACAAACATAAGGGATTTTTTCTATATTTTTAACTAACTTTGACCAATTTGACAGTCTTTTACAAATGGGCTACAAAGTCCATACATAACCATTCAAGGGCTGCCTCCATACTTTAATTATTTTCCACAAATTTTGTCATAATAATATAAGTGGACCTCAGACCCAACTCATAAAAAAATTAAGGGCTTCTAGTTAACCTCTTCAATACACAAGGACTGCTTGCTAACCTCGACCAACTGTTTCTAACCCCGGCTTCTTTAAGCTCTTGATAGAGGTTTAGATATACTTCTTCAAACTGGTTTCTTGGCATGAAGTCTGCAACACAAAGAACCCTTCCATATGTCCATCAAATCTGATCATCACCTGAAGCTTAGGTGACACCTGAGGCTAGTTGACATCAAAATCATCACAAATGCCAACAGAGCCATGCATTATGCTTCTGGGATACAGTTCATTGTTTATCAATTTCATATGTATCATATCTTACTAAGGGAGATTAATATCTCTATTCAGCACACTGGAGATTAATATCTCCATTGAACTAGCCTGATGAGCAAATCTAGAAGTTAACATGAAAATTGCAAAGGTGCAATTTTGGTGTTAACATGTTGTTAATCAGTGGTTGCTTGAACATGCCAAAAAGTTAAAAGATTAGAAACTGGAGAATCAAAATCTCTAAAGAAATCCGACAAGTGATACAGTGATTGATAAAGAAACAATGGCTGATTCAAATGAATTAGAGGAGTCATTAGTTGAAAAAACACAAACCATGGAGAAAGGAAACAATAAAGATCTCGTGGATGGCCAGAATTAAAAATATTCTTATAGTGAAATGTTATCAACCAATAAATCACTAAAAGTAAAGATGGATTTTCCCGAAACAAGCCACACGATACAAGGATGCCTTGTCACCATCTTAATTGTAACAGTCATTGTATTGTTGAACGAACTGTCCAAGGATGGAATCATTATGAAAATCTAAGTGACGATCCTAGTATACTTGAAGGAAGCTCATTTGTGGAATCTTAAAATCCCCCATATCACAGAAGTCATAGCCAAACAGTTCCTCAGAGAATCAAATTAGGGTGGTTGGACCCTTCCATGATATGACAAGTTTGAGAGGACATTGAAAGCTAGTTTGAAGACATAGTTATCTCCATAAAAAGGCAATGTAATACACATAAATATATCTAATATCTATAATAACAATCATTATAATAAAACAATATTGAGTAACGAAAAGGTCACATGTCTAGAAGACATGTTTATTCATGTATGTGATCATTCAATGTATATTTATACATAACATCAAATACTATTGTACTTACTTGTTCATTATCTATCTATCTATCAATCTATCTATTTATCTATATATGGATTCCTTTATGTTATCCTTCTTATATTGGATAGTTTCCCATATATATATATATATATATATATATATATATATATATATATATTTTTTTTTTCCAGAGAAAAAAAACCTGTATTCATTCGAATAACATGGACTGCTCCGAAGAGCTTACAATTCCGCTTAGCTTACAAAGCTTACATCAATTCACAGCCTAAATGGCTTGCACTGTCTTTTTGTACAAAACTGTTCTGCATACATATTTTTTTTAACTTCTTCCTTTCAACCAGAGAATGGACTTTCATCTTGTGGTTCGACTTTTGCCTTACCGAAGCCTCCTGGGTATGTGCTCTTACAGCCTGCATCTTTTCCACAAAAAGAGAATTGTTCCGAGTATTGTGCGTTCATCACTGCAGCCTGATCATAATAAAAGTCCTGTGCATTTTTGAATTATAGAGGGTTGTAGAACAAAGAGGATTCTCCTTCACATGTGACCTCGCCTTCAATGATCCCTGGCTGGATGGCTAAAGCCTGTTTAGACAGCATGTCAGCTTCTGTGTTGAATTCTTTATAAATGTGATTGAAAAGGATACCTTCAAAGGAAGGTTGTAAAGACCGAATCGCTTTTAGCAAGTTTTGCAAGTGAGGAGCTCTTATGTTGTTTCTTCCTTGAGCCCACTCTATAACTGTCTTGGAATCCCCATAGATATGCAACTTTGCTAACTGTTTATCCTTTTCTATCTTAAGAGTAGCCCAGAGCGCTGAGAGCTCAGCTTTACTGTTAGTTGCTCTGCCCAGTCCCAGCTTAAAGGAGATTTTGTTTGTTTCATTTAAGAAGATTACCCCTCCAGCCCCACCAATGGGTAATCTTCACATTTTCAGGGGCTTCATCAAGGAACTTGAGAAATCCATTTATAATCCGTGCAACTTGTAGTCCTTCACCATCCAAAAAAAATACTCTTCACAACAGGGGATAATTGCAATCCTAGTAAGCATAAGGACTGCTCTTTTAGAACTCTGAAAATTTCTTCTACCTTTTCTGTGGATGTACTGTCTTCAAGAGTCATGCCAAAAACACTTAGCATTCATGCTGAGGATGTTATGCAGTGCTTGCAAATTCCAGATACAACTTGTGAGTTTTCTATGAAGGGAGATTGGAGAAGACACTCCTCCTACCTCTATGAGCTTTGTCAGAAAATATAATGTTCACTGAAGAGTAATCTACCTGCAGCTTGGCCATCATCACAATAAAAAACTGGAAAATTCCCTGCAAGAATTAGTGATAACATCTGGCTCCTTATGGGGACATGTG
The DNA here is from genome assembly GCA_001517045.1 of Pseudotsuga menziesii. Taxonomy (NCBI): domain Eukaryota; kingdom Viridiplantae; phylum Streptophyta; class Pinopsida; order Pinales; family Pinaceae; genus Pseudotsuga; species Pseudotsuga menziesii. Next base: position 256,038 of record LPNX010202374.1, read on the forward strand.
CTCTTGAAGAGAGCACACGAGAACCTCAACATTCTCTGGGCATTGCAAACCAACTAACCATGCAGTGGGGATGGCTTAATTCACATCCAACCACCTGCTTATTACAAACTTTGAAATGAAGCATAATGAGAAAACTATCAAATGTAAATGCTCACGCAGGAGCTTTATTCATCCTACCTACCTAACTTAACATGAATCTAGAGACTGTTAAGTGTAGGCATACAGCCAATGAAGTCATCCCAGCATCTTATCTATGCCAAGTTTCTTTTTTCTGAGCTTGGTCAGTGAAAGAAACAAAAATACATTCATCATAAGATAACTATGCCTTGCAGTCTGCTCATGAATAAAGCTGAATTGAAACATCAGACTGTTAGGCAACAAGAGATTATACTAGGCAGAATCAAACCGTGCACAAGAAACCTCTATCCACTAGTTGATAGGGCTCACGTACAACCCTTCATTGTCAAACTGTTCAAGCTGATCTGCAGAAAAAATAGTATTACCTTCAATGTGATGAACTTGAGGCAGCTCCAGCTTTTCATCAGGGAGTTGTTCATAAACTTAGGGCAGCTTCACATCTTCAATGTCTTCTATTATAGCCATATCCGGGATCTCTTCAGCAATGTCTTCAACGAAGGTTTCTTGTAATGCTTTCCCGATTGGATCTTCAATGGTCTGTTCTTTAAGCTCAGGATGGATCCTAGGGATGAGGGCATCATATTCTTTAGCAAGCTGCTCAATCTCATCTACTGTCCCATCGTGCCAGCGGAGGAGAAACCTCTCGAAAAAATTTGCCACTGAATCTATGGATTCATCCAAAAGGCCATAGAACCAAATCATTGCATCCCTTTCCAAAGTTATAGCAAAAACGACCATAATATCATCCTCATGATGAACATTAAAATCAGCCATCAGTTTGCAGAGAGAGGCAATATGATGGATGGCTGAAACACCAACATTTCCGTAAAATTCGGGAAGAATGTCATGCACCTTCCCACGGTTGTAGCACTGATTAGGAAATCCACAGATTTTTGAGAAATCTAGTGGGCTGTAAGCCTCGTGCCAAATATCATCCGGTTCTCCCATAAATCAAACAATGAGGTACTTAATTTGAAAAATGTGTTTAATCATACCTCATACCAAATTGTGGAGTCGCCAAGGTGAGCTTGAAAGCTTTCTGATGAGTGTGCTCACCTGTACACCCAATAGGATCTTCAAATCTGCAAAAGGACAAGGGCTCTGTCCCTTTCTGGAGTCGCCATGTGAGAGGAAGAATTTGCAATGTAATCTCTCACAGATGTCAATGAAGCATAATCTTCAAAATTTGGGAACTGGACTTTGTCCTCCACAATGGCGCCAAAATGTTGTCGCCCGAAACTGGCACATGGGTGTTGAAAGCCCAAACCGCGGGCGCGCAGGCTCGATGACAACTTCTCGAGAGAGAGGCCAATGTCACCACACCTTCTCTCTCCTCGCTTCAGGCTGGCTCTTCTCCAGCTCTAGGGGGGTTTACCTAAGTTTGGATCTCTAAGGCATGTGCAGCTGAGGGCAGGGTGATCTGAAGAGGCAACCTTAGAGAAACTCGGGTAGCAAAAAGGAAAATGATTCGGATTGATGGGCAGGAAGGGTAAATGGAGTCAGAAGGGGACTCAGAAGAGCTTTGTGTTTCGCGGAAGTGAGACTAAGCTGGTCCATTCCATAACCAGAGGCCAGGAGAATGGAAGTATAACCGACTACTTTTCATTACTCCCAGACCTTTGAGAACACAAACAGCGACAAACAACTTGGCAGCCTCAAATGCTTGCCCAATGTGTGAGATTATAGCCCTCTATGCTGGCTTGGTCTATAACTTATGAAAACCCGAAGCTACGACAGAGAAACCCAACATATCCTAAAAACTCAACATGATATTTTTCTTTATTAGCTCCAGGGAAAAATCCTCCCAGCCCAAAAGTTCCATCCTTACAATGAAGAAGCTTGCTTCTTTTTAAAGGCCAAAAAGAAAAAGGCTTTCCAAAAAGGCAATAAAATAATAATAAAATAAAGTGGATCTTAGATCCACTTTTCTCTCTACATGACCCACCTTTATTAAATGGAACCCATACTTTGACTAAAGCAACTCCATCGCTTATTAAGATTATTTCAACCATGAATTGGTTTTCCCAAAGATGCCACGTAGAGAAGTCGGTTTCCAATGAATGTGACTGCCATATCATAGCAGTCGCTGGCTGCCAAACAAACAAATTATAAGAGATGGACTCATGAGCCAACTCGAAATCCATGATTCAGCATTGGGAGAAAACAACACATGTTAAACACGTCCAAGTATGCTAGTGGGTTTTTGCATGTTGCCAGTTCCATGTTGTAACAGAAAGATACTCGGGTTGTTGTGAATGAATTCGTCTGCCTGCAAAACCATTAGTTTATCGATAGTTCTCCATAGTAGCCGATTCGACGAAAAACAAATGTTGAAATCGTCCCCAGTCTCCTTTACGCCAAGCCTTGAGGTCGAGTGCTGAGAACAAGGCAAAAAAAAGGGTGGACGCTCCGAGCCATGATCAAGCCAATCGACTCATACGGCGGTGAAAAATGAGCAAACCAGTGAGCTGGGTAAAAAAAATCCATGACTCTGCTATGAGTGAATTGGTTGCCAAAACTCATGGCTATACCGCTGAGCCTTCACGCCAAATAACTTGGCTGACAACAGAATGGAACTCCACGTAGCAGTGACGATAAAATCAACCCGTGCTTTAATGTTTTGGAGGGATTGTAACTTCAGAATGGGTTCGTTGGAGGTGGATTCCTCAAATCGTGGCCTCAATCGGCGTTTTCAGGTGGAGTTGTGCTCTGTTAGCGCACGCTAAATTTTTTTAAAAGAAGAACAATCACACAGCTCCCAATCCATTGATTGTGACTCACGACTTTCTCCTCAGTGCAATAAAGAAGACACCTTCTTCAAGCTGATTTGCAATGAAGCATTTCCATTCTTCATGATACGACCATTTTTTATTATGTGCTCTTATGCAGATTTTATAAAATCCAGAAGACGCTAGCAGTGAGTGATACTGCATTTTTAGGAGTCAACAATCCATTGACAGTGTTTGCACCATCTTGTAAAGCATCACATCTAACCCAGAATCAATTTCATTGAGAATTGCCAAATCAGCCTTGAGTACCGCAAGTTGCAGAATTTCATTGCTTTTCTTCTCTGCTTTTACGGTTTTGACTTGTTTCAACAGCATCATCATCTAGGGATTCATTTCTTGATTTGTGTCTCAGCTGACACCTCTCTGGCCTAGGCATTATGGATGCGTTTTTGGTAAAATTACAACCATCCTTTTGCTGAATCAATGTTACATTTTCAACTTCTATCAATTGGAATAAATCTTGTTCTTCCACACCCATAGCAACCATTTTTTGGGTAATTTTATCCACAAGAAAACATCTATTATCACTGAAATCATGTGCAAAATATCATTGGTCATATCACAGAGAATACGACCATAATCACTAATAGATTTGAACCAAGGCAATCTTTTCAATCTTTGGGCATTTGACAAGGTAACACTGTCCGCAAGTTTAAACTCACACAACTCCTTAAGTGAAAATACATGTGTCAGTACGACTGAGTGACATCCCCCAGCGACCATTCCACGTACTTCTTCAACGCATGAGTCAACAAGTGATGGATACCACATATATGTGGTTTTCTCAGTAGCTTCCTGACCATAATTGTTATAGCCCCATGTATACAAAGATCTTTTAATAGTGACAACACATGTTTGACTACCACCACATGCTATATCCTTGACTTGTATACCCTACAACTCGTCGAGGCAACGATTCTTTGCTATCATATTGAAGAGAGCGATGACCTAGCTGGCCCATGTGGCCTAGTCCCCATGTATAGACATCACCATTGTTTGCTATGGCTACGGTGTGATACTCTCCGTTGGGGGTAGCTTGAAATCCTCCCCAGCTCTTGCCCAGGGATCTAGCCCTAGCCTTACACTTCTCCCGTTCCCTATTTCCCATGCTGTCCAATTGCCAATAAGTGGAAAAGCTAACACCATAGTTTTCCATCCCACAGACCCATTTTTGAAGGACTTGTCAGGGCTTCTGATCCAGTCAATCATATTCATGTCTGGACAGTATTTAGAGCACAAAACCTTCCCCCACAGGGTATCTGTATTTTGCACGAGCCTCCAAAGGGACTTAGCTGCCAGTGCTTTGCTGAAGAGAGTTAGGTTCTTGATTCCCCATCCTCCCAATTCCTTGGGCAAGGCTAAGGAAGTCCATTTAGCCAGAGGAATGCCTTTGTTTTGTTTGCTTGCTGTCCACAGAAATGCGAAGCACTTTTTCTTGATTTTTGTCAAGATTCCTTTGGGAATGTAGGCTATAGAAGCCCAATAGACATGAATGCTCTGAAGCGCAGCCTTAATTAAGACCAATGTTCCTCCTCTAGACAAAAAAATGATTTGCCCGGGATGAGACTCACGATTCTACCTTTTGATAGAGCCACATCTAATCTTGAAAAGCATAACTATTGGGTTTGAGAAAAAAACCTAGATACTTGAAACCTTCAGCTATCATTTTTGTAGGGTAGGCTAGGATCTCTTTCGACCTTTGAGTTAAATCTTCTGAAAACTCATTGTGGACCAGCATCGATTTTTCTATATTAATCATCATCCCTGTAGCCTTCGAGTATTTTTCTATCAAAATGGCATATTCCTTCAGGTTTTCCTCATCCCCTATCCCGAACAACAGAACATCATCCACAAACAAGGTGTGTGTAACTTCCTCTGACCTTGACACTTGACTCCTGTAATCCTACCTTCCCTCCTTGCTTTCAGGATTAGCCTACTCAGGGCATCAACCACCAGAAGGAAGATAAAGGGGGACAAAGGACAACCCTGCCTTATTCCTCTAGTAGGTCTGAAAAAACCATAAGGAGATCCATTGATCAAGACTGCAAAGGAGGTGGATTGAATACACCCCATTATCCATTCAACCATCTCCATTTTCATCCCTATTTTTATGAGGATCAGCCTTATGAAGGACCAACTCACCCTGTCATAGGCTTTGGACAGGTCTAGCTTTAAGGCAAATGCTCTCTGCTTCTCTTTCTTTATGGAATGTATTGCCTCTGGTGCTAGGGAAACTGCATCAAGAATTTGCCTGTTTTGTAGAAAGCCAAATTGCTCCTCTGATATAAGCTTGCTCAAAATGGGTTTGATCCTTTGGGCAATAATCTTTGCTATTACTTTATAGATCATATTGCAGCAAGATATTGGTCTAAAGTCTTCAAAAGCACCGGCCTTCTGCTTTTTAGGAACTAGGGCTATGAAAGTAGCATTCATGCTTCCTAGCACCTTCCCTGCTCTTCTGGATTCCTTGACTACTGCCAAAATGTCCTCATTTATCTTGTCATAAAAACCAAGAAAAAATTCTAGGGTGAACCCATCTGGTCCAGGACTCCTACCTTTTTGAAAGGAGTGTAATACTTGCTTAATCTCTTCCTCCGTTATATCTTGGGTTAAATCTTCATTCATTTCTCCTGTGATAGCCCTTGGGAACAGATCTAGGACCTCTAACATCTCGACTATCGGGCATCCTGCTGGCTCTTTGAACAGGCCTTGAAAATGTTCCACTGCTGCCTATGTTTTCTCCTCTAAAGACTTAGCCCATGAGCCTTGAGTGGTCTTGATCTCATGGATTGTATTGATGCTTTTCCTTTGAGAAGCATATCCGTGGAAGTATTTTGTATTCTGATCCCCTTCTGCTAACCACAGAGCTCTGCTCTTAAGCCTCCATTTTTTTTCTTACTGTAAAAGGAGTGCTTCTTTCCTTCCTTACATCTCTTTTAGCTCTCCTAGTTCTCTCACACTGAAGACTCCTCCTCTATTATTTTCATATAACTCCTTAATTTGTAGTTCTATCTGCTTTAATTCTTCTTGTTGTCTTCTTCTAAACTTTTCATCCCATTCTTTTGATATCTTTTTAGCTCTAGCCATATTGTCCACGAATTGTTGCATAAAAGATTGATTTTGTGATTCCTGCAGAGGTTCCCACGCTCTTAGAATGAGATCTCGATATTCTAGCTCTTCTAGCCATTGGGGTTTAAACTTGAAAGGTGCAGGAGGTTTTACTTCCGGAGTTTGAATTGTCAGAACTATAGGGCAGTGGTTTGAATTGCCCCCTATTTCTACTATAGCTTTCAAAATTAAATCACTCCCTATCAAGTTTTCTGAAACTAGGAATCTGTCCAGTCTCTTCGAGACGGCCTGATCTCCTCCCCTCTTATTTCTCCATGTGGGAATTATCTTTAATGGAGCCAGATCAATTAAACCCTTTTGCTTAAAGAGATGACTGAAGAAGGGTCCCAAGGAGTCAGGTCTTGCATTTTTACCCCAAACTTCATTACTGGTCATAGTTAAGTTTAAATCTCCTCCTAAGATCAGATTTGGCATGTCCAAGGCTCCAGAGCCTTCTAGCCTTTCCCAAAAGGATTTTCTTTCATAAAAAGGTCCATAAACATTCATAATTGAATAATGCTTCCCTGTTTCACTGTCTTCCAACTCTGTACCCACAACTGATCCAAAACGCTGGACTGAAATCAGATTTAAGGCAGGGCTCCATGCTGTTAGGGTTCCCCCTAAACGACCAACTGCGTCACTGCTGGTCATTCCCCAGTCCTTAATGCATTCTTTTACCGCTTCTTTTGCCTTCTTCCCTTCTGACATTGTCTCTTGCAACAGTAAAACAGTAGGACTTGTGGTGGCTAAAAGTTGTTTGAGGGCGACTTTCTTGGGTACCGCCCCTCACCCTCTAACGTTTAAGGAGAGAATTTTCATTTAATAGTTCCTCCTAGGGCTTTGTCTCTAAGCACCTTTGAAATTGTTACTTGTCTGCCCTGCTTGACATCTAAAATCGCTGGTTCTGTGCTTTTGAAAGGAGGGTTTTCCTACCCAACTGAGGTTTAATTTCAATATTTGGGGCCAACCCTCCTGTAGAAATACACTCTTCCCCCGTACTTTTGTAAGCCCTGGGTCTTAGATTGTATTCTTTTTTCGCCACCTTACAAGGAGCTCCCTTTAGTATATCCTTTGAAGGTAATTCACTGCTACGTATAGTATCACTCTCATTAAAAGCATTAATCACAGGATTAAAACTAAGATCTTTACCTTTGAATCCTGTGAGTGATGTTCCTTTCTGTCGGGAATCGCTGAATTCGCTAGGGTTGAGTTGTCCATCCTTTGTCCTTTTTGCGCCACTGCTGAGGTGTCTTCCTCCCTTGGTCTCTGATCCATCCACATACTTGAATGCTTCATGAGGGACCTTACAGGGAGCTCCCTTTAGTATATCCTTGGAAGGTAATTCACTGCTACGTATAGTATCACTCTCATTAAAAGCATTAATCACAGGATTAAAAATAAGATCTTTACCTTTGAATCTTGTGAGTGATGTTCCTTTCTTTGAAGAAAGTGGAAACTTGTGGTTCTTGATTGGATTTCTTGACGTTTCGGGCAGAATGGTTCAACCAGAGTTGCCGAAGCATCCCCCCCCCCCACGGTTCCGACCCCGGAACCTCGCTCCGAGCGGGTTCTTCCCGGAAGCTTGCATGGAATCACGCTTCCTAAACTTGGAACCTCGAACCCTCCCCAAAATCCACGCTTCCTGCCTTTCCGGAAGCTTCACGCTTCCGATTCCCCCGAACCTCGCTTCCACCACGCTTCCACCACGCTTCCCCCCACGCTTCCACCACGCTTCCTCCTGAAGCTTCCCCGAAGCTTCTTGAAATGAAGTCACGAAAAGTCATATTTTGACATTTTTTTTTATTTTTTCTTTCTTTTTTGGCTTTGTGGGTGGGCCCTAAGGCTTTCTTAGGGGTTAGAGAGGGCCTAGAGCTTGCTACTACTCATGCACCCTCCCATGTTGGATTTGTAGGCTCTTCAATTGGTAGGCCTAGGTACCATACTATGAGATTAGTTTGTAGGCTCTTTAATATTTAATTTTTTTTTAATTGTAAGGTTTTTTAATTTTTGAATTATGTCATTTTTTATTATTGTTATAAAAAATTAATTATTAACTAGAAGGGGATTATAAAGAGCTATATAAAGAGCTGTATTAATTTTTTTTAATTATTGTAAGGTTAAAAAGGTTCTAAAGAATTAAATTAATAAAGTTAGTTAAATAGGTTTTCTAAAGAAATGTTTTTTTTTTGACTAGGGGAATTGGCAACTGGGGTCGGGCCGGTACTCGCGTGACACGGGGTCCAGGGATCTATTCCCGCTACCACTATAGAGTGTTTTGGCATAAGCCAACTTAAATTGTTGACTTTGCTATTTAGGTGTTTTGGTTGTAGTCAACCCATGTTTATGCTGTATTTTTTTATGCTTATGGAGGTTGCACATGCAACTTGCTCTTTTTCATTTATCGACAAAGAGACATCCACTGCATCTAGCGAATCAACTATATGTTAAAAAATCAAGGTATAAATTATAGATTGTGGAACCCTCACAAATGCAGTCGAATATGAAGAATTGAATGTCACTAATGTTGAAAAATTGTCTACTGTCAAAAAAGTTAAATCATTGATCAACAAAAGCAACACCTACATATATAGTTACAATTGAAGGTCCATTTGCCATTTCTAATGAAATTGTATCTCAATCTAAATTTGGAAGTATCACAAACATACATGTTTCATAAATTTTGCATCTAGTTTGACATTCTACATGTTTTCTTTTGAATATATATATATTTATGTATATATATATATATATAAAAACGCTTCCGACCACGCTTCGCTTCCGGCCATTTTTTGAAAAACACGCTTCCGCGCACCCGCTTCCCGCACCCGCACCCGCTTCGCTTCCACGCTCTGGCAACACTGGGTTCAACCCATCATCAGGAGATACGTGAAGGTTATCGCCTTGCCTTGGTTGACCTAGGTTTTAGTGCATTAATAGTCGTGTAAGGCGAGGAAGGGATGAGTCGCTTTTATAGGTTAAGGTCGTTGTATGAAAGTTTTAATTATTTCAGTTTTTTACTATTATTATAATTTTTTAATATTTAATTTTTTTTTAATTGTAAGGTTTTTTAATTTTTGAATTATGTCATTTTTTATTATTGTTATAAAAAATTAATTATTAACTAGAAGGGGATTATAAAGAGCTCTATAAAGAGCTGTATTAATTTTTTTTAATTATTGTAAGGTTAAAAAGGTTCTAAAGAATTAAATTAATAAAGTTAGTTAAATAGGTTTTCTAAAGAAATGTTTTTTTTTTTACTAGGGGAATTGGCAACTGGGGTCGGGCCGGTACTCGCGTGACACGGGGTCCAGGGATCCATTCCCGCTACCACTATAGAGTGTTTTGGCATAAGCCAACTTAAATTGTTGACTTTGCTATTTAGGTGTTTTGGTTGTAGTCAACCCATGTTTATCATGTATTTTTTTATGCTTATGGAGGTTGCACATGCAACTTGCTCTTTTTCATTTATCGACAAAGAGACATCCACTGCATCTAGCGAATCAACTATATGTTAAAAAATCAAGGTATAAATTATAGATTGTGGAACCCTCACAAATGCAGTCGAATATGAAGAATTGAATGTCACTAATGTTGAAAAATTGTCTACTGTCAAAAAAGTTAAATCATTGATCAACAAAAGCAACACCTACATATATAGTTACAATTGAAGGTCCATTTGCCATTTCTAATGAAATTGTATCTCAATCTAAATTTGGAAGTATCACAAACATACATGTTTCATAAATTTTGCATCTAGTTTGACATTCTACATGTTTTCTTTTGAATATATATATATATATAAACGCTTCCGACCACGCTTCGCTTCTGGCCATTTTTTGAAAAACACGCTTCCGCGCACCTGCTTCCCGCACCCGCACCCGCTTCGCTTCCACGCTCTGGCAACACTGGGTTCAACCCATCATCAGGAGATACGTGAAGGTTATCGCCTTGCCTTGGTTGACCTAGGTTTTAGTGCATTAATAGTCGTGTAAGGCGAGGAAGGGATGAGTCGCTTTTATAGGTTAAGGTCGTTGTATGAAAATTTTAATTATTTCAGTTTTTTACTATTATTATAATTTTTTAATATTTAATTTTTTTTTAATTGTAAGGTTTTTTAATTTTTGAATTATGTCATTTTTTATTATTGTTATAAAAAATTAATTATTAACTAGAAGGGGATTATAAAGAGCTCTATAAAGAGCTGTATTAAATTTTTTTAATTATTGTAAGGTTAAAAAGGTTCTAAAGAATTAAATTAATAAAGTTAATTAAATAGGTTTTCTAAAGAAATGTTTTTTTTTTGACTAGGGGAATTGGCAACTGGGGTCGGGCCGGTACTCGCGTGACACGGGGTCCAGGGATCCATTCCCGCTACCACTATAGAGTGTTTTGGCATAAGCCA
>LPNX010202374.1:267088-316621 GCA_001517045.1 Pseudotsuga menziesii
TTTAATTATTATAAGAAGTGTTTTAATTTTTTAAGGTTTTTTATTAAAAAAGTTAGTTAATAAGTGTAAAGGTTTATGTTAGTGTATGGGTCTTTTAAGGTTTTATTATTTTCTATTTTTAGAATTAGGTTAAATTGGGGTTTAAAGGTCTCATTTTATTTATTTAAATTAGGTTAAATTAGGGTTTTAAAAATATAATAAACTTTTTAATATATCTTTAAAATTGAGTGAAGTTTTAAGGGAAATTAGTAAAATTTTTTACTAGTTATAAAAATGTGGTGATGAATTTTTACTAATTTTTACCAAGGGAACCGAGCCGTCCTTTTGCATTTGATAATGTGGTGAATAAAGAGGGTTGAACTCTCTCAGTGGATGCCCAATTTGATTGGACAGGCTTAGTCAAATATTAGTGATGAAATTACATTTTTTGATATCTCTTATTTTTCTCTTCTTATTTCTCCAATATGGGTTGATCATTCAATGTATATTTATACATAACATCAAATACTATTGTAATCACTTGTTTATATATATATATATATGGATTCCTTTATGCTATCCTTCTTATGTTGGATAGTTTCTCATATATATATATGGATTCCTTTATGTTATCCTTATGTTGGATAGTTTCCCATAAATGAATTATTGTTCATTACAATTTCACTCTCCCCAAGGGGGCTCTAGATTAGGCAATGACCTCTGGAGAGCGGAAGGTAAGATACAGATAAAGGTCCTTGCTGGATGTCGATTCAATGTATCTTCGGAGATGACGCAATGACTCTACTAGTCTGAAGATGGTCTCAATCTGAAAGGGGTGTGCCACAAACTTTGCCTGAATGATAGGTTGGGGAACCGTCCTTTTGCATTTGATAATGTGGTGAAACAAGAGGGTTGAACTCTCTCAGTGGATGCTCAATTTGATTGGACAGGCTAGTCAAATATTAGTGATGAAATTACATTTCTTGATATCTCTTATTCTTCTGTTCTTATTTCTCCAATATGGGTTGATCAAATCCTCAATATCCATTGTGGAAATAGGCGGAGAAGACAAAAATGAGATTATTGATATATGGATTTTTAGTTGACTGTTCAGTGTTTTTCTAATCATTGTATGGTTGTTCAAAACTTCAGTGAAGCAATGCACATGTTTTTGTTGTTACTTGCTGAAAATGATATTACGGCATTATGCAATGTGCATGATTTTAAAATTTTAATTTTAATTTTTATAAACTTTTTCATATATATCTATCTGTCTATCTATCTATATATATATATTGTACCCCTAACAAAGTCAAGTCCTGTGTTAAAAAGTGCTGCACCCATCCCTGTCCCTGAACTCAGGTACCTTGGCAACTTATGAACTTGTTAGCCATTTTGACATTTTCTTTTTCTTTTTATACTGACTTGTCAATATTGATATAAACTTTCATTTTGGCAATTGGATTTTTTTAAATCTCTGCATTGAGATTCAAGTCATAAATTGTGCATTATTGCTTTATGCATGAATAAATTTAAAATATATGTTATTTGAATGTGAAAGATGGATCTTTTATTTCCGATGGAAATCTCCTTCCTATATTTGGAATACCCATTTTCTGTTGTTTCCGATGTTCCCTCTTGATGTCCATTAACATTTCCCGAAACTCGTTTCTTATTAATTCCTGTTTCCGATTTCTGATGTTTGGTGTCACATTGAATTTTTCTGATATATTATGCTATTGTTGAGAGTTTCTAAACATTCGAAATCAGCTTGTGACAGAAGTTCCATGATTTTGCAGAGTGGGAAAATTGTATAGAGAACCTCACACCTGAGCTTTATGTTGAGTGTGCTTTATATCTTGGTGGTGATCCATTTGGACTTCCTACAAGAACAAGGTTATAAAGAAAATGGAGCTTTGCATTCCTTTTATGACACTTTAGATTGTTTCACCAATTCTAGTTTTCCATTATGTTGAGTATGTGTTATAGTCACAGATTTTCTATTGTCCAAGAAAACATTTGTGTAGAGGCAGAATGAGATATTAAATTTGTAATTTGCCTTGCTAAATTAAGCTTCAGGATTTGCATTTTTTACAATTAGTGTGAATGCCAATATTCCTGATTTCCTAAAGAAGTTTCATTTCACTTTCACAGGTTGGAACCTACAGGGGAGCCAAAATGCTGGAAAGAGTTTAGTAAACTGAGTGCGAAGTACAGGGATTTGACCGCGGATGCACAACTTGCTTTCACAGTAAGTTTGAGTAGGCTTTGTATTATTGCACCGTATATGAGTGTAGATCAGAATTCAGGGATAAGTGGGAGCAAAGAAAATACTCATGGATATTTCACTGCTGCCATTAATTTGAAATTTTCTTGACATCGAATTTTGCCTTTGATTAAAGCAATTCTTGATGCTAGAGGAAATTCCTAGATGGTGGATATGTAAGTTGTAGAACTTCAGAGTGCTTTATGCACAAATATACTAATGCCCACCAAATACAATCTGCAGAGAATTGCAATTCACTACGACAATCGAACAGTTCTAACTTCTGACAATTTACTGACCTGATTTCAAAGATGACATTGACAGATGATGGAAATATATGTGGGATTCCTTTATTTTGGTCCTTGCCATGGTAACATGCTAATTAATTATCATAGTACATGAGCAATGATGCACAAATGAAGATTGACAACCTTTGTCACTGCCCCATGATTGATAAAGCTAACATTCAAAGACAAAGAGGTTCTTGATCTAACGTTTGTGTAATTAATTTCAATAGATTTTTTCATGGGGCATTGGGTTGAGGTTGTCAAAGACAGGGATCAAAAGCAATAAAGTGTGGTCTGTGGATCTAAGGAATTGAACAGACTTGCATGTTACAATATCAATGTTCTTATCCCTTCACATGCTTTAAATCTTACCATCATGCTTTACCCTGATTCCTATCATCTCATCCTTCCCTACCAGATCAGTGGTGGCCTAAAAATAGCGCAAACCCACAACAGTCAGACTCAATCTGTTGAAATATAGAATGATACCCCTAAAGAAGGCTAGAAAGTTTGTCCCCAAAATTTACCACGAGGTAACATGTCTAATCATTAATTTGATGAATATAAGGCTTCTTGTTCCAAGTTGTCTCAGCATGCCTTGCTCAACTATTTCATAGGAAGGGTGCCCTGTAAGAACATGATTAAGCTGTGGGTGAAGGTGGTCATATCAGCCTCACGGATGGTGCAGTAAGTGAGTTTGGAATATGACCAAAGGGGTTTTCATGTTTACCTTTTGGGGTGCCAATGCTTGCAAGGAAGTACATAAATGTGGTCCTTGGATTTGCAGGAAAACAATTGCTGTCTTTTCTCACTGAAGGAAAGGAAGAAGCCTGTGAAACCAAAAGATTCTAGTTTCCTAGTGGAGTTGGGGCAAAACAGGAAGGTTCTCCCTAGTTTGGTAGCCATCTAAGGGGTTGTTGGCAATTTTTGTTTGAAGGTAGAAGTCAACAAGAAAACCCTCAGCCCACTGGATAAGTAGACTCTTACCTCAAAGGGGTAACTTTGTTAACAAGTTTTCATTGGTTACTAATCTCTGATTAAGTACAATCATTGTTCATTTTATGTGCAGGTTATTGAACTAGATTGCTTCACAAACAATAGGATGACTTCAAGTGAAAAAGCACCTTGAGTGGGTGCATCTCCTCTTATATCCACAAAACAAGGCCAAGGCACCAATAGAGATGATAAACAAACGGTAAAACAGAGATGTCTCAGTGACTGGATCCTAGACCACAAGATTAAGCTACTAAGTAATGACTAGTGAGTTCAATTTGAATACAATGAATACAATAGTAAATAAAATCAGATCTGCAAATTCTTAGTAACTTGTGCAATTAATGACAGGTCTAGGCTGATAAATGGTGCTAGAGTTGAATAGACTGAATACTACCCTGGGGGAATAAACTCAACAACTTAGAAATGCCCAAAATAGGCCCCAAATCAATAAGTTAAATCTCTCCAACGCAACAGAAATATTTGCTTGGCTGGAATATAAAAGAAAAGTTGGAGGCTCAGTTTTTGCAGTGAGAAATCAATTGCATAACATAGAGTGTTCACTCAGCAAGTATTCCTTTCAGCCCTTGCCTAACACAGAGTGCTCACACAGCAAGAATTCAATCCTTTCCAAGCATACTCAGCAGCCTCCTGCTTCCTCGTATATGCTCAGCTTTTATAGCTTTTGGTTTTGGTTTTGCCTAGGTCTTTCGCAGCTACGGCCTATTCCCCAAGGGATCTCCGCCGCCTGCTACGTTCCCTTATTTTCCCAGGGTGTATCCGCTGCCATCATGGTGAATTTCGGCGTCGGGTATACTTGCCTGAGAACCACTCTTTTCCACCTCTGCAATGGCACGCACAGTTCCTCTTTCAACGTGTCTTGTCCCCATCGTTCATCATTATACTTGCAAGCCAATGTTTCGGTTACAGCCGTCCACTAGGGACCGATTGGTGGATTCCAAGCCAGCCAATCTCATTAACAATTACAACAGTAAATCAAAATGTTAATCTATTGGGGGATATTACAATACTAGAAGAAAGAATCCAGAGATGATGGTTCAAGAAAAAAATCAGATGTAAGCCTTGTCTTCTCTAGGCTTTGAGGACAAAGCTTCTCTAATGGGAAGGCAATGCTATATAAACAATATGATATAAATTAGCATTAATTATTAATATTAATATAAATTAATATTCATAATTAATAATTAGTAAAATAAGAAATAAATAATTAAATAATTATAAAAAGTCAAAAGACATGACTTATATTGAAAAGGTGCAAAATGGTTTATAAAAACTGCGACAATGTAAATGTAAATCATTACTTATCTTATCAAATATATTTTATTATCCATACATGGATTATTTATTTTATTTACATTGGGTCTTCCCATAAGAAACAGACTTTTTAACTGTTTCAGGCCCCAACTGCTGTATCAATTACTGGTGCACAATGAGAAAGAGCACAAGCATGAGCATGTCCTAGGTGAGACTTGAAAATTGGTTGGGCTTTTACAATGCCTCGTTTTCACCAACGTGGCAAGTCATTGTTGACAAATTGCTCATTTTTATTTACAATATATGTTTGAATGTATATCATCATTGTTTCTCCATATCGTTGGTCCAAGCCCGGTTTTAACTCTAGTCTCAAATCTGGTTTAGCCTCTCATTTGCCCAAGTCTTAGATGGTCCAAGGCAGACCGGATATCTAGCTAATATCTAATAGTCGATCTTGGTTTGTATTGTAACAATAATCATTATGCACATGGATTGCCCACATTTATGTTTTAGGTATAACAATTTCAGTCCACAAATAACAATTGTCTGTTTCTTCATTATTTTCTCTATGTACATTGACATGCAATTCTAAGGGCTCGAGATATTTATTTTGAGCTGGTGAAGTTCAGGGATTGAAATTTTTAAACTTTTGGGCTTAATACTTTTGAGTTTTCTTAACATGCTATTGTGATATTAGGAGAACATGATATTTTTCTTGATCCAAATGACTGCATTGTTGGTGCAATTAGTTTCTGTATTGCATTTAATGCTTACTTTTGACCAGTCTATTATGTTAGTTTCTGTTGGTGATATCTTGTAGGAGCTGTACTACATAGTGCATGCAGACCCTTTGGATGGGTTTGGCAAGGGATAGAGTTTGCTATATATGTTTATGATGCAGTGGCTAACCTTTTGGCTTTTGAGAGGGTCGATAAAATTATAATTGTCTCAGCTTGTAGTTATGTATCTGATATGTTTTAGTTCTTTATTCTTGAGATAGTTCAATTTTTTGAGTGGCTAGAACAGAACTGATTTCTGGGGATAACTGCATGATTAACTAGGGACATGCCAAGAACTGACATGGAGATAACTGCATGATGAACATGATTGATTTGAAACTGCAGGTTTGGGATGTTTCTTCTCTCAAGAAGGATGAGATCATTGGTGGTGCAACCTTCCGTCTTTTCAACAGCAAGAAACAACTTAAATCAGGACAGCAGAAGCTTAGGCTTTGGCCTGGGGTAAAAGCAGATGGGTCGGTGCCTACTACTACACCTGGAAAGGTGAATGTTCAACGATTTAAATTGAGAAGTCTAGATCCGAAGCTTGCCTTAAATTGCTAAAAGCTTGATATCCTAGTAATGTGTGAATCTTATATTTCATAATAGGCTTTGTTCAGCAAATTTCATATTACGTTAGATAAAATCTGTAAATAAGCTTACATATTATTTTAGAATCAGAATGCTGATTACTACTCGGATACAGGTACCTAAGTCAGAACGTGGAGAAATTGAGCACTTGGAGAAGCTAGTCAACAAGTATGAACGTGGGCAGATTCCATCTATTAATTGGCTTGATGAGCTTGCATTCAGAGCCATCGGAAAAATCAAAGAGAGAGAAAGTAGATGCACTGGGACATCTTATTTACATCTTATTGTTCAACTAATTCCTTTTGAGCACCAAGTTGCTTTCCAGGTTGGCTTTTTAACATGTTTGTAGGTTAATCGTTATCCTAGCAGGGTCAGCCGTTTCATCTTATTTGTGTGAAAAACAAATTTAATACTTGCAGGTTTACATGTGTTTTTATCAACTCCTACAAACTTTGTTTGATCATATGCATCCAGCATCTTCAATACATGCAATTTGTTCTAGAGGATTTCTGTATATTGACCATTAATAATGTTCTAGCAATGCTGTTATTTACCATTAGAAATACTTTTCTATTATGTGTTGGAGAATGCTTCAAGATAGTTCCAGTTCCTCTCAGCCATATTTAGAGAATTTTTATGAGGAAATTCATCTTGTATTATACATAAAATATGTGAAAAAAGCAAAAATAAAATATGTACTGAATCTCAGGGTGCAGTTAGGGCATCTTTCTCAGTGCTAATAAAACTGAGACAAGTTTCAAATATGCAAAAACATCGGCACTCTTGATGTGTTTGATAAAAAAATTGTCTTTCTTGGAACTGAAAACATACCTCTTCCTGCGAAATCCCAAGGAAAGAAGAAACTTAGCCAAGATCAATGTCAAATATACACTTACATGTTAAATTCCAAAGGGAATACAAAGCAGTATTCCAAAGGATGATAAAAACCAGGTGGACCAACTGTTTAGAATCACCAGCCGGGTAAATCCTTGTAGATTATAAGCTGAGTGAAAGGACCATACAGTAAGGACTCGTGGATTCTTTGTATTCAACGCATCTTTGAATCTGTGGAACTGCACCTAGCATTCACAGTTGATCCAAGTGGGAAGTGGGGTCTTTTTATGCAGAAATGAATACAATATCTTACTATTGTAATCTTGTAGGGGCTTACCAAATGAGAAACACCATTCCCTCCAAATTGGACCCTACATCTGGATATACATCTTGAACAAATCCTCAGAAGGGATAGCCTTTGAAGTTCTGTAATAGGTGGTCTGTCTGAAGTAAGAAGTTAGAACACTATAGTGCGTTCCATTCCAATCAAGACAGAGAATTGGAGTTCCACAAATATTTTCATAGAAAGATGCCTTTCCTACTTATTGTAACCTAAGTTGCATGAAACAGGGAAATGAGGATGCGTTGGAAATGTGCCCCCCCAAATTTTTGGAAATGGGGAAACACGATATATATATATATATATATATATAAAAGCAAAGACATTTAAAAAAATGAATGTAAAACATAAATCATAAATCATACACGTTGGCGAATCATTGCCTATATTGGGATCCTATTCATCAATAGCACCCTATGCCCCCCCTCTAGGCGATAGTCCTTGCCTCTACCTTGAATCTCAAAGTTGATTCTCCAAGGACATTAGTCAACGACTCAACACCTACAATTTTGATGAAACTTCCTAATAAAATCGTTAAAATAAGGTAGAAAAAGCTTCCCATGCTTATTAAGTGATTTTACTTCAGTGAAGACTCAAGAGTACATTTTTATTAAGGTCATGATAGAGGAGTTCAACAATCAACACCACCAACAACAAGGTACATATAGGGGTTGATGTGCTTGATTAAATGCCAATCTCATACCCTTATACATGATAGAAGTTGATGGAAACTTTGCAACTCTGAAATCTTGAAAACTCTCAAGTTTGCTGAATTTTGAATGGGATCTAAAATTCTACTTTTTGTATATGAAGTCTGACGAGGTTGGAACTTGGAACCACTCTCAAACATCCTGAAACAATTAATGGCAATGTAAAAATTTAAGTAAAATGATAGAAACTGAAAGATAAGGATAATGCCACTTTTACTTTAAGAATTTAATATTACCATTTTATACTACCAATTACTACTGAATAGGATCATATTTTGTATCAACCGGGCGAAGTTATTTTTGGAAACGCTGCTTTATGGACCACATTCGTATCAGAAATGTGTTTTCGTACGAAGGAAGCACGTTTCCTTCTCGAGAAATGTGCTTGTCCATACGGAAACACGTTTCCATGCTGTACGACACATGTTTCCACGTTTCAAGCAGGAAACGCCCTAGGGATGTAGGGGGCGGCGTTTCTTGCAACATAGAATGTAACTGTAATATCCCAAATACTGATATTCTATTGTTTTCTATTCTAGGGCTTGCTTGTAGCCTCAGGATTTACAATAATACTGAATTAAAATGTGCATGCGAGGTGCCGTGCTAATGGTCCTAAATTATAGCTGAACTAGGGCAGAGAATTGTAGGAAGAAGGCAAACACTTACCACTGAAAATCAAGCTGAAGATGCTCCAGATATAAGACGCATACAGATAAAGCTGAGCTGGTGAAGTAATATTGCTTCCTTCTCGGTGTTACCGTCCTGCAGCACAAAATCCTCTCCTTAGCTAAAGGTGACGTTTTTGGTGAAGGAGGTCTCTGATGGGGCTGAGAATTGATCGAGATGTAGATCTTCCGGTGCCGAAGAGGATGACCGGAGCATGCAGAGATTTTGACCTCTCCAAGAGCCCTAGCGAATTGGTTTACCAGTCTGGTGCTCACTCCCCCCAACCTTTTGGATCTGCTGATACATGCTTCGGATGAGCAAACCGAAAGCTGATGATCACCCAATGCAGTGGAGTGACCCTGTCGGTGAAGGTGATGCTAATATACGAAAGATAAACCGTGAGTAGAGGCCCTATGAATACCTTGGGTTTTTCTAGTTAAACCCCAGTTGCACACATGAATATGCAAATAATCTTTCGGTGGATACTGAACTGTTGGATATAGATGAATACGATGAATGCTGTTGATAAACTTGGATGGTCTATCTTGAAAGATACTAGGGCAGATAGTTGCATTGCCGAACCCTCGTTAGCTGAAGACGCCATCTTCAACCCCAATTGCCGCGGTTGCACGCTGTGCTGCTGCTCAAAAGCTCCAAATCAATAATAATAATAATAATAAATAGCTCCTTTAGTCCAATAACCCTTCTTAAATAGAGCCTCATGCGCTTTTAGCGTTTTTATGTCACTTTTAGGGTTTATGCTTCACTTTTGCGTGCATGCAATTCTAATTTGATGTTGACTTTTAAGCTTAAAGAAATAAGGCTTCTTTTATCCAACTAATGACTTTAATATTGAATGAATGTCTCGATCAGTTTTAAGAACCAAATGTCCTCAGTGAATTCCCTCTTATGCAGTACCCGCTCGAACCTATGGGAATTAAGTAGGCTAGTGGATGTTTTGGTGCTTAATTAGAGGGGGACATTACAGTGCTCCTCGTTTGAAATTGCTTGTCCTCAAGCAACTGCAAACTAGGATGCTGCAATACTTGCTCTCCCTCCCATGTGTTATCCTCCATAGGTAATTCTTTCCATTTTACCAAGTACTCTCGAATCACCCTGTTTTGGAGTTTCCTTTCTCGCACCTGTAGGATTCTCTCTAGAATCAGTACCAATAGCCCTTCATCATCTAAGGGAGGTAGCTCGGTGGATGGAGCAATGTGTTGTCCTACTGTTTTCTTGAGGTTGGACACATGAAACACATTGTGAATTTTGCTCTCCTTTGGGAGTTCTAGTTCATAAGCCACCTCTCCAACCTTCCTAACTACCTTGTAAGGACCATAGAAGTGAGGTTTTAGTTTTTCCACTCCTTTTTTCTTGAGGGAAGATTGCCTGTAGGGTTGTAGCCGTAAATATACCAGATCTCCTACCTCAAAACTCCTTTCAATCTCGTGTCTGTCTGCGTATAGCTTCTGCTGATTCTGTGCTGTCTGTAGATTCTCCTTTAGGACCATGAGAATATCTTGATTGTCCTGTACCCAATCTTTGGCCTTGGGTGCCCTGTTGTCTCCAAAAACCAAGTCTGCAAAGTTCAGTGCCTCATAGCCATATAGAGCCCTGAAAGGTGTCATTTTAATAGACATGCGGTGTGTAGTATTGTAGCAGTACTCTTCTAAGTGTAGCCATTTAATCCATGTCCTCTATTGTCCTGCTACGAATTTTCTTAGACACCCCTCAATCCACTTGTTGACAATCTTTGTCTGCCCGTCGCTTTGGGGATGATAACTTGTGCTTGTAGCAAGTTCTGTCCCTACCAATTTGAATAGCTCCTGCCAGAAAGCACTGGTGAATTTACTGTCACGATCACTGAAAATGGTTTTGGGTAGCCAATGGAGTTTGAAAGCCTCTCTGAAAATAACTCGGCTACTTGCGACGCTGAATAGTCGGAAGAGATAGCAAAGAAGTGAGCAAATTTGGTCAATCGATTTACCACTACATATAAGCAGTCTCGTCCCTGTACCTTGGGTAAACCTGTAATGAAGTCCATCGAGATGCTTACCCATTTTTGCTCCGGTATTGGTAATGGTTGAAGTAACCCTGCCAGATGAGTATGTTCAATCTTGTTATGCTGGCAGATACTGCATTCCCAGGCGTGCTGTATTACTTCCCCTTTGAGGCCCTTCCATGAGAACCTCTCTCGGATTTGCCTGTAGGTTTTCAAGAACCCATGATGCCTTGATAATGGCGAGTCATGCGATGCCTGTATGATCTTCCTTTTTAAAGCAAATTCTGGGACAAGGTATATCCTACCTTTGTAATAGATGATGTCATCAATGATTCTGTACCTGTCATCCTGGATGTGTCCATCTAATAACTCACAAGCAGATTTGTTTTTTGAATATTTTACTAAGAGAAGAGACCTCCAGTCCGTGGATATACTCATGAGGGATAATGAAGCTGGTCGTCTGCATAAGGCATCAGCTACTACATTGTTCTTATCCTTCACATACTTTATTTCAAAATCATAAGCCTGTACCTTGCTGACACATTTCTGTTGGCGCTCGTTTAATTCTTTCTGCTCCAAGAAGTATTTGAGGCTGTTATGATCTATCTTGATTTTGAATTTGCTTCCCACCAAATACTGTTTGAATTTAGTTAGGGCATGTAAGATGGCAAGCATCTCTTTGTCATATATGGAGTAGTGGCGCTCATAATCTTTCAGTATATGGAGTAGTGGCGCTCATTAGTACTGCCCCTAGTCCTTCTCTTGAAGCATCACATTCCACTATGAATGGCTGTGAGAAATCCGGTAGTGCCAAAACTGGGCAAGAACTCATGATGGTTTTCATTTCCTCAAAGGTTTGCTGTGCCAAATCTGTCCATGTGGATGCCCCTTTCTTTGTGAGATCGGTGAGTGGTGTGGTGAATTGAGAGAATCCCTTAACGTACCTCCTGTAATATGTGCAAAGGCGTAAAAATCCCTTCAGTTCAGTAACTGTCTTTGGCGTAGGCCAATCCCAAATAGCTCGAATCTCCTCCATATGAACCTATACCCTTTCTGCACTGATTATGTGTCCTACATACATCATCTCCTTCATGCCAAACTCACACTTAGACATCTTCGCCTAAAGCAAGTGCTCTTCTAGAATTCTCAATACCTCCTCTAAGTGTTTCAGATGTTCCTCCCAACTTTTGCTGTAAATTAAAATATCATCAAAGAATACTAGCAAATACTTTCGTAACTGAGCCCTGAAAGTGTGGTTCATGCAACACTGGGAGGTGGCTGGAGCATTGGTGAGTCCAAAAGGCATGACTAAGAACTCATAGTGACCATAGTGGCAATGGGAAGCTGTCTTGGAAATGTCTTGATCCCTTACTCGGATCTGATGGTACCTTGATTGAAGATCGATCTTTGAAAAGTATTTGGCACCTTGTAGCTCGTCCATTAGTTCATCAATCCTGGGGATGCGATACCTGTATTTTATGGTCTTCTTGTTGAGTGCTCTGTAATCAATGCATATTTGTAATGTGCCATCCTTCTTTTTAACTAATACCATCGATGATGCAAAGGGACTAGAACTCAGCCGAATATATCCTAGTTCTAGTAATTTCGTGATCGTCTTCTCGATCTCATCCTTGTATCTCTTGGGATGTCTGTATGGAGTGGTTATGACTGCCTGTGTCCCCTCCTCCAACTCAATAATATGCTCAAATCCCCTATTTGGTGGTCTACCTGTTGGAAGATCCCGAAATACCTTCTCATGTTTCTGCAATAATGCCTGAATATCTGCTGGATGTTGGGTGTTGTTCTCTGGAGGTTTTCTAAAAGTAACCAAGCACTATGCTGACCATTCTATGTCACCCTGTCTGAGTACGGCCTCCATTCACTATGATGATACTAGTTTGGGGGGATAAGTATTCATGCCCCTCAAAACTTCCCGTTTTCTATCCGGTCCTTGGAATTCCATTTCCATTGCCCTGTAATTTGTAGTATATTTTTCTATTGAATAAAGCCATTGGACACCTAATACTACATTTGTATCAACCACATTCACCACATAAAATGAGTCTGTCATATGGTAGTTTCCTAATGTGACATTCGGTTTAGGAATCCAATAGTTGCACTCCATGCTAGTATTTCTTGCTACCGCTACGGTGAATCCCTCAAAATTCTCTGTTAGAATACCCCTCTTAGCCACCCATGCTGGATCAATAAAATTGTGGGTTGCTCCCCTATCAATCAACACTCCTACTCTGTGGCTCTGTACTACTCCTCTGACCCTGAGAGTTTGAAACCTATGTACTCTGGATAATGTAGCAGTAACTCCCTCTGGTGTATCTCCCTGGAGTGACTCCTCCTCTGTTGCTTGCAATTCCTTTGTTGTTTCCTTCTCGAATTCTTCCCCATCACTATTTGAATAGACCTCAATATAATGGGCCTTGGCCTTCCCTGAGCACTTGTGGCCCGAGACTTATGGTTCCTGACAAATGAAACATAAATTTTTTCTTCTCAAATCTTTTCTCGTGTCATCGTCCAACCAATTTTTCCTTGGCCCTTCCTGTTAAAAATAAAAATGTTTTCGGTCTTTGTCTTTTACCTAGAAGGTTGTCTTAAGCGGAAACCTATTTTTCGGAACTGAATCTTGTAAATCTCTGGCTCGGCTGATTGCATTCTGTAGAGTAGATGGTTTGTAGGCTTTCACCCACCCCCGTAAAGGTTCTGTCAAGGCCTTTGAAAACAACATAATCAACCTGCTCTCCGACATATTTGTCACCATAACAGCGACTCTCTGAAACTCTGAGATGAAGGCCTCGACACTACCTGTCTGTTTGAGTTGGGCCAACTCTCTAAAGCGTATCTCTGGGTCTTTCCTGTCAAATCGCTCCATGAGCTTTTGTGTAAACTCATTGTAGGAACGGATGGTGTTGTGACTCAATGTCACTAGCCCGTGGTACCACCACTCATGGGCTTCTTCGTCTAGGTGTAGTGTAGCCAATTTAATGGCATTTGTCTCTGTCATGGGATTGAGTTGGAAGTAAGTATCCAACTTCTGAACCCATATTCTCGCTGAACCTCCGCGAGCCCCATCAAAGTTTGGTATGGTCAATCTACCTAAGGTTTTCTTTAACTCATAATTTTGGTTAAACCCTTTGTTGAAATTCTTGGGCCGGTTCCTACTTTTCATATTGCAGAAGTATGAGAAAGACATGGCTGCATGGAACTCATCTCCCAAATCCCTGTATTCCTGTAAATAGGCTCCAAATGGTCCACTAGGTTCTACTTTCATGACAGGTCCTGCTACTGCATCTGCCAGGAAGTGAGGCATAGTAGGCCCGCTGGAAGGTCTGTTATATATGTGGGGTGTGTTTTGCATATTAGTGTATGCATGCTTCCTACTCCTGCTTGTAGACCCTCGGGCCTCTATCTACTGGTGAGAGAGGTATACTGCTATGACCTGGTTCTGGTTTCGAAGCCAATTTGTTTATTGCATGCAATACTTTCTTTTTCCCTTTGGCTAGGTCATGCAGTTCGTTTGCTAAGCTACGAAACCCCATCATGTCTTTCTCTTCTCCAGTGCCTTTCCCTTTGTCAGAGTGTATACCTGTTGGGTCCATATATGAGTTGGTTTCTTGTAACTGGATATCCTCAAATTCCTGCTCCTCCGTGTACCTACTCTTCCTTCTCCTATAGGTTACAAAAGTGTCTTCTTCTGTATTCATTTACTTCTCATGTTCAAGCCCATAGCTCGCAAGGAACATGCTCTGATATCCCAAACACAAATATTCTACTGTTTTCTATTCTAGAGCTTTCTTGTAGCCTTAGGATTTACAATAATACTGAATTTAAATGTGCATGCGAGGTGCCGTGCTAATGGCCCTAAATTATAGCTGAACTAGGGCAGAGAATTGTAGGAAGAAGGCAAACACTTACCACTGATAATCAAGCTGAAGATGCTCCAGAGATAAGACACATGTAGATAAAGCTGAGCTGGTGAAGTAATATTGCTTCCTTCCCGGTGTTACTGCCTGACAACACGAAATCCTCTCCTCAGCTAAAGGTGACATTTTTCGTAAAGGAGGTGTCTGACGGGGCTGAGAATTGGTCGGGATGTAGATCTTCCCGTGCTGAAGAGAATGACTGGAGCATGCAGAGATTTTGACCTCTCTAAGAGCCCTAGCGAATTGGTTTAACAGTATGGTGCTCATGCCTCCCAACCTCTCGGATGTGCTGATAAATGCTCAGTATGAGCAAACCAAAAGTTGATGATCACCCAATGCAGTGGAGTGATCCTGTTGGTTAAGGTGATGCCAATATATAGAAGATAAACCTGGATTCAGAGACTCGGTGAATACCTTGGGGTTTTCTAGCTAAACCCCAGATGCACACATGAATCTGCAAATAATCTTCCGGTGGATACTGAACCGCTGGATATGGATGAATACGATGACTGCTGTTGATAAACCTGGATGGTCAATCCTGAAAGAGACTAGCGCAGATAGTTGCACTGCCGAACCCTCGTTAGTTGAAGACACCGTCTTCAACCCCAACTGGCGCGGTTGCACACTGTGCTGTTGCTCAAAAGCTCCAAATCAACAACAATAATAATAGATAGCTCCTTTAGTCCAATAACCCTTCTTAAATAGAGCCTCATGCGCTTTTAGGGTTTGCATGCCACTTTTAGGGTTTATTCTTCACCTTTGCATGCATGCAATTCTAATTTGATGTTGACTTTTAAGCCTAAAGAAATAAGGCTTCTTTTATCCGACTGATGACTTGAATACTGAATGAAAGTCTTGATCTGTTCTAAGTACCAAATGTCCTCAGTCAATTCCCTCTTATGTAGTACCCACTCGAACCTATGGGAATTAAGTAGGCTAGTAGGTGTTTTGGTGCTTAATTAGAGGGGGACATTACAGTAACATACATAATAACAATAAATAAATAATAATGATAATAATAATAATTAATAAGTAACAATTAATGACGAATGAAAGGACATATACTATCTAAAAGACGTGACCTATTGAAAGGAGATGACTTACCATTGTAACCATTCAATGCTATAAGTACACCGTCCCATGGTCATTGTATATCATCTCACTATTCATCTATCCTATCTATTTTGCATATTTAGTAAGTGAACAAGGATTGTTCGTTCCATTTGGTATCAAAGCTTCGTCTTGATTCCACGACTTTTGGCCACATAAAAATTTTCAAGGTTTCTTTGAATTAGGTCTTTTACCAGCAACCAGCCTTTGGTCAAGTTCATAAATAAAGTTGAAGGAAGATTTTTCTGCTGCAAGTTGAAGTTTGTTGCCATACATTAAAGTCCGAAAAGATTAGTTGCTGCCAACATATACAAAAAATTGCACCAGAAAAATTAATATGCAGCGGTCACTATATCCAATATGCATATTGAAATAATCAGGATTGGTAACAAACTACAAGTGCTACAGTTGCCAGTTGTGGTATTTGACCCACAAGTGCCATTGACCAACAACTAATCCCCCAGCAATCTGCACATTGAATTTCCTATTGCATAACTCTTATTTCAGCGAACAAGATGAGGGGTTGTTGGATAAGCCTGCCTTAACTTTCTCACCTCTTGCCTTTGCATTAGCATCAACTCAACTCAACTCGACTCATGGTATCAGATCACGATAGTGTATGACAGAGAGTGGTGACCATTAGACCCGTGATACCTCGTGACTTTGCCTTGATGTGTCATGTCGGGAAAAATCCTCTCTCTCTAAGCCTCTCAAATCTGCTGATAGCAAAACCATACTAGCGACGGGAGGTGTCCATAGTCCTGTTTTTTAAAGTACTCGTTGAGAAGAATAAGCTTTCCAAAAGTAGTTGTAGAACCGATTAAGATAGGAAATAGGGTACGGGTACCTTTGGGGTTTTAGCAAATGTGGTAAATGGGTACCCTGTGGGGATCTCACTTTAAGGGTAAAAATAAATGTGAACAATATACAAATAACCCCCAAAATAACTTCAACAAGTTGCACATAAATGGGAGATTGATGTATAGGCTACTTGAGATAAATTGCAGCTCCCTCTCTCTCTGCAAATTACTCAGCCAAATGCTCACTCTTGAAAATGCTTTCCTTCAACTTGTCTTGCACACTACCCTAGTCTCTCTCTTATAACTTAAGAGTGACTTTTTACCTTCCCAATCCCTAAATCCAAAGGCCAAGATTAAATCTTGCCTTTTCAAGATTAAGGGTTGAGAAACCCCCCCCCCCCAAAAGCGGTTACATTTAATTTTAATAAAGTCACATTTACTTTATGAACCAAGTGCACTTTATCTCATAAATTCACTTTATAAAATTAAAACAAGGAAATATTTTATAAAAAGTCCCATTTACATAAGAGTCACTTTAAACTTTACAAAACAACATTACGAAGTAAAGTAGCCTAGCTGTGCATGATCCCTTTTGCATTCCGCATACAAGACAAAACCATGCGGAGTGCCTCCAGAGCTAAATCTCTAACACAAACTCCTTATTGTGCGCTAACCCTTATTCATTCACTCTTATCTTCACCTTTGTTTTGTATCAAATATCTCATCTCATATCAATATATCTCAACATCATTTGTTTTATTCTTTGGCACATATAATTATGTTATCTCAATGGAAGACATCTAAATGTCAATTAATGGGAGTGCCTGCCAATCATGCTTTTCAATCCAGTCATCAATCCTGAATTCTCCCATATGTTATCAAACAGGAACATTGAATGGCCTATATCTGTACTTTTGTAACACTGATTCTCATGTTCCAAAACTTGTGTCGCATTTGAAACTATTATTCAAATCCATCCATGAAGGAAAGCTTATACTACCTTGTTAGAGTTTTGTAGCATTAGACGGGTACTTCTGCATAGACCAAGTGTCTGGCATGTAGGAATCATCTAGGGGACTCTCAAACTCATAAGTTTCACTTCAAAGTAAATGTGCTTTTGTTATTACTTTATGTAAGGGAGCCCATGGTATTTGATGGTATTTGGTGTTCCATGGTATTGGCTCATGGTATTTGCATATGTAATCAAATAAAAGTCACTCTAAGTGAGAGGATGAAGCATCACAGTCATAGGAGAGACAGAGATCTTCTATAGTGGTCAGTATCACAATTACAAGAGACGGATTTCCTCTTGTAGTGAGCAGTCTAGATCTAGGGTGGATCTAAGGTTTGTCTGTCTAGTTTGTAGAGAGGATTTGGTGTATTTTCTTGGGTGTTTGGCCTGGATCTAGAGAGTGTATGTGGAGGATTTATGTGTTTCTATTGTAATAAAATCCTGCAATAAGAAGACAAACATTTGCTGGTTTTCCCCAAAGGACTGGGGTTTCCAGGGTACATCTTGTGTTGTGGTTTTCTCTGTATGGTTGAGTATCAGTGTGTTATTAATTAATAATTAAACGAGTTAATTAAACAAGATTAATAACCAGATCTGGCTCATTAAATTTCACATACCTGAAAACAAAAGCATAACATCAACATAAGAGCCAGAAAAACAAGTTGTTTGCCAGTGATGCAATAAGGTAAATTACTACTTTTGATGAGAAATTCATCATCTCATAGAACAACAACACATTAGGGTTTGTCTGTAATGTTTCGTTTTTTATAAAAAGGGAATAACTGAGGACTTATAGCACTAGGAGCAGAAAGGTACATCAATTCAGTATTAGTAAGTCATCAGTGTAGAAAGAAGGCCATTAGAGTTCATATCCTCAAGCATGTGGAGCATACAGGCCTTATTTATTCAGTATTAGAGTCAACTTGAAATTAGAATTGCATGCATGCAAAAGTGAGCATAAACCCTAAAAGTGACATGCAAACCCTAAAAGTGCATAAGGATCTATTTAAGAAGGGTTATGGGACTAAAGGAGATATCTATTGTTATTGTTGATTGATTTTGGAGTTTCGAGCAGCAACACAACGTGCAGCCGCGATAGTTGGGGTTGGAGACGGTGTCTTCAGCTAGCGAGGGTTCGATAGTGAGATATCTGCTCTAGTCTCTTATTGGGATATATCATCCAGGTTTATCCATTGCATCCATCATATACTACAGTATTCGGAGATCCAATACATTCCGAAGGGTTATTAGCAGATCCATGTTTTGCAGCCGGAAGTAGCATGGAAAAAATAGAAGGATTCGCTGGTACCACAAAACCCAGTCTTTCCTCTGCATGCCAGCTTCCTCTTTCTTAGCAAGCCTATCCTACGGTATGCAGTGATTATCAGCCATAAGTTTGCTCAACTAAAGCAGCTATCAACCAAACAGATCAGTTGGGGGCGTGAGCAGCAGAACTGCTAATCAATTCGCCAGGGCACTTAGAGGCAGCCAAACCTCCGCATGTGCCAAGCCATCTCTCTGGCATCAGCAGATGGACAAGCTCAGAAATTTTCAGCCCGAACGGACCTCTCCTCCTACAAAAATGTCACCTTCAGTCTGGAGGGTTTTTACGGTACTGCGGGGCTGTAACACCGGAGGAAAAGAGCATTATTAGACCACCCATCCAGATCCTTATGCATGTAGTTATCTCTGGAGTCATTATCAGCCAGAATATCAGTGGTAGTGTTAATTTCTCTCTGCAAAACCCAAACCCTAATTCATCTATATTTTAGGGCATTTTTGCATGGCGAGTTTGCGTGCACAATTATTTTGCAAATTTGTATGAGATTGAGTGTGCGAGTTAGCACTATCATAGAACATTAGAGAATATCAGTATTTGGGATATTACAATGGTATTAGAGCATGATCCTTGCCAGCTGTGGGCACATAGCAATTAAATAAAAGTGCATGTTGATGCATGCGTGTATATGCAAATGCATGTCAGTGATGTTGGTGAAGTGCTTGTCAGAACAAAGGTTTTTCTTTGCCAGCTTGTGAGAACATGAAGACAATGAGAAGGATCTTAACTGAAAATTGGCAGAGGATAGAAGTACTTCAACACTTGCCTTGATATCAGGAGTATCTAGCCTTGGGTGATGAGGTATGTGCAACATTGTCCTTTCAAGATTATTACACCATCAAGTTTGGGAGCCAGCCCAAGGATTTGGATGAGGATCTTTTTAAAGGCATTGTTGGGGGAGGGAAGAAAGATGAGCATGAAGTACAGGTTGTTGGTGAGCTTCATTTGGAGTTAACAGTACATGATGAGGATGTGCATGAGGAGATAGCATTAGGGCCATCCTATGAGTGTAGTGACACAAGCACATTCGCTAGTCAGATTGTGGACAAGCCGTGTGATGAGTTGGAGTTGGTACACTCTTCATCACCTGCAGCAGGAGTCCAGATAGTTATGATAGGCGGAATACATGAGGTGCAAGGCAATGAGCACAGCAGTCGAGACAGTGAGCAGTCACACATGGAGGTTAGGGAGAGTTTATACATGCATGAGATAGAGCTTCCAGATGATAGTCATCGAAAGAAGATTGAACGTGTTAAAGAAAGCATTCTAGCAATGAAAGAGAGGACCAAGACACTTCGAGACACCATAGTACAACGAGGTGTTGAGCTTACTGTTCTTTGAGTTGTATGTACCGAGTCAGCGGTCAGGCTTTCTAGTATTGAAGAGCAGTTAGATTTCTTGATGGGGCAGCAGAAGAAACATACTATTGCATTTCAAAGTAGTCCTCTTTAGGAGTACATAGACAAGGCTTGCAGTAGCTTGAGTCCACATTTGCATAACGGTTGATGGTTTTTACAGGTTGGCCAGGATCGAGAAATTGACCCGCAGTATATGAGCATTCCAGTTGAAATCAGAAGGGCAGAATGTTAGCTTGCTAGGATTATTCCTTGTGATGATGCTTATGGACAAGGTACTTTTAGGGGGTTGGATTGGAGAGAGATTAAGAGTTGGTGTCCTATTGAGTGGGCGATTCTTGGGAAGACATTCCTAGCCAAGGGTATAGTCCCACAAGAGCCTTCAGATATTTGGGATGGAATATGCACAAGCTTGCATTGGGATCCAAGTGGAAAGACCTTATGAGGGATGGATACAGTGTTTACTGATGGCGTTACTTGGGAGTCTACATGATGCTCCTTGTGTCGATACTACGCAGGGTGGCTGTGGATGCATTTTGACCTCTGCAATTCTTAGATTGATTTGGGACCCTGGGATTACAATGACTGACAGTTTAGTGATTGCTAGAGGATACTTTCAGGAGGTCTATTGTGATGGTACCTGGTTTACAACCTGGTTAGTTACTCTACTTATAGGAGGCTTCCATGGGATATCTTGTGATGGTACTGTGCAGTGCAGTTCTTTGAGAAGAGGGTGCTACAAATCTCTTAGGATAATTTGGGACCCTGGGATCATCCCCAGATTTAGTTGGTTCAGTTTGATTGATTGTGGAGTTGCGTTGGCATTGCTTGAGGACAAGCAATCTTTGGCGAGGGAGGACTGTAATGTTCCGTTTTTTATAAAAAGGGAATAACTGAGGACTGATAGCACTAGGAGCAAAAAGGTACATCAATTCAGTATTATTAAGTCATCAGTGTAGAAAGAAGGCCATCAGAGTTCATATCCTAAAGCATGTGGAGCATACAGGCCTTATTTATTCAGTATTAAAGTCAACTTGAAATTAGAATTGCATGCATGTAAAAGTGAGCATAAACCCTAAAAGTGTCATGCAAACCCTAAAAGTGCATAAGGATCTATTTAAGAAGGATTATGGGACTAAAGGAGATATCTATTGTTATTGTTGATTGATTTTGGAGTTTCGAGCAACAACATAACGTGCAGCCGCGACAGTTGGGGTTGGAGACGGTGTCTTCAGCTAGCGAGGGTTCAACAGTGAGATATCTGCCCTAGTCTCTTATTGGGATAGATCATATAGGTTTATCCATTGCATCCATCGTATACTATAGTATTCGAAGATCTAGCACATTCCGAAGGGTTATTAGTAGATCCACGTTTTGCAGCCAGGAGTAGCAGGGAAAAAACAGAAGGATTCGCTGGGACCACAAAACTCAGTCTTTCCTCCACATGTCAGCTTCCTCTTTCTCAGCAAGCCTATCCTACGGTATGCAGTGATTATCAGCCATTAGTTTGCTCACCTGGAGCAGCTATCAACCAAACAGATCAGTTGGGTCGTGAGCAGCAGAACTGCTAATCAATTCGCTAGGGCACTTAGAGGAAGCCAAACCTCCGCATGTGTCGAGCCATTTCTCTGGCATCAGCAGACAGACAAGCTCAGAAATTTTCAGCTCGAACGGACCTCTCCTCCTACAAAAACGTCACCTTCAGTCTGGAGGGTTTTTACGGTATTGGGGGGCGGTAACACCGAAGGAAAAGAGCATTATTAGACCACCCATCTGGATCCTTATGCATGCAGCTATCTCTGGAGTCATTATCAGCCAGAATATCAGTGGTAAGTGTTAATTTCTCTCTGCAAAACCCTAACCCTAATTCAGCTATATTTTAGGGCATTTTTGCATGGCGAGTTTGCATGCACAATTATTTTGCAAATTTGTATGAAATTGAGTGTGCGAGTCAGCACTATCATAGAACATTAGGAAATATCAGTATTTGGGATATTACATTGTCATTAAGAGGTGGAATGGGTATATCATCTGATAGTCCAGACTCCAAACCACAGGGCACAGTAAGATGGTCAGCGATCTGCCAAAGATTTTAATAGTGAATTCAAAACTATTTTCCAAGGATATGATTATCCAAGCCCAGAGGTCCATTTAGTGAGTTGATACTGGTGAATACTGTGAGATTAAATTTTAAGACAACATATAAGCTGTTAGCCTTTAGGAGAGAGGTAAAGTACTCATTTTTAAAAATTCTTGCCATGTTTTAAGTAAAATCATCTAGGAATAGGCACTTATGAGATCCCGTGTTGACGAGCACATGGGACACACAGAATACATAATCATTGCTACTGTGGGTGAGAGACCTTGGAAATTATTCTGTATGTATGGTGTGCTGAGAATCTTCTTGTGCTAGAAGATAAACATTTGGAGGCTCCTGACACATCAATGATGTTAGCTCCAAAAAACAACATTTTCTATTTAGGACATTGCTTGGTGGAGATTTCATCCAATACTACATTGTTCTTAGTTAGATTGACTTGCTAGATTCTTCAATGTCTTCTGCAGTGCTTTTGTAAGAAGAAAACAGACATTAATTATAACAGTCCTACATTGACACTGGTTTCTGATCTCAGAAATATGTTTGATTTTAAAAAATACTGTTTTAAAGCAATAAATCTAATGTTATTAGAATAATCTTTTTGGGTACACTGCCTATATTTTGTTCGGATAATGTTTCTGACCATACTATTGTGGTCCATCTTCAGGAGACACAAGAAATTTGATGAGAAAGTAATCAATGTTTTTTAGCATTAATTCTACTTCTTTGGTAGTTTTTCACTCACACAAAAACTGTTTGAAATGTTTAGAGGTCGCTTCATTTCCATTTATTTATTTTTTATGATATTTCCATATTTATAGATGAGCATTTGCAATTCCACAAGCATGTTTGGTTTTAGTCTATTCATTATATCTAAATGGCACTGACTGTCAATTATGAAATATATGCAGGATCGAGGAGCAAATTATCTATCGCCATCTCCAATTTCTTCAACTAATGAGCTAGTAACTGTATGGGATCCAGAAGTGGGACGACCTAACCCCTCAGAAACTAAACAAGTGAAGCTGGCTAGGAGTTTGACAAGGGGCGTAATTGACCGAGATTTGAAACCCACTTCTATTGAAAGAAAGTAAGATTCTGCAACATCCTGTTTTTGCATGACAACAAAGCAGGGTCTTGAGTCCTACTTAAATACTGCTATTTATGAATTTATAGAATCTTATCACAGCAGTGACTAAAGACAAATATCATATTAGTGTTTAACATACATATATAACATAAATTGTTAGAAGTCTAGAGAATATTGGCTGAATGAATGCAATATGTATAAGTGTTTGGAAATTTGATCCATTGGTGAAAATTTGTAAATGAAGAATATCAATTGCAGTAATTAAATAGGAAGAATAAGCATGCATTGTTGACAACCAAGGTCTATCACCTTCGATCGTAATGTGTTAACACTTATTATTGGTAAGGATAGAACATAGATCTAAATTGCATCTCTCTCTAGATGCACTCAGACGGGCCCACATGGACCTGCTTCCTCTTGCCTCATGGACCTGCTGGTGCCTAGTTCGACCCTCTAGTTGGTTCCGTGCACTCATCTGACCCTGCTACAAGCAGCATCCTCGGGTTGTTGCTAGTAGGTACAGGAAGCACCCTCGAGCTGATAAAGAGATCCAAGCAGGGTGCTTGTATTACTCCCCAGGGTGCTGCTTGTAGCAGCTCAAGGGCCCTCCCTGAAGCAGCACAAAGTTTCTGCTCAAGAAAGGCATAAGTTTGATGCAGGTTCATCTAAGTGGCAAGGAATTTATATATGCCCCAATAACCAAGCATTGCAGCATATTAAAGGCTTGCCCCCTCGTTCTCCACTGCATGTGCCATGGGCATTTCTGGGTGAAATGGAAAGATGGGGAACAATACTAACAAAGTTCCAGAAGTTGCCCCACAACTGCATCCTGGTGAGACCTACATGCTTGGACTGGGAGCAGAAGATGGTATGAAGACTGAATTGAACCCCAAAGTGGGGGTCTTATAGTTGACTGGATTCCTGAAGTCAAAAAATGGTCCACTCTATGTTGACGTCTGAAATGATTCAAGCAAGAACAGCGAGGAAATGTCCTTGAAGGGCTGGTCAAGAGGAATAGGGGGATGAAAACCCGGGTATTGTTTAAAGCCCTCTATATAAGTCATCCATGCAAACGTTAGTCGTGATAGCATATATGCATGAATAAACTGAATGAAACTATGTCAACAAAGCAATGCAAATAAATAACTAGACGATGAAAGAAACTGAAAGCATTAGCTATTTGAGCAAAAGAAAACTGATTGCAAACAATCTGAGTGAATAATAATACGTTCGTGACATCATTTAGCAGAATCTTTGTGCGTGAAATGACTGCATCATATGAGCATTATATTAGTAAGTTTATTAGATTGCAGGATGTGAATCTTTTACCCTATATGCAGTGCAGATTGTTATGCAGAGCACGATGTTACCAACTAAGTTCCACTAAGTTGGATTTCTAAGTGAGCCACCAAAGATGAACAATCACTTGTTCAATTTTCAAGTTCAGAAGTCCTTGCAGGCCTCCCTAGGCCCTTCTTTTTTTTAATTTTTTAACATGTTCATACCCCATGGGAAATTGTAATAAAATGAGTTAGCATGATGACTTTATGTAAAAGGCTTGGTTTCCTAGGACTTAGTCATTAATGCATTATTTTAGGGTGTTTTTCCTTGTTAATTATTTATTGTTTTTAAGCGATAAATAATTTTCAAGTTTTTCACCCAAACCTCCAAAGCTGGAATAATTGCCTTAGTAATGAACCCTTAGGAGGTTATTACAAAGCTAGTCATTATAAACATGTCCTAAGTCCCCCATAGGTCTTTTTTAATTTCCAGATTTTTTTTCTTCGTTTTTACAGGCTTATTTTCTATAAGTTAATTGTAGAAGTATAAAAAGTCATAAAAGTGTCGCTAGGAGGTTGTTTTTTCCATGGGGGTGCTCATTTTTTAACTCATAGCACCTAATTAATCCCTTAACCCACTTTCCTAGGTTTTCGAGTAATTATTTAACCCCAAAAGTAATAATTACTCGAAAAACCCAAAAAATGAAATATTTAAAAAATTCGGCAATTAAAAAAAATCGCCAAAAGTGAATTTTATGATTGGGCAAACTAAAGGGGCAAGTACTTGGGCAAGTTGGGAAAGTTAGATGTTGCTGTTTCCAACTGAACAAAGCAGTTGTTGTTTCCTCATGATGAGAGGGGCGCTTTTCTCCAAGTGGGGGCGCAAATCCCAAGAAAAGATAGAAGCTTGGGTGATGTGGCTTTCAAAGTTTTAGAAGTTGCTATTCCCCTTTCCTTCATCCAACTCATTCCAATCGTTATCCAACCCACAGCCAACTCTTTGGGAGCTAGCGCATCCTTGAGGAGATTTGTCCCCCCTCTCTTGCTCCGGTTTTCTATATAAGCAGGCATTCATGCCTCATTCAGGATGGATGATTTTGGGGCATTGAACCTTTGCTCTTGTAATGTGTAATGTTGATTATTGATTAATAAAAGTCTTTGGAGGCTGATGCAAGTGTGGTCTATGGTGTTTGGATGTGTGTTCATTGATGCAATATTGAGGTAATCCGTAGATTTTCACAAGCTTGTATGTGTTCGGGATTGCGAGCTTTTGAAGAGAACTGTGTTCTGATAAGATAGGAAGTAATACTCTTGTGATTACTTATTATTGTTATCTATAGTAGAATGCTCATGAATGTATGATTATTCTATTTGAATTCATATTTTTATTGAGCATTCATTATTGTATAACACCGGCATTTAATCCCCATTTGCAAGTTTTGTAGATCTTTTTACAGGTTGCTTAAGGTGGAGTTTTGGATGAGCATGTTATCTCTACTTTTACTCCAGTAACTCCTAAAGAAGGGACTTCATCCCATTGGCAACACTTTGTGGATACTTTCTCACTTTTCTATTCTTATTCTTCAAGCTTGGTGATACCCTTCCGTCACAAAAAAATTAATTTTTCTTTGCTGTTACTTTTCGTAGTGCATAGTTAAATCTCTTTACATATCAAATAATATTTTATAACTCTGATTTATATATGCACTTAAAAGGTTCATATCTGATTATTAAAGTGGTCTTTTTTACAAGATCTAATGTAATGTTCTCTTCTAATTAAACACCAAAACACCCGCCAAGCTACTTAATTCCCATAGGTTCGAGCGGGTACTGCATAAAAGGGAATTGGATGAGGACATTTGATACTTGGAACAGATTGGGACACTCATTCAGTATTAAAGTCATCAGTTTTATAAAGAAAGCTTTATTTCTTTAGGCTGAAAGTCAACATGAAATTGGAATTGCATGCATGCAAAAGTGAAGTGTAAACCCTAAAAGTGACATGCAAACCCTAAAAGTACATGCTATTCTATTTAAGAAGGGTTATTGGACCAAAGAGATCACCTATGATTATTATTGTTGATTTGGAGTTTTGAGCAGCAACAACAGTTGGGGTTGAAGACGACGTCTTTCGCTAACAAGGTTTCGACAGTGAAATCTATCTGCCCTAATCTCTTTCAGAGTAGCCATCCAGGTCTACTATTGACATTCACTGTATCTTTCCATATTCAGTGATCCAGCACCACAAAACCTCTATTTGCAGGTTCACGTCTTATAGTTGGGGAATAGCTGGAAAACCCCAGAAGGATTTGCTAGGACCCTTAAACCCAGTTTTCCTTCGCATGTCAGCTTCATCCTTCTCAGCAGGCTCACTACATTACATTGGGTGATTATCAGTTTCCTGTTTGCATATTTGGATCAATTATCAACAGATTCGTGGAGGAAGAGGGATGTTATCCTCTAGAGTAAAAGAATTCGCTAGGTGCCTTAGAGGAGGCCAAATAACAATCATTAATTTTGTTATAGCTTGCCCTAAAGGAACCATGTTCCTAAAATCCATTGATGCATCCTTGCATGTAAAGGATGCACATCTGATTTTTTCATTGTTAGCTGATGTTGTGGAAGAAGTTGGGGTGGCAAATGTTGTCCAGGTAGTCACAGACAACGCTGCAAATTATGTGGCAGTCGGAAGGTTGCTTTCTGCAAAATACCCCACCATCTTTTGGACTCCATGTGTTGCCCATTGCATAGACTTGATGCTGGAGGACATCGGGAAGATGGAATGGGTGCAAGCTGTTGTGCAAGAGTGCAAACAAATAACCAAGTATATCTATAACCATGCTTGGGTCGTGAACTTTATGAGGGAATACACATAGGGTAACTCAGTCGCCTTGCTATCACATGGTTTGCCACAACCTTTATTTCCCTCCAAAGCCTTTTGAATGAGTACCAAGCTTTGAGGCGGATGTTTTGTAGCCAAGAATGGATACATTGGAAAGATAGCACAAAACCAGATGCAGTTGCTGTGAAGCTGTCTCTCTTAGGAGATGGTTTGTGGGAGAAAGTCAATGAAATTGTTAGCTTCATTGAGCCACTTGTAAAAGTCTTGAGGATCATGGATGGAGAGAAACCTGCAATGGGATACATCTATGAGGGCATGGATAGGGCCAAAGAGGCCATCAAGGCTTTCTATAAGGGGGATTCATCAAAATATCTCCCTATATGGCAGATTATTGATTCTAGGTGGGACAGGCAGCTACATTCACCATTGCATGCTGCAGGAGCATATCTCAATCCGAGCTTATTCTATAATCCAGACTCTAGCATTCAAGGTGATCTTGAGGTGATGAGAGGTGTCATGATATGCATTGAGAAGATGTACCCGAATCCAGAAATTCAAGACAAAATCAACTTGCAATGTGATATGTACAAAGAAGCATCTGGCATGTTTGGATTCAGCTCAACCCAAAGACTCAAAGACAAGAAAATGCCATGTAAGATTCAATTTGTAAAAATTAAATTGTTATAACTTAGAAGTTACAACTTAGTTTATAAATTTGCTAGTTATCTTTTTCAATTTTGGCATTGCAAAACTTGTAATTCTTTATGTTTTAAATTTTTGTAGCCAATTGGTGGATAGATTGTGGCTCTGAGGCATCACAATTACAAGAATTTGCTATCAAAGTTTTAAGTCAACCTTGCAGCGCTTCAGGTTGTGAGCGCAATTGGTCAGTATTTGAGCACATCCACAGCAAAAAGAGGAACAGGTTGGAGCATGAGAGGTTGGAGAAGTTGGTTTTCACCTACTACAACCTTTGAATGCTCACAAAACAAATGCAGCGCGAAGGACCTAGATCCAATTTAATTGGATGATATTGATTTAGATTTTGAGTGGGTTGTGGAGGAGGAGTTCCTTGATGATTTGAGTTGGCTTGATGAAGAGACTCAGGATCCCTCTAGTCTGCCATATTCTCAAATGGAAACTCCATATACACCTGCTTCACAGTTGCTTCAATCTGCCGATGTTGGCACTAGCTCCTCGAGGACATATTTTAGGCGTACTCGTAGTCAGGCATGACACTCGAGTCCATGGAGACATTGCCTATTTTGGTTTTCTATTTCTGTTATGAGATTGGATTTTGAACTTGTTGCAATTTCTGATTTTAAATCACTATGGTATATCGTTTATGGAATATGGTATATGGTTTTTGTTTATGGCTTATGGTTTATGGTTATGGATTATGGATTATGGTTTATGAATCTATGATCACTATTTAAATTTTTGCATACAAAATTTATGAAATAATGTGCCATATTTTTTTTCCTAGTTGCCGAGTCTATCCCGAGTTTTTCCCGAGTGGGCGAGTCATATGCTAGCCGAGTCTTTGCCGAGTTCAAGTCGTGCAACATTGCTACCAACTTGACATTGTGACACTTTGGATATGGAAAGGGGATACTCACTTTAGCATATGCTAGACAAGCAATAACACAGGGGATGGCAGTGTCTCACAAATGGGTTAAGTTACGTTCAGAGGTGCTTATTCACCTTGACAAATGCTCACAATCCAAATCAAATACAAATGGGATCGACTATCTTTAGATATAACTTTTAAGAACCATTGCTTTTTGGGCCTTCAAGTTTCCATAGCTTTGATCCATCCATTTGTTACACGGATTTTTATTTACGAAGGCTTCATGCTCCATGCTCTATTTGTTTCAGGTTTAGTCAACACAACCTAGGCAACTCATAGCCAAGACACAAATAAACAGGGAAGCTTATCCAACAAAGAGGCTATAGTGGGGAAAGGTCCTCCATGCCACTAGTCAAGTAGTAGGTCGGGTTTGAAACATAACTGATAGTGAATGATGAAACCAACACTAGCAAGCCAAAGTATGGTGGGAATGATTGCCTCTATTCTCCCTAAGGAGGATAAAACCAATGAGTATGGGTCAAGAACTTCTAGGTCTAAGTAGGGACACACATACATAATATCATTACAACTAGGCCCGCATATTTATATGACCGCCAAATCATGACACTAGATGCTAAGACATGTCACAAGAATGAGTATAAAAGCAATAATAACCATAACACAAGATAATATCTGCTGAGTCATATACATGTAAATAATCAATCTGAGCCAACATCTGTCTAATGAGAAACTACCGCTGCAACTCTGGGCAATGCTAACTGCTCTGTAAATGGCTACATTAGTCCTCGAATTTGAGTGTCTTGAGACTTAGTCATGGCATGGGAAAGTACTATAGTCCATCATCAAACAATGATCCATCATAGATGCTCATCTCAGCATCTCATATGTGAGGGAACTGGTTGAAAAAATGTACTGGAATCTGAAAAATAGAATATGGTAACCCGACTACTATATATGTGATAACACTCCTCTTTACAATGGAAAAATGCCTTCATTTTATAGATTAATTCAACCTAGGGGGCGCTTCCATGACTGAGAGATGGAGCGGGCGTGAACTAGGGATGACTCGTAGTCAGTGTTGGAGCTCAAGAGTTAATTATGGAATGTGATTGAGTTTGTTGGAAAAAATACTATGGAGGAGGCGCCACCTCTCATGGGGTAGGATGCGTCCCTCCAATAGTCACCACCACTTCAATCCTTTCTTAATCATGATGTCGAGCCCAAACACGAGTTGCCACATCTATGCTAATCAAAACCAACTTCAACAATAGCGTCATCACTTGGAGTGGTGCACCCCAACCTTCACGTGGAAATTTGCTACATCACAAATTTAGACTATGTCGAATTTTTTTATGAAGTCGCCATCCATGTCATCAACTCGCCAATCAATAGCGTGGGCCACCACTCCAATCCTTGAGATATTCGCTTGGCATCCAAACTGAACTCAAAACATGACGCTAATGCTCAGTGATGAGGTCGCCTTCATGGGGGACAAGCTTGCCATGTTGTCCAACATGTCAAACTTGTCTCCTTTGATTTTTTTTAAACTTGTCTTTTGCCAATTTGTCGCACTGTTAACATTAAACTTACATTTTGACGCACCGTTAACAAAAAAGTAACTTTTTGATCACCCGGAGTGTATGAAAAGTGGGTCTTGGGGTAAAGAGTATGCTTTGAGTGTGAGAACGAGCATCTCCACTCCAAATTCCGCCTCCGGATCAATTTTTTATGCCCATTACATGATTTTTAATTAAACCATTAGAAACGGCCTAAAAAAGCGGGCAAAAATTATTTTCTCGGAATTGAACAAAAGCTTAGGGGGACCTAGCACATGTCCATACGACTCAATATCAATATTTAACATGTTCATATACATTGACACGTGAACTTTAATAACCTCCCAGGGTTTAACCACCAAGACGACCATTCTAGCTTTGGAGGAGCAAGTGAAAAACTTGAAAATTATGCACCGCTTATTCAACATTGCATAATTAACAAGGGAAAAACACATTGGAATAATTAGCTTGATAACTAAGTCCTAGGAGGCCAAGTTCTTTACAAAAAATCCGTGCTAAAACATTTTTTGCAACTTACTCGTAGGGCATGAACATGTGGTAAAAAAGTGAAAAAAGGGCATTGGAAGCCCTAAATGGACTTTTGAACTCTGAATTTGAACAAGTACTTTGTTCATCTTTGTTGGCTCACTTGAAAGTCCGACTGAGTGCAACTCAGGCGGTAACAGTATAGGGGTGCTTTCTTTTGATATATTACGTGTCAATTCTTACGTTAATCAATGAGCCTCTCGTGGCCAAGGTGAAAGGACTAAACAAGAAGGGAGTTACATTGAGGTGACATTGGGTGTACTTCCTTGAAGAGTTGCTGATCATAGCATTGAGTCCACATATCTTCTTTGGGTCCACATATCTTTGTTCTTGGAAGAGTGATAGTTTTTTAGGTAACACTATGATTAATAATACTCCATAATTTCAACACTAAACTTGATCACAATTTTTTGAGTTATTATTCGTGTTATTGAGGTTAAATCATTGTTAAAAGTAAGTGTCTTATTGCCTTTGATATTTCCTTTACAAGACCTTAAACTGTTACCTTGTTTAACTCTCATATTGCAAATTGATTAGGGTTTGAGTAATATATCATTGTTTCACAACTCCTATAGCTAAGCAAATCTATGAGTA
The DNA here is from genome assembly GCA_001517045.1 of Pseudotsuga menziesii. Lineage (NCBI taxonomy): Eukaryota > Viridiplantae > Streptophyta > Pinopsida > Pinales > Pinaceae > Pseudotsuga > Pseudotsuga menziesii. The sequence continues at coordinate 298,959 of LPNX010202374.1, forward strand.
ATATAATACTTCGGATCTGAAACTATTCATTATTGTTATTGGTTATTATTGGTCAATCATTGTTTTTATTAACCCTTTACATGCTATCATACATGGCTGAGAATTTCGTAACCATCAACGGGTATATCTGTGAGGGTTTATTATTCCCTACTCTAAGACTTCATATTAAATACATATATCATAAAATGAAAACATGTACAATATCGTTCTACTTTATTTTCAATATAAATGTATTAATCAAGAAATTCAACACATTACATAATTACCATTCTATAGTAAATTAATTCAACATAGTTGACAAATGGAAATAATATTGTATTTATTGTTTTAAAATGAAGTACAAGTGCAAGGACTTATCTTTAGTAACACTTGGCTTGGATACCAGAGAGCTCAATGTGGGAATCTGCCTTGTTCACAATCGAGTGTTATACTTGGCCACCCCCTTTGGCTTCGCTTGGAGTTGGCGTAGACAAAGGTGTTAAGTGTTGAGTGACAACATCTCAACTTGTGACTTGCCCCCAAGGACGAACCTAGTGGCTTGTGTTGAAGAATATCAAGGAAGTGTTTGTTCACCTTGTGATGCCTTGGGGTGGACATGAACACTTAAAAGTTGTGGTCCCTAGTACTTTTAAAGTGTGAATGACTTTACTTTATAAAGTGAGTTTGAGTTTTTTAAAATTTAAAATGTGACTTTATGAGAATTAAAAACTTGGGTGAATAATTTAAATGTCTCATTTATTATTTAATGCTTTTAATGAAAAAAATTGAGATCTAATAAAGGCCCTAGATCTCATTTAGTTGGCTTTTAATCATGGCCATGATTTTGAGATGGTGATTAATCAAACAAAAAGGCTAAGGAAATGCATTCATTCAATTCATTGTTCACTTTCGCAAAAGAGATTTTTGAGAGAGGAAAAGAGCAAGAGAAGTAAATCAAGGGTTTGAGAGAAATCAATTTCTTGAGGGAGAGAAGAATTTTCAGCACAAAATTTGATGAGACTGAGCATGAACATGATTCCCAATGCTGACATATTTTCCTAGGTATCCGTACAACATTTAAGAAGGCCGTACATCATGAATTTCGAGGTAGACTGGTGTTGCATTTATTGTAGACTGTAAAGGTTGAAGTTGGCATGAATTTTGAGGAGGGTGTACACCGTTTATTGCAGGCCGTACTGTGCATTTAATGTTGGCCGTACAACAGGCCGTATAGGCAGAATTTGGCATGATTTCCTAGGCAGTGAGCAGGCATGGATCTTGAGGTCCATACAACCACACGTGTGAGACTCTGTAACACATTTCGGGAAGAAATAAGCGAGATAAGTATTGGTGTTATATTTTTGTATTTTGCCTGAAGAAATAATAAAATCTCTTTGAAATAGGTTTTCCATTTAGGGTTTTTCAAGGACCTTGTTGGTCAAAAATACTGAGCCATTTTTCATGTGTGTGTTGGCTGTCATAATTTTCAGAGTGTGAAAAAGTAGGCTGCCATAAAATTTCTGAGTTGTTTCATGTTGAAAAAATTTCCATGTGTTTCAAGCAAAAGTATTTTTTTATATGTAATGTGATTTTATATGATGGGGTTTGGGCATTAAACTTCATGCAACAAAATTAAACTTGAAACTGGGTTGGAGTTTAAAAATTTCCAGCGTGAAGATTTTTGCCACAGTAACCCCGAGGTGCGGATTCAATTGGCATCGGGTAGAAGATGTGTGTTTGCATCTCTAAAGATTTTCAGGAGCTGTCATTCAGTGGGTAAAACTGTGGGTTAGGGGAACATTACTAGTACAATGACCATCACTGAGACATGCCTCCTATGTTACTAGGATACAGATTTAGATTCAGATACAGTGGGGAAATGACAAGTGCAAAAATATATACAATTTTTTTATAATTAAAAAAAACCAAAGTGAAGAATCAAAACTATTCATGAAACACAAGAGTAGTACTATAAGTTATTGCCAAAAAGAGAGTTTTCATGCATATTACTATAATGATAATAATCTATTTTTAAGGTCACTATCAAGCTAGACACCAATTGGTGTATGAGTCCCCCTCCATTGTGGGATAAGGGAACCCCCTCTGCACAACGATGTAATTGCTAAAGTCTATAGAGGTGTACATACCCTACCCCCCTTTAGATTTGAACCTAGGATTTCCTAAGAGGAAACACATGTTCGTAACCTTTAGGCCCACTCAATTGTTGATGATTATAGCTCGGATAGGGTCTTTTGCATAGGCTAAGTGCCAAGCATGTAGATAATAGATATTGACCATTACCTCTCTAGGTACTTGCACAATTTATTGAGTAAGTGACTTTTACAATTCTTTCCTAAGTGTAGCTTAGGAAAAACACATTATTTAACTAAATGTAGGCTAATAACTAAAAGTGAACTTAAGATTAAGTCATAACCATTGATCTTAAGTGAGACTCAAGATCTAATCTTGGCCATCCATCACTTTGGAGATTGGGGTTAGGGTTTTGGTCATTGAGATGTTATAAAAGAAAGTCCAAGGAGATGAGAAAGACATATGAGATCACAAGATCATTTCAGAGAGAGATTTTCTAAAGAGAAGAGTGAGAGACTTGGTGGCTGAGGAGAAGAGAGAAGAGATTTGCACCAAGAGAAGGTCCAGAGAAGGAGAGAGAAAGGCTAATCACCAAGGGTGCCAATCTGTATAGTGATGCAATGATCCATACCGCTGATGCAAGGGTTGTACGAGTGATGCAAAAGGCCGTACGAGTGATGCAAAAGGTTGTACAAGTGATGTAGAGAGCTGATTAAGTGATGTAGGGTCTATACGGGTTTACGTAGGGTCTGATTCGGTGACACAGGGATTGTACGAGCTGATGTAGGGCTGATCCGTACTAGTTGATGCAGAGGATGATGTGGGAGGCTATTTGTCTTGAGGGATGATTTCTCTAGTGTATTGATTTTCTTCTGGGACTGAGCTACAGATTCCATGATTGTAAATTTCTTATTTTCTCTGTGAGCCAAGATAATAAAAGAAACACTGATTCCTAGTTTTTCCCTTTGGGGTTTTCCAAGGTAAATACTTGCGTCAAATGTGATGGACTTCCTGTTTATTTTGCCACATTATTGATTAAAGATATCAAGTATTTTTGTTTATAATTTTGAGTATAGAAATTATTGAGAATAGAAATCAGATTTGGTATTGAGAAAATTTAACATGGCATCGAAGTTCAATAAAATTCGAGAAGAAGGAAATCGTTGGCAAGGGTTTATAACATAAAACAAAAAAAATATTATTTGGTTAGGTTATTTGATTGAATATGATGGCAACAATTGGATTGAGATTTGAGGATCGGTTGGAGGGTGCATCCAACTTCAGTCCCTGGAAGAAATAATACACTCGAGAGAAATATTTGTATGGAAGCTAACGGAAGGGTGATGATGAGGACAAGATGGAAGCAACAAAAAATATATTCTTTCGTCAGGGTATTTGATTAGATTGGATGGTAGCAACTGGACTGATATTTGAGGATCGGTTGGAGGGTGCATCCAACTTCAATCCCTGGAAGGAAAGAATAGCACTATTGCTAATGGAGAACAAGAGGCATCTCTGTATGGAAGCCAACGAAAGTGTGATGATGAGGAGAGTTTCTCTTGCAAGTCATGCAAGGAAGGGCAAGGTCAAGTGCTTTGCATGTCACAAGTTTGGTCATTATGTAGGTCAGTGTCCGAACAAGAGGAAGGGTAAGAGTAAGACAGAGGTTGCAACGTCTCAGAAGAGCAAACTTGTATGGCTTGCCATGAGTCCCTTTTTTTCACGTCCGAATATGCACTTTTCTACCAAAAATGGTTTGGCTCGTTTTTATTCCCAATACAGTTGGCGGCACTCAATTTAGATTTTTAAAAATTTAGATATAACAATTTTATTTAGAACAACTGTTTAGGGCTAGTTTTTGGGCTAGTCACAAATCCTAACATACACAGTGCTTATCTCCAAATGGACAGCGACCCAGAACTTGAAATTTTGGCCCAATCTATATCCTTATATCCTTGTAACCTGAAAACTTCATAAGACCATGAAACTTCACCGAAAAAAATTTGGAGTGAAAATGCCATGATGATTGGCTTAAAAGTGCCAAACCCTAGTGTTACATTGCACCTGTACCCAACGCACCTTCAAGTGTACCCCAGGGAGAGAGGGCCAATTTTTTCTACCAGGGACCTGTTATTGAGCAATGGTGGTCATGGCAGTGACCTTTGGTCTGTAAATTTTCCTTTAATATTCAAACTAGGACTAAACAGTGCATGCAAATCTCTATTGATAACCACACATGAATATATTTTATAGTATACAGTGGAATATAAAACTGAGAAATAAATCACAACATCACATCACAATATTGACACTATTATTTTGGGTATGGAAACCCTCGTTAAAATCCAAGATGGGAAAACTGGTGCAACAGTCAGATATAGATTTTATTATGAGAAAATATGGAACTTTTACAATCACTGCAAATTCACTCGAACCTGGCGAATGTAGTACTTGGTAGAATCATTGGGAAAAAGCCAGCTAAACCTCAACACCCTCCTACGTGAGTGTACGACCCAGCTGTACGAAGCTCGGTGACACTGCTGCTCGCTCCTTCGTCTTCTCAGCTAAATCCTCTGTCTGACTTTCTCTCCCTGTCTGTATCCTGTCTCTGTCGGAATACAAGTGTGTCCTCTCCACATATTGATCTCTCTTTTATAACTTTAGGTAAAGCAAAAGCCCTAATTTCACTTTCATGTTAACTAGTGGTAAAGCCAAAACCCTAATTTTACTTTCACTTTAACTTGTGGTAAAGCAAAAACCCGAATTTCACTTTCACTTTAACTAGTGTTTCACTAAAGTTAATTTAGATCACTTTGATTTATTTTTCAAAGTAAACTTAGGAAAAGTAAATTAAATACAACTGGTTTCCTAATTTAAGTCTTCTGCATGCAAGAACACATGCATATAGGAAGACCTTCCTTGTTGCTACTAGTTTAACACTCCCTCTCAATGAGGAAGGGATTTGGTAGCAACCCCAACTTATCCTTGAACTTCATAAAACTCTGTCTACAAAGTGCCTTGGTGAAAATGTCCGCCACTTGCTCATCTGTCTGTATGTGCTCCAACCGAATGGTTTCTCTCTGAACACAATCTCTCAAGAAGTGGTATCTAATGTCTATGCGTTTTCTTCGGTCATGGAACACTGGATTCTCAGATAGCTTGATGCCACTCTGATTGTCACAGTGAACTACTGTAGCCTCTAGCTCACACTTGAACTACCATGCAAGTAACATCCTCAGCCACATACCCCCACACGTAGCCATGTATTCAGGCTCTTTTGAGCTCAATGCAACTGACTTTTGCTTCCTGCTGAACCAAGAGACAACCCTTGATCCAATGCTGAAACAACAACCTGAAGTACTCTTCCGGTCCTCTACACATCTTTCCTTGTCAGCATCTGTGAAACCTGCTAATTGTACACTCCCCTTGCACTCATAAACCAATCCATACTCCACTGCACCTCTGATGTAGCGAAGTATGTGCTTCACAGCCGTCCAATGCAATCTCCGAGGGTCCACCATGAATTGACCCAAAGCTGAAGAAGCATACTCCACCATGAGTTGACTGCAAAGCTGATGTCTGGTCGAGTGTTGACCATATACATAAGTGATCCGATAAGCTGATGATACAAGGTAGGATCAAATATGTTTGACCCTGATGCATCAATATTCCCCTAGTTGGAAACTAGAGGTATGATTTTAGGCTTGCAGTCCTCCATCCTAAATCTCTTCAGGATCTCGACTGCATACTTCCCATGTTCAATGAAGAAGCATCCATCTCTCTGCCAAACCTCCAAGCCTAGAAAGCAATGCATCAAGCCAAGGTCCTTCATCTCAAACTCCACTGCAAGGTTGGATTTGCAGTGTCCAATTAGGCTCTCATCTCCTGTCAAAAATAGATCGTTGACATACAGGACCAGTATGAGAGGCACCTCACCTGTCAAGAAGTACAGGTTGTGGTTAACCTCACTCCGCTGAAATCCCATTTCCCGTAGATAGCTGTCAATTCTCGAGTACCATGCTCGAGGTGCCTGCTTGAGCCCGTAAAGAGCTCGATGTAGTGTGCATACATGTGCCTCCCTGTCCTCCACATCAAACCCCTCTGGCTGCTCAATATATACGTCCTCCTCTATCACTCTGTTGAGGAAGGTAGTCTTGACGTCCATCTGATGGACACACCAACCCATCTCAGCTGCTAGTGAGATAATCGTCTGAAATGAAGAATACTTGGCAACAGGGGCGAAGGTCTCCTCATAATCAATACCCTCCTTCTGTGAAAACCCCTTTGCCACGAAGCGTGCCTGTAATGTCCTCTTTCAATTAGGCCTTGAGGCCCAAAACCACTAACCTATGTGATTCTTGTGGGTTTGAGCGGTTACTGACAGTTAGGGAATCATCTAAGGACTGATGCCATCCATAGAAAATCTAGGGCATCATCGTTAGGTCAAGAAGGGCCACCGAGGCCAAAGGCCACCTTCGTGCATGCCATCCAAGCATTATTTAATGATGCATGCACTCATTTAAGTCTCCATACGCATGCATGCAAGTCAACTGCAAATTAGAAGATAAAGTGACCTAATTAGGTCAAAGATTAGGGTTTTCGTAGTTGAAAGTTATAAAAGGAGGATAAAGCGAAAGGAGACTTCACTTTTTGATGATTATTATTTTGGGAGCTCTTGGATAGCAGCACAGCAGTTGGGGTTGGAGACGAAGTCTTTAGCTAGCGGGGTTTCAGCAGTGAAACATCTGCCCTAGTCTCATTCAGGGTAAGCCATACAGGTTCACCATTTTCTCTTACATTCATTCATAGTTATCCAGTATACGGTATAGATTGTTGCAGGGACACGTGTGTAGCCGTAAGGGGGGTTTTCACCCAGAAAGCCCTAATCAGTCGCCGGGTCTTCAGATCTCAGTTTTACTTCGAAACTCAGGCACCATTCTCATCATCGGCATCTTACTCCGGTACCTGGTGATTATCAGATCCGATCGTGCTCATCCGGAGCAGTTATCAGCTATTTCGGGATCAAGGGGGCGTGAGCAGCTGTCTCTCTGGAACAATTCGCTAGCCTGCCTAGAGACCTCAGGAACTCCGCATGTACCAGGCATTCTCTCTGGCACGAGAAGGCTATTAGTCTTGCAAATCGACAACTTCATCGGACACCTCCTTCACTGAAAACGTCACCCTTATCTGATCTGGGTTCTTGCTGCTGGGGTTTCACTGGAAGCAGAAGATATCAGTCCATCTCCGATTCAGTTCTTGATGCTTGCATACTCTCTTAGGAGAAGTCTAGTCGGCTTATCAGTGGTAAGTGCTCATTCTATCTCACAAACCCTAACCCTAATTTTTGCTATAAAATAGGGATTTTTGCATGGCAGTTTGCATGCCCGGTTGTATCAGTATATTTGCCTAGAAATAGAAAATATCGGGATTCGGGATTTTACAGTGCCTTATACTTTTCCACACTTTCGTCTGCTGCATGCTTCACCTTGTAGATCCATCTGGATCCCACCACCTTTTTCCCTTGTGGCCTTGGCACAACCTCCCATACCTGTTTTTTCATAATGGAGTCATACTCCTCAACCATAGCCTCCTGCCACGCATCATGTTGTGCAACCTCCCCGAAGATGGAAGGTTCAGAGTTAATCAACTCTGTCATCAGTGCCTTGTAACTAAGCCTCTCTGGTGGTACACTCCGTCTAAAAGACGTTTGTGGAGGGATCTACTTGTCTGGAATCCTGCACAATTGACCTAAACCACTTAGGCCTTGGCCTAGTGTAAACCTGCTGCGGCTGCTGGATATCCGTCTCCTGCTGCAGTTCATCCTTCAAGTCAATGACTGAAGGATCTTGTCCACTTGACTCCCTCTGACCACCAGAACCTATGCTCTGTGTTTGTACCTGTACCTGTACATCTGGCTCCTACAACTTGACTCCCGACTCTTGTGCTGGCTGCTGCTCTGCTAGTAAGTCCAAAGATCTCCTCAAGGCCCTGTCCTCATCGAACTGGACATCCCTGCTCACAATAATTCTTCTGCGAGCTGGAATGTAAACTCTATGCCTTCGAAATCTTGCTGTACCCAACAAGTATCCCCTTCTCTTTAGAAGGATCCAGCTTCTTCCTATTGTTAGCATGAACATGACAATAGCAGACACTGCGGTATATGTGATGTGACTCACATATGGGCTAGTGCCTGTGAAGACCTCATCCGGTGTCTTCCTCCCCAAAGCTGTGTGGGGACACCTGTTCCAAATGTATACTGCAGTCATGTATGCCTTGACCTAGAGGAATAGTGGTAATCCCTGATCAAATAACATGGCCTTGGCTGCTCCAACCATCATCCTGTTCTTCCGCTCTGCAACCCCATTCTGCTGTGGGGTATGGGGCATGACGTGCTCCTTCTTGATCCCCTCAGCTGAACAATACTCCATGAACTCATTGGAAGTGTACTCACTCTCGTTGTCTGTCCTCAACACCTGAATCTTCTTCCCTGTTTGGTTCTCCACGAGAGTCTTGAACTCTCGGAACCTCTCAAAGACCTCTGACTTGGCCTTCAGAAAATAGATATAGGTCTTCTTGGAATAGTCATCAATGAAGGTGACGCAATAGCTAAAACCATTGAACGAATGGACACTCATAGGTCCGCATACATTAGAATGCACCAAGTCCAAGGGCTCCTTAGGCTTGTGCTCACTTTGTGGGAAAGGCTTCCTGATGTTCTTCCCCAAAGCACAACCCTTGCAGTGGTTATGCTTTTCCTCCTGCACCTGAGGAACTCCAATGACTGCTTGTCTCAGATGCTTCAGTGCTCCATGGTGTAAGTGTGCCATCCTCCTATGCCACAACTCACCTTGACTGCTGCTGTTGCTAACTAGAGCCTTTGCAGGCTCAAATTGTAGTCTGTACACTTTCCCGCTCTTCCTGCCAATCACCCGATCCAAGCTCCTATCTGACCCCTTGGGCCTGATATATACTCTATGGTCACGGAACTTCACTTGATATCCCTTGCCCTCCAGAGTGGAGACTGATATAAGGTTCTTGGTCAGTCCTGGAACATACAACACATCAGCAAAATTGAGGGGTTTTCCAGACTCCCTCTCAAATGAAACAGTGCCAACTCCCTGCGCTTGATACCGCGCATCATCACCCAGCTCAATGTGGATCCCTGTTCCACCCTCTTGTAAGTCTCTAAAGAATCTCTTCTGTCCAGTCATATGACTAGATGCTCCATTGTCGATGTACCATATGTTGCTCCCTGTGGTGCTTGCCATGTAAGCTATCAAGCAGAACTCCTCATCGCAGTTCCTGCTGAACTCATTCACCTCTGCAGATCCAACCATCTGAGTGTTACTCTTCTTCTTCCTGTTTGGGCATTAGGAGGCAAAGTGTCCCTGCTTGTGGCAGATAAAACACTTGACGTTTGACACGTCAAGGTTTTTCTTACTATCCTTCTTGCTCTTTGCCTTCCCCTTGCTCTTCCCTGTAAGGGCTAGAGCCTCCTCATCCACAATCCGTGGGGCATTCCTAGATGAGCCTAATCCTTGACCCATGCGGGTCTCCTCCTCCAGAAAGTCATCCCAAAGTCTCTGTTAATTAGGGAGATTCTTCCTAGCCACCACACCCTTGACAAAGGTGTCCCATGGCTTAGAGAATCCATTGAGGGCTATCCGAACTAGCTCCTCATCATCGGTCTTAGAGCCAATAGCTCCAAGCTCATCCTTGATCTGTGTGAGCCTCATGAGATAAGGCACCACTCCTTTTCCCTAGGCCATCTTGGCGCTGCGTATCCTCTCTTGCAACACCATCATCCGGTTCTCGTTCTTTCTTTGGTACAGACTCTCCAAAGCCTTCCACATCTCTAATGCGGTCTTCTTACCAGAAAGGTGAGGGACTATATGGTCCTTCACTCCATGCATGATAATCAACATGGCTTTGTAATCAATCTTATTCCAAGCTGCTAGATTTGTCAGAACTGTGGGTGCAACCTTCGTGGAGTCAATGTGCTCCTCTGCATCACTGATGTCCAGGATCCTTGTGATCCTTTCTTTCCATGTAGGAAAGTTTTGAGCACCCTGGAGTCTATTCTCAACTCTCAACTGCACGACCATAGTGAAGTGTTTCCTGTTAAACCCTAGATCTGGAAGTCTAGGTTTGTGTCTTCCTATAGATCTGCCCTTGATCTATCACTGTTGATGCAAATCTCTCAGCTTTAGCTTTGTAGAGCTCTGATACCATGTAAATTTTCCTTTAATATTCAAACTAGGGCTAAATAGTGCATGCAAATCTCTACTGATAACACACATGAATATATTTTACAGTATACAGCAGAATATAAAACTGAGAAATAAATCACCACATCACATCACAATATTGACACTATTATTTTGGGTATGGAAACCCCCGTTAAAACCCAAGATGGGAAAACTGGTGGCACAGTCATATATAGATTTTATTATGAGAAAAGATGGAACTTTTACAATCACTGCAAATTCAGCCAAACCTGGCGAATGCAGTACCCGACAGAATCACTGGGCAAATCCCAGGTAAACCTCAACACCCTCCTGTGTGAGTGTACGACCCAGCTGTACAAAGCTCGGTGATTGTGCTACTCGCTCCTTCGTCTTCTCAGCTAAATCCTCTGTCAGACTTTCTCTCCCTGTTTGTATCTTGTCTCTGTCGGAATACAAGTGTTTGTGTCCTCTCCACCAATTGATCTCTCTTTTATAACTTTAGGTAAAGCGAAAACCCTAATTTCACTTTCACTTTAACTAATGGTAAAGCAAAAACTCTAATTTCACTTTAACTTTAACTAGTGGTAAAGCAAAAACCCTAATTTTACTTTCACTTTAACTAGTGTTTCACTAAAATTAATTTAGATCACTTTAATTTATTTTCCAAAGTAAACTTAGGAAAAGTAAATTAAATACAACTAGTTTCCTAATTTAATCTTCTGCATGCAAGAACACATGCATGCAGGAAGAACTTCCTTGTTGCTACTAGTTTAACATGGTCGTCTTTTAGGGTTACTATGGCTTAATGCCACTGCTGACTTCCCTTTAAAGGGGTTTTTAACCTTAGGGTTGGTGTCCGGGGCCCCTAAGGGTTGACCACTAGATCTCATGGCTCCATAACCCGCTTGTGCGCTTCGGTGGCATTTGCTTCAGACACAAAGACACTCGTCTTCATTCTTTGACGAGGGCGTTGAGGGATTTTACAACATTCTAAGTGTTAGATGGGGTATAACACCCTCCCTCCAACTCACTCCAGCATTTCGTTTGGAGTGATTCGCTTATTTGAGCATGTTTTGGCACCTGGGGATACAAATGCCCCAAATAGCCTACCTTAGGCTATATTTTATAATTATTTTTTTTAATTTTCAGTTGACATTTTATAATTTCAAATTGACTTATTTTAAGGCATGTAGGCTTGGATATTTTGTAAAAAGTGAGTGTGAGATCATATAAATAGATCTCCTCACTTTCATTTTAAAACATAACTTATGGGATAATACACAATGCATCTATTTTACCCTTCTGGGGCTCTTTGAAGGGAGGTGCATCTCTTGAGGAAGATCTCTTTTTCTGGGGTTGACAACAAGGCTTGGTGTTTCTATTGGTTTGATGCTCTTTATTAAGGTGATGTTGGATTTGTTTGTTTAGCACATGCACAAGGGTTATCTAGGATTACATGTTGATTGCTCTTGCCATTGGTTAGTGAATGATGTTAGGTTTAGGAACTGAATGGTAGCCATTAAAGCTGCATTTAGTAACTGTATAGGTCTTCTTAAACCTTTAGGCACCTTAACTTTGAGAGTACGTCCTTTCTAGGAGTGCCTCTAGGGATGGATCCTTAGGAATCTAGGAGTAGTGGTAAACCTTGGTTAGTCTCCTCTAGGGTTTGTTAGTCTCTTCTTAGACGCCCTAGGTTAGGGTAAGATAGGGCTAGGGTAGTCCCTTAGGCTTTCGCCTTCACTTTCTCTCACAAAGCTGGTCTAGGGTTAGTTAGGTTAGTGTTTAGATTAGGCTTTTATGTTAGTTTAGGTTAATCCTAGGGCTAGTTTAGGTTCCTTGAAACCCTCGCTGCCCTAGAAGCCTGCTGTTACACCCTCCTCAAACCCTCTCTAGTCCCTAATCTAACCTCGCTGGCTCCTAAAAACACCCTCAATGACCCTTAGAAGGGCCTAAACTACCCTCGCTGCTCCCTCAGCAGGCTGCCTTAGCCTCCCTGAGCTGCTACAGCAGCGTTGCTGCTCCTTCAAACGGCCTCAAAATCTACTCCTTGAAACCCTCTCTACCCTTCCTTCCCTCCTTCCTTACCTCGTAGCTTCCTCAAGCATGGCCTCTCGAGTCTCTCCTCACCGCTACCTTCCTGTAGCCTCACTCTATCCTTGGCCTGTTATGGTAGCAGACCCACAACCCTTTTCTGCCACCCTAAACCCATCCTAACCCTTGGACCCATCCCTAGGTTTCTACCTTACCTTCGCTGGGCCTTACCTCCCTATTGGCTTCACACCCGACTAACTGACCCTACGTCTGCTGCCCTTTGTCATACCCTATGACAGTCCACTCAACCATTGTTTAGGGCTGCCCTTACAGTGGCAGCCCTCCCCTTTCCTCATCCTAGAACACCTGCACACCAACAGACTAAAGGGTTAGTATTTGTTAGCATTCCAATAAGCGAGTCACACTTGTTTGATTAAAGGAAGCTACTAATATGCTGATGCTGATATGAATTGCACATGCTTGTGAATAAAGTGACAAATACATAATGCTGCTTTACTGAAATTCCACTCTATTGTTGCACTTATTAATACTCACAATGCACAAATTATTGGTGTCAAGCACTATCCTTGTTACTAGTCGGCTAAAGCATTATTGATTTGAAGGATTATATTTATGCCAGGAAACTGATATGACTGATATATGCTGCCATAAATGTACATACACACATAAAGATTGGTCTTAACATATAAATGAAGGGGGCTTGTTCCTCGTGATGATGTGAGAATTACTGCTGCTATAAGTAATAGTGACTGATATATATTCTATCTTGATTGAAACACACTGCTGCATACTCGCATTAAACTCAGATTTCAACATATAACTGGATGGTGCTTGTTCCTCATGGTGATATGATAATTACTGCTGGTAATGACTGATATTTCGATTCATGATGAATATAATCAAAGTCCAGGACTGATATATTTTACTTGTGTGAAATATTGTGCTGTAGTTATTGCTCTCATAACTATATATCTTCATGCTTGTACTGCTATATTCACGTTTTTGAACAATGGTAAATATTTGACCAAGAAGTGCACTTATGTTTGTTGGTAATATTGGGTGAAAAGTCTATTGCCTGGGAGGATATTGTTGCCATAAACCTATATGAAACATACAACCCCATTACCTGTCTTTTAGACTCCATTGAGGCACTGGTCATTAACGTTCTCGAAAGATAACATTTTGGTGTTTAGCGTCCTTACAGGATTGGAATAGTGCTCTCCCCTAGGAGGTTTCGACTTCCGAAGTAGTTGGGGACAAGTGATTAAGGTGACAGTGGTCACTTTTCCCACATGCTTGCCGGTTGATTTGAATTGCCATTTCAACCGGTAACATCCTAGTTCGAAAAATTCTTAATTTTTAGCCCAAGAAAGAATTTTGATACCACTTGAAATAGACTTAAATCTAGAAATTCAGATAAAAGATTGAAAAACACAAGAGAAAAGATAAAATAGATACTTTTGTTCTCTTTCTTCTTCAAAGGGGCAACCTCCAAGAGGAAAGCTCATAATACAATGACAATTCTTGACTCAGATTACGTAACTTACTTCTTTGTATATTATACTTCAATAGCCAAAGGCTTAAGTACTTGTGGTCTTGCTATTAATGAGGGTCAATTGCTCGAGGTCCTTTATTCATTAAGAAAGGTTCTTTTACAATAAGACATTACCCACTAACTATCTAATGGGCCTTACGGACTTGTACATTGATATAATAGGAGGCTAGAAATGAAATGATATTGAGATATCTTTGAAATGTAGATGCAGTTCCTTCGTATATTGTTGATAATCTTGCAAATCTTACAAATCTTGCAATTAAAGCCGTTGAACGTTTGGGGATTCTCATTATTAACAATGTTAAAACTTTATGGTAACTTGATTACATCGAGAGGCGCTGTCTACAACCTAGGTGGGTGAGATGTGTCACATCTGTAATGCATGTCTTTAAAAAATTCTACATCTAGTATTGAAGAGATTATAGCTTCCATTTCCATTCAGCCGAATATAATATTTTATAAAACTAAAAGTAAAGTAATAATAATCGTAATGCTCGAATGTCATCAGTACTTTTCTTTGTTGTTTTTAGTCAATGAATTCATATGTCCAGGGCGGTGCAGGGAGAATAATTAGGTGCAACTAGGTTTAAAAAAGGTGATATAGTAGGGGGGTTAGGATAGGACCCTAACGGGAGGCTAGAAATGAAATTATATTGATATATCTTTGAAATGTAGGATGCAGTTCCTTCATATATTGTTGATCATCTTGCAAATCTTACAATTAAAGCCATTGAACCTTTGGGGATTCTCATGATTAACAATGTTAAAACTTTATGGTATCTTGATTAGATTGAGAGGCGCTGTCTACAGCCTAGGTGGGTGAGATGTGTCATGTTTGTAATGCATGTCTTTAAAAAAAATAATATAGAAATATGTAAGATCTCAATTAAAAGAAGATATATATTATACTTTACAACTAGTGTTGAAGAGATTATAACATCTGTTTCCATTTGGCCCAATATAATATTTTATAAAACTAAGATTAAATCATTAAAGTAATAATAATAGTAATGCTTGAATGCCATCGATACTTTTCTTTGTTGTTTTTAGTCAATGAATTCATATGTCCAGGGCGGCGCAGAGAGAATAATTAGGTGCAACTAGGATACAAAAAGGTGATCTCAATAATGTTGAAAAACTAAAAAACTAAAAGAGATGGATCACTATAATAGAATAAATCAGCATAGATCCATCTTAACTCCGGGTCTATCAATTGTTAAGATGGATCAAATCCCATGAGGTGCAGTCAATTTTTCGATTGCAAAACATGGGGAAAGGTTTGCACCTTAAGGGATTTGATCCCTCTTGGTGCTTGATAGTGCTGGGGTTAAGATGGATCTTATTAGTCAGATGGACCTGACATTTTTTGATAGTTAACTACATAATTAGTATTTATAGTTCAATGTTCAACAGAATCACAGGTCTACATCAGTGGCTTGTCTTTTAGACAGCCATGATTTTATTCAGGTTACTTTGTTTTGTTTCTTACAGCCTTTGGGCTCTGTTTTGTGCCTTAAGAAACCAGGTATTTTTAGGAATTTTTCATACAAATAAAGTTATAATATTCAAAGGAAGAATTTTAAACTTAGTTTTTATTCAAACATTTATTTTTGTTGTAAAGGCCCGAGGGTACTTGTTTTTTGTATTCACACTCCATGAATCTGATTTTTTATGGCTTTGACTTATAAGAATTGAATGTAAATACTCTTTTAAGACTTTCTTGTAAAGGTTCTCTTTAAACATTTCTCCCTATAAAAGTAGGATGACTATTTTTTTTTCTCTTTAAATTGGAGAATAAAGCAGTATGGATTAAGGAAATTGTTCTCTTTGAAATGTCTTCATTGAGTTGCTTGATGTCATTTTTATAGGGAATTATTGAAGATATTGAAGTACCCTCCAACACGCACATTGAGAGGAGATGAAAGGCAACTTATTTGGAAGTTTCGGTTTTCGTTGATTTCTGAGAAAAAGGCTTTGACAAAGTTTCTTCGTTGCGTTGAATGGAGTGATGCCCAGGTTGGTAATAATATTATTGTGAGCATACATCATAACAGATTTTGTAAAAGATTTTCGAATAAAAAGGGCAACATTTTACAAGACTGGTTCAATCAAAATCAGGTTCTGTTATTTCCTTCAGCAAAGAAGTTATTCTCTCTTCCTACACTGTATTGTGGTTTGTAAGTCTGTTAAACTTAAATATCCTCTTTGGCTCATGGTTCTCACTAGACAATGCTTGGCTCATGGTTCTCACCTCAGTTGCCTGAATGATGTCAAACATATTAGCGATATGTTTTGATGTAGGTTAAAATAATTGCTTGGATGTTGAAAATAGTAGTGGGGAAATTTAGGGTCTCTTATCTCAGATTTACAATGACTTTTTGAAACATGTGTTACTGATCAAATTTGCACTTAAGCTTTAAAGTCCGCAAGAGTTTGCAAGCCTAAAGGTAACTCAAGTGGACTATCGTTGTCACCTTGACAGAACCTCCTCACTTAAGGCCAGCTCTCCTTTGGCAGAAGGGGGGTGCCCCTAGGGTTAGGATTGCTAAAGTGTATGTAAATATGGCTCAAGGAGATGTGAAGCGCCACTTCAGCAAGACAGAAATTGTAGAATGGTTTTATAAATAATGGAAGGAGGACTGAGGCCAGTGTTTATTGAGGTTGGGAAAATGGAGTGAATAAGGAAACAAAGAGGGTTGGAAATAAGTGAGCGGGGATAGCGAGAAGTGTTGTTATAACATGATTAGATTGCTGCACTGTGGAAACTTAACCAATGTAGGTTATTGAAAAGGTGCTCTACCCATGAACATGCTAAAACTGTTGAATTTTTAGCATTAGCATGAATATTTTAAAATTTGCAGACTAACATATAACAAATGACAAGTGCAGTAAAAAACATCAACACATCAACACACTGAACACACGAGTTTTTCACTGGGGAAACCTTTAAAGGACAAAACCCCCAAAAGCATTAGTAATTCATCTCGTAAATGAGCTGACTTACTTCTTCAAGAATTCTCAAACCCTAATTGGGTTTGTACCATAGATCCACAATTACAGAAGATAAACTTTTATGCAGAAAAAGCCAAATTAGGCTTTTACCAAGTTAGGGATTTCTGCCCTAATTTTCTCTCTCCTGCTCGGAGAGATTAGACTGCCCAATTTCCTGTCTGCCCAAAAATCTTCTGTGCCTGCCCGTGACCTGTTTTACCTTGCCCAGGTTACTGCTGCCCTGTCCGAACCTGCTCGAACTGAACTGTCTGCTGCCTAGATTCACGGAGGCCTGCCCGAGGCCTTCTTTGAAATATCCCAAATACTGATATTCTCTAATGTTCTATGATAGTGCTGACTCGCACACTCAATCTCATACAAATTTGCAAAATAACTGTGCATGCAAACTCGCCATGCAAAAATGCCCTAAAATATAACTGAATTAGGGTTAGAGGTTTGCAGAGAGAAATTAACACTTACCACTAATATTCTGGCTGATAATGACTCCAGAGATAGCTGCATGCATAAGGATCCGGATGGGTGGTCTAATAATGCTATTTTCCTCTCTTGTCACCGCCCCACAGCACCGTAAAAACCCTCCAGACTGAAGGTGACGTTTTTGTAGGAGAGGTTCGTTCGAGTTGAAACTTTCTGAGCTTGTCCGTCTGCTACAACTGATGAATGAATGAAGAGCAAGTGGTGAACCTGTATGGCTTACCCGGAATAAGACTAGGACAGATGTTTCACTGCCGAAATCCTGTTAGCTG
>LPNX010202374.1:318607-333507 GCA_001517045.1 Pseudotsuga menziesii
CATCAAGGCCCCCCAGCTCTCGCAGCCTTTCTTTGAAATGTCCCTCAACTCTTCTAACTGCGCCAGAGGTATCTTCAAGTGCAACTGTAGAGAGGCAGGCTTTCTCCAATGTCAATAAAGCAAGCCACTTCGAGTTCAATTCCTGCCCAGAAAAATTATCTCCATCTCTGTCCTCACCACTGCTTCTAGTCTGTATTTCCTTCATGTTTGAAACAAGCTTCCGAACTTTAGATATGATTGATACACCACCACGATCAGAACCTGAAGAAGACACCTTCAAAATACTAGAATTCGTGGTCACTCCTAAAATCTTACTGCCAAGTGTTGCCTTTTTCTCACTTGATTCTGGAAGAGATGGAAGCAGTAGCTTCAACAGAAATTTAATGCAATCGGCTGAATCTAGCAAATGTTCATCTTGACCATCACTAGCAAGAACATAAAATAGAGTTGATGCAGCTAGAGCTGTAGGAGGGTCATCAGTAGAAAGAGCTACAATAGCATCAATCACCGGTTTGGCCATCCGGGTTCCGTAATTCTCTTCAATATAAAGTATCAGTGAAATAATCAAACTTGAAGTATCTTCCTCTCCTTTTCTGAACATGTTCCCATGTTTCTCTTCAAAATAGGCCGGGATTTCACTTTTTGAGTCATTTCCGATAGCCTGAAGAAAATCAGGTCCAGAGGATGAATTACGCATAGGGTTACTTACGCTGACCTCCCCAAAATTAGATAACAAAAATGAGTATCCTTTGACAATCGATTGCAAAGCACCTTCATCTTTTATATTACTTGATTGACCCCCTTTGTCTTCAGGCACACCATAAAGTGGTTTAGAGTGCAAAATTGTTGGATTTATTTCACGAAATACCCTAGGATCAATACTTGATCCAACAGGCAAAAACGAGGGTTGGAAGTTTGGCATTCCTGTAGAAAATGGGCTCATTAAATTTAAACCACCAAGGGTGTTCAACCCTGGATCAACTTGTTCTCTTCCCTGTTCTATCTCTTGAATATAATTCCTATGTGAATCATTCTTGTTACTTTCACGAACACTATCAGTTTCCCCTGAGAAACTTGCTTGATCTTCATATGGTGGAATGCACTTTTCCGTCTCTAAAGTGCCACCTTCAGCATTTACAATGAAATCAATACTGGAATCTTCCACTCTCAACATGTCTGAAGAATTTCCTCCATATATTATGGCAGCTGTTTGAACGGAAGAACCCTTAGTGCACTTGGTGAATTGCTTTTCCTGAACCTTTACGGCAATCTGCTCCTCTCCAGGACCATCAGCTTCCCTTGAGGCCAATATTGGGTCATAATTGCATTCACTAATATAGACATCACCATTGCTTGCATCACCAGTGGAAGAAGCACAACATTGCGAGATAATCGATGCATCCATGCCCTTGCATTTCAATTCAGTATCTAAAAAATATACTAGATCTTCACATGCCTGAATCTTGTTTCCATTTGGCGATTTGACACTTTCACCAGTTTCAACGAGGCAAACATTTAAATTTTCTAAATTGGCAATCGTACTGCTGTCATTGTGTTCGTCATCCTTAGTTTGTGATAAAATATACACATTCTCTTGGGCAATTCCTTCAGCTTCATCCCTAATAAAGCTCTGCTTCTCTTTTACAAGCAGAGAGCACTCTTCCCTCGATGCCATTAATGTGTTAACATCACTTTCACCTATCAGGTCATCTCTGTTACTTCCATAATTATTTGTATTGTTGCTAGCTTGCAAAATAGCCAATTCTGTTATTTCTTCACAATTTGATATGGTACCTGGAACAGCTTCCATGCCATCAACATGGACAACTACAACTTCAGAACTTGAATGCCTCTCCAAATTTTGTATGCTTGTCTTGTCATCAACAGGAGAGACAGTCTGTAGAATGATAGAATCCCCTTTCTAAATTCATTTTCCTGTAAATTTGAACTAATGTCTTTAAGGAGATCCTCATCCAAATCCTTGGGCTGGATCCCGAACTTGATGGTGTAATAATCTTGAAAGGACAATGCTGCACATACATCATCACCCAAGGCTAGATACTCCTGATATTGAGGCAAGTGTTGAAGTACTGCTAACCTCTGCCAATTTCCAGTCAAGACCCTTCTCATTGTCTTCATGTTCTCACAAGCTGGCAAAGAAAAAACTTTGTTCTGACATGCACTTGCATGTACACGCATGTATCAACATGCACTTTTATTCAATTGCTATGTGCCCACAGTTGGCCAAGATTATGCTCTGATACCACTGAAATATCCCAAATACTGATATTCTCTAATGTTCTATGATAGTGCTGACTTGCACACTCAATCTCATACAAATTTGCAAAATAACTGTGCATGCAAACTCGCCATGCAAAAATGCCCTAAAATATAGCTGAATTAGGGTTAGAGGTTTGCAGAGAGAAATTAACACTTACCACTAATATTCTGGCTGATAATGACTCCAGAGATAGCTGCATGCATAAGGATCCGGATGGGTGGTCTAATAATGCTATTTTCCTCTCGTGTCACCGCCCCACAGCACCGTAAAAACCTTCTAGACTGAAGGTGACGTTTTTGTAGGAGGAGAGGTTCGTTCGAGTTGAAACTTTCTGAGCTTGTCTGTCTGCTACAACTGATGAATGAATGAAGAGCAAGTGGTGAACCTGTATGGCTTACCCGGAATAAGACTAGGACAGATGTTTCACTGCCGAAATCCTGTTAGCTGAAGACTCCGTCTCCAACCCCAACTGCTGTGCTGCACGCTGTGCTGCTATCCAAGAGCTCCCAAAATAATAATAATCCAAAAGTGAAGTCTCCTCTTGCTTTCTCCTCTATTTATAAAGTTCAACTGCGCAAAACCCTAATCTTTGACCTAATTAGGTCACTTTATCTTCTAATTTGCCGTTGACTTGCATGCATGTCACTTTATCTTCTAATTTGCCGTTGACTTGCATGCATGCGGAGGGAGACTTAAATAGTGCATGCATCATTAAAATAATGCTGGGATGGCATGCATGTCATTTTTAGGGTTCGCATGCATCTCACTTTTAGGGTTTGCATGCATGTCACTTTTAGGGTTTGCATGCATGTCATTTTTAGGGTTTGCATGCATGTCACTTTTGGGAACATTACATTCTTTGTTCTGCCCGGACTCTGTTGGGCTGGTCTGTGGACTTCCCGATCCCTACTCGGCTAGTCTGTGGAATGCCTGAGGGTCTGGTGTAGACTCAGCACCCTCCGGGCTAGTTTGTAGGTTGCTCGAGGGTGGCCGACAGCCCTCATGGGTTAGCCTTGTGGCTGGCCGAGGGTCTGTGCAGATCCCAGACCCTTCCATGTAGGCCTGTTGGCTACCCGAGGGTTCTGTGTAAACCGGTAGCCCTTATGGGCTTGCCTTATGGCTGCCTGAGGTGCTAGAAAAAAAGGCCAAGCCTTAGAGGGGGCTACTTGGAAGACTGGGAGCTGCCCATATGAAGAAGAAGGCTTCCCATGAAGGTTTGCAGCTGCCCGGTGAAGTAAGGAATCTTCCCGTGAAGATAATGAAGCAGTCGTGAAGAAGAAGAAGCTTAGGGTTAAACCCTAGCTGTTGTGTGCTGTTGCAAAAAGGTGAAAGCCTAGATTAGGGTTTGTATAAAAAATAGGAGTGAATTCCCTAGCTAGACTCATCCATGTCAGGGCATCACATCAATCTTCCTTCTTTTCAATAACCAACAATTTCTTCTGTTGGAGCAACTGTACCTGTGAGAGCAAGTGTGTAATAATGAATGGATTGATCTTCTTTTATAACCTTTGAGTCACTTGTAAGTGGACCAAAACTCAAAAGAACAAAATAATAATATTTTATTCTTTTATCACTTTGACTTTTACCTTTAGTGGTACTAAAGGTGTTTTTGCAGTTTCACTTTGACACCTTAGTGGTTCTAAGGGTTCTTATGTATTTTAGACTTTTGCTTTAGCCTTCTTCGAGTGCCCTGTGGTCAAAACAAGTGGTCGAGGTGGTCCTTCACCCCCACTTAAAGTACATCATCATAAACATAGAGAATTACTAATGCTTTTATCTCACATTCTATGTGACACCAAGATCGGATACTAAGGTATCTTAACCAAGGATAGCTAATCCTTGGAGAAGATCACAAAGCCCACTGATCGAGGGTCAGAGTGTCACACATGCCTCAGCCATAGCCTGCATAATTTGACACAAGGTCAAATATTTGGTAACAGACCAAGCGCCTACATTCTCCCGAAGAATGGTCCTCAGCCCCGGGCTGAGCCCCTAGTATCGAACTAGGTTAAATTCTTGGTAACTGACCAGGTGCCTCCATTCAAAGAATGGCCACTCAGCTCTAGGCTGAGTCCCCTAGTGCTAGACTGGTTCCACATCCTGGTTCTAGACCAGATGTCACCATTCAATAGAATGGTCACTCAACTCAAGGTTGAGTCCCCCAGTGCTGGACTGGTTCCATATCTTGGTCTCGGACCAGATATCCCCATTCAACAGAATGGTCATTCAACTCTAGGTCGAGTCCCCCAGTGCTGGATTGGTTCCACACCCTAGTATCGGACCAGGTGTCTCCATTCTCCTAAGAGAATGGCTCTCGATGCTGCTCAGAAAAATCAACACTCCCTCTCAGCGAGAGAGGCATTCTCTGCCATGCCAAGCTTGTCATGAAAGTATACAAACTTTGATGCTGTCAGAGGCTTGGTCAAGATATCTGCGATTTGTTCATCTGTACGAATGTACTGCAACTTCAGAGAACCTCTTTGTACTGGGTCTCTGATGAAATGATACTTCATCTGAATGTGTTTCGATCTATCATGAAACATTGGGTTCTTCAAAAGATTAATGCAACTCTGATTTTCGCAATGGATGATTGTTGAGTCAAGCTTTCCACCGAACAGATCAGATAGAAGTTTTTTGAGCCAAACTGCTTCCTTGCAGGCATCACTTGCAGCAATATACTCTTCCTCAATTGTACTCGGAGCTATGGAACCCTGCTTCTTGTTGAACCAAGAGATCATTGCAGATCTCATATTGAAGCAGTAACCAGAGGTGCTCTTTCGGTCTACTGCACTGCCATTCCAACCTGAATAAGCATATCCTGATGATAATACTCCACTGCTGGAAGTATACCTGAGCCCATAGGTGATAGTACCTCGCACATATCTGAGTACGTGTTTAGTCGCTACCCAGTGTATGTGCTTTGGATTGGACATGAACTAACTCGGAGCATTTACTGTGTAACATATATCTGTTCTCGTATGCACGAGATACATCAAGGATCCAATAAGCTATCTGTACAGAGTAGAGTCCACACTTTGTGAACCAGGGGCTGAGTCACGCAACTTTGTTAAGTTGGTAGTCATGGGTACACTCATGTACTTGCAGTCCTGCATCCCAAATCTCTGCGAGATGTTCACTGCATACTTTCCTTGTGTCAGGAAAATCTCGTCTGGATTTTGCCAGACCTCTAAGCTAAGGAAACAATGCATCAAACAGAGATCCTTCATCTCAAATTTAGAGGCAAGCTCCCTCTTACATTGTTCTATCAACTGTTCATCACCCGAAAGAAACAACTCATCTACATATAGAATAAGGATCAAGACACGATTACGAACAACCTTAAAGTACAAGTTAGAATCAACTGTAGTTTTGGAAAACCCCAGGCTGTGGAGAAATCCATCCATCCTCGCATACCAGACTCTCGGAGCCTGTTTCAGTCCATACAAGGCTTTCTTCTGTTTACACACATGGGTCTTTTTTCCAAGAGTCACAAAGCCTTCAGGTTGTTTAATATAGACTTCCTCTTCAATCTTGCTATTATGGAAGGCTGTCTTTACATCCATTTGATGTAACTTCCATCCGAATACTGCAACAAGAGAAATGATGCTTCTAATGGTAGTATACCTGGAAACAGGAGCAAATGTCTCATCATAGTCAATGCCTTCTCTCTGAGTGAAGCCATGAGCTACGAATCTGGCGTTATACTTCTCCACACTGCCATCAACTTATTCGTTCTGCCAATGCCTAACATGAAGGTTATGGTAGCAGATGGCAAGAAGATTGAGAATGTGGGAAAATGTCACAAGGTTATTACAAATGCAAGAGTATAATCTAGAATCTGACTTCTTTGTTGTACCTCTTGGAGGAGTTGATGTTCTATTGGGAATCCAATGGTTGCAAACATTGGGTACTTACTCTGCTAACCATCAAGAGCACTTCATTACGTTCAAATGGATAGGAAAAATGTACAAATTGTGCGGTTTCCAACCACCCCAAACTCAATTGGTTACATCACATTAGATGGAAAGGCTAATTCCAAAAGGAGCACCTTTAGTGTCAAGAGATGGAGTTGCTAACTTATGAGGGAGATGACTACAAACCATCAGAGATACAATAGCTAATCCAAAAACACCACAAGGTGTTCCAAGAGCTTTTGATGGAGCTCCCACCAAGCAAGAAGATTGAGCACCTGATTGAGATAGAACTAGGGGAAAAACTTGTCAATATCAAAACGTACAGATATCCACGTCACCATAAAACATAGATCGAAAGGTTAACCCAAGTTTTGTTAAAATGTGGAGCCATTTCAAAGAGCAGAAGCCCTTATGTAGCTCCAATAGTGCTAGTTCGAAAGAAGGATGGGTCTTTCAGTTTGTGCATAGATTACAAAGGTCTCAACAAGGTAACAATCAAGAATAAATTCCCTATCCCATTCATCGATGAGATGATGGATGAAATTCATGTAGCTAAGTACTTCTCGAAATTAGACTTGAGATCAGGGTATTACCAAATCGGGGTTAGATTAGAAAGACGTAGCAAAAACTACCTTCTGTGCTCATGAGGGCCATTATGAGTTCAAGGTAATGCCCTTCGGTTTAACTAATGCTCCAACCACTTTCCAAGCCGCAATGAACAAATTGTTCCAACCATATTTGCGAAAGTTTGTATTAGTATTTATTGATGATATCCTCAATTATAGCAAAACTTGGAGAGAGCATATCCGACACTTAGATCAAGTACTCACCATCTTGGAAGAACATCATATTTTTGCAAAAATGTCAAAATGCACTTTTGGAAAAGAAGTGGATTATCTTGGCCATATAATATTGAAGGAAGGAGTCAAAGTTGATCCAAGTAAGATCAAGGCAATCACTGAGTGACCCAAACCAGATAACATCTCGAAATCAAGAGGATTTCTAGGTTTGGCAGGATAATATCGAAGATTCGTGAAGAATTATGCCCATAGGGCTGCCCCTCTAACAAATTTATTGAAGAAAGATTCATTTTGATGGAATGATGAAGCCAAAAAATGTTTTGAAGCATCGAAAAACATTATGTCATCAACGCCAGTATTATCAACACTGGATTTCACGAAACCTTTGAGTGTGATGCTTCAAGATTCGAGATAGGAGCAGTCTTGATGCAAGAAGGTCATCCAATAACATTCGAAAGTCGGAAGCTCAATAAAGGAGAGTATGAAGTCCACATATGATAAGCAAATGTTTGTCATTATACATGCTCTAGCAAAATGACGACAATACTTTCTAGGGAGCAAAATCTTGATAAGAAAAGACCATAATTGTCTCCAATATCTCCTGCAACAAAAAAGTTGTCAACTGAACAACATAAATGGATAGAGAAAATTGCTACATTTGACAAGGAGATACTACATAAGAGAGGAAAGGACAGTGTAGTTGCTGACGCTCTCTCCTGAAAAGAGGAAGAAGTTAAGGCTTATGCAATTTCAGTCGTAGTTCCAGACTGGTTGGATGAAATCCGAGGTGAATATGCCAAGGACCCAGACACATGTGCCTTAATCAATGATCCTAATCGAGGTCCAAAATTTGAATGGAGGGATAGCATCCTTTAGTATAAAGGAGAGATCTACTTAAGCTCAACATCCTGGTTTAAGACCAAGGTATTGATAGAATCTCATGATTCCCCAGCCGTAGGACATGTTGGTTCTTTCAAAGCTTACTACAATGCCAAGCAATCCTTCTACTGGAAAGGGATGTATAAAGACATTCAAAAGTACGCAGTCGAGTGTGACACCTGTCAAAGAAACAAAAGCGAAAATGTCCTGACTCCAGGGCTACTCCATTTGCTTCACATTCCAAACCAGAAGTGGGAGGAAATCTCCATGGATTTTATTGAAGGGTTACCCTTGTCCAAAGGCAAGGACAAAATCTGTTTAGTAGTGGATCGATTAACGAAATATGCACATTTTATGGGTATTAAGAAAATTGGCTTCGCTAAACAAATCGCTGAAGTATTCTGTAAAAATATTTACAAGTTACATGGATTTCCAAAAGCATCGTTAGTGACAGAGATGCCAAATCCACAAGCAATTTTTTCTGATGGAATTCTACAAACAAATTGGGATCACTCTTAACATGAGCTCAACCTATCATCACCAAACAGATGGACAAACGAAAGTTGTTAACAAATGTTTGGAAGCCTATCTTCGTAGTTTCATCACTGACAAGCATAACAAATGGTTACAGTGGTTACATCTTGCAGAATGGTGGTATAACTCCACCTAACATACGTTCACCAAAATGATACCTTTTTAAGCCTTTTATTGTTATGCGCCTCCTAGATGGAAAGAACTCGTTCAAGGTGATGCAAAGGTACCTGCAATAAAAAGTCAACTCGAAGAAAATCAAAGAGTAATGCAAGTACTCAAGGATAATTTAACTATGGCACACAATCGTATGAAGCAACAAGCAGATCAACATAGAACAAACTGAGAGTTTGAAGTAGTAGATTGGGTATTTGTGAGACTTCAACCATATAAGCAATTGTCACTTAAGCAACAAGGAAAGAATAAACTGACTCTCGAGTTTTATGGACCATATTAAATCATCCGAAAGATTAGCCTCGTGGCATATGAATTGAATTTACCATACAAGAATCAAATTCACAATGTTTTTCATGTTTCGAATCTTAAAAAATTATTGGGTCAACATCAAAATGCTCAGACGACAATTCCGATATTGGATGAAGAAGGGATGCTTGTTTTAGAACCAGAAGCTGCCATCAATATCAGAGAAAGAAGATTACATTCGCAAATAATCAAAGAATACCTTATTAAGTGGAAGAATTGCCCAGAGGAAGATGCTTCCTGGGAAACATAGAAGTTCATTCAACAATACTCGTCATTACCTTGCTTTGAGGACAAAGCATCTTAAAAGAAGAGGGCAATGTTATATATAAATAATTAGATAAATATATTAAAACTAAAATTGTATAATAAATTTTAATTAGTCATCAAAGAGTATGACTTTATGAAAAGTCATGCTTATAAACCTGATAAACACACACACACACACACACACACACACATATATATGCGGGACTTATATTTGTA
Source organism: Pseudotsuga menziesii (assembly GCA_001517045.1). Classification (NCBI taxonomy): domain Eukaryota; kingdom Viridiplantae; phylum Streptophyta; class Pinopsida; order Pinales; family Pinaceae; genus Pseudotsuga; species Pseudotsuga menziesii. The sequence goes on from LPNX010202374.1 coordinate 327,979, forward strand.
ATAAAATGAAAATTTATAAAAAATATTATGTCAGTCAATTTTTTTTTCTTCACGCAAAGTTTTGCATTTCATTGGATACCTTTTGAATGAGGATGGCAAGGTTCTTCATCATGTTTGAGATAGACTTAGAGCTAGGGATGTTCTGATTGGGCACATGTTCTTTTCTCGTATTTATTTGCTTAGGTTTTGACTTTGGTGCAAAACCCCTTGATGATTCAAATAGGTCCTCCTTGCCCATTGAGGCTACATTAATCTTCATGATTTTAGCATTTTTTTAAGCATCCCTCAAGGAGGTCAGATTATTGTCCCTAAGCAGGAAACCTAATGGCTTGTCAAATGCATTCACATAGTGAATGAGGATAGTTTGTGTTAAAATTAGGGTTTTAAAACAAAAATTTAACAAATGCAAAAATACACAGTAAAAGTACTACTAAAGTAAAATCATAAACAACAGGACAACAACAACAATAAAAACTTAATTAATAAAATAATAAATCAGATCTTTTAACTTACTTCAAGGAAAGAACATTCCTTATAATCAGGGTTAACTTTTAGATCAAATCTTCCATCTTAGAGGCAAGTCAATCAAAGGAACACAAACTAACCCTTACCTGAGGGTAAGAACATACCTGAGAGAGAGAGAGAGAGAGAGAGAGAGAGAGAGAGAGTGCTGAAGGATAGGGTTAGGTAGTTACAGTAGAAGGTACAATAACTTAAGTAGGGCACGACTCATTAAAGATCAGCTCCAAACCATCAACCGAGACAAGCAACAAGTGTTTTTGATTCAAGTGACCCCTTTTCTAGTCGACGTTAACCAAGAAAACAAAATGCTTCCCAAAAACAATCCTCAAAAAGTGGGAGACAACCTTAGATCAGACCTAAGCAGTAGATGGCATCCCCAGATAGTCAACGCTAAGCAAGGAAAACATAATGCAACCCTCAAGAAGACCTTAAGTAGTGGGTGACATCCCTAGAAAATTATCACAACCCCAAAAATAGACCCTAGACACCAAGCGACAGCCTCAAGAAATTATCACAGCCTCAAAACATACTTTAGACACCAAGCGACAACCTTAGGATATTTCCATAGCCCCAAACAGACTTCATGTTGAAAAATTAACTCAGGATGTCTTTTTCATGTTTTGATGTCTTCATGGGGGGGGACAAAAGTTATATTCCCTAGATGTACTTTTTAATGTAAAGTGTGTTTTATATTACTAAAGTGACTTTTGTACTTTATAAACTTAAAGTGACTCTAAGTTGTGGGACCCAAAAAGTGCATCTAATGTATTTAATATATTAAAGTGAATATGTGCATTAAATGAGAGCCCTCAGATAAAGCTAATCTCATCCTTTGATTAAGTTGGTTGAGTTAGTTAGGGTTAGTTTGGGTGAGATAAAGTATAAAATATACCTCGGGAAAAGGAAGAAGATTATCATGCAGAGAGAGATAGAGAGTCTCACTTGTGAGAGAGATAGAACAAAGAAGGGAAGGCATTAGAGGAAATTTCAACTCAAAATGGGCCTCCTAAAATGAACTAATAAAATAATAGTTAAAACTTAAAATAATAAAATAATATTTATTAATTTTGGAGGAAGAAAAGAAAAAAACTACTTTTTTGTTTGTATTTTTGACATATCTCCCTGTGTTTTTATTCAAATTTCGATCGAGAGAGCTCATTGGATGCGGAATTAAATTCCACATCCAATGAGTACCCACTCGGCATATTTTTGACGGACCCCGCTACCCCAAAAACAAGAAATACCTGAAAAAACGGAATGATGATGTTACAAACAAAAAAGTAGTTTTTTTATGATACTTATCCCCAAATTTATATTAAAAAAGTGTTTAAGACCTATACAATATTTCAAATTTAAAGCAATTTCATTGGCTAACACATGATGACATGGAATTTGAATAAAAGTTAAAAGGCCCATTTTGAGTTGAAATTTCCTCTAATGATTGCAGCTAGAAAGAGAAGAGCAAATATCAAAGGATATAGGAACAACAATCGAGGAGTTCTGTCCCTGCACAAAAACAAGAAATACCATATTGCACAGAAACAGGAAATGCCATACTGCACATATAGTACAACTGGTCGTACATTGTTGTTGGTACTTATTTATGCATTATTTGGCACAATTTCCTATGTATTTCAGACTCCCTGTAGTGTGATATCTTTGCTGTAAACTTTCAAGAAGCTCTATAATAAATCTCTCTGGGTTTTTCTCTGGTGAGGGTTTGCCCTGGACTTGGCCCTAAATTTCTGTGTTGTCACACTTATCTTCACATTGATTTTGAGTGCATTGGTGTTTATGTTTAAACTACCAGATAAATTCATTTTATGAATTATTGGTTTAGAAAAGTAATAAATCAGATTTGCAATCAAAGTGTTTGATAAAAGTCCAATAAGAAAATTTTGTGATTCTTTATCAAATTTCTTCACTTTAGATACCAAGCAATAGCCTTAGGAAATTACCACAACCTCAAAAACAGAGCTTAACAACATATGGAAGCTAGAGGAAGTCACAGTTCGCACTTGTGGTAGGACGGAGGTGTAAACTGTTAGAAAGTGGCAACAAGGAAGGTCTTCTATCATTGCATGTGTCCTTGCATGCTAGAAGACATTAAACAAGAAGCCAATTGTATTAATGTGATTTTTACTAAGTTTAGACTTAGGGAAATACATTAATTAATCTAATTAGATTTTGACTTAATGGATGTTAGGATATTTAGACACTTAGGAGTTAGTTAAGATCAACTTATGTAATATATCCGTTAGGTAAAAGTGTGTTTCTTTAGTATACATTTGTAAATATTTTAATTCGACGGTCACGATATGTTCTAGACATAGAGTGATCCGACGGTTCAACTTCTCTTAGATCATATCTACCATTGATCCGTGGCTTAACACCCGATTGGTCTATGATCTCTATTTAAAGAGCATAGAGGGTCCTTGGCTAGTTGATCGATTATGAGAAGCTCATGTAACTTTTTTTTTTTTGCATAATAAATTGCTCAAAGTAGCTATTTGGATGGGGCCATGGACTGTTTCCCTCTCGAGGGTTTTAACCACGTGACAAATATCGTTGTGTTGATCTGTGATCTATTTGTGTGAAGCGGTTGCTGAAGGTGTTCGGTCTTTTGGGAGTACCCTGTGTACCCGAACATGGTATCAAAGCTTTAATGAAGAGCCGCTTTGGTTTTGATCTAGATCTGGAACCGGTGTTGCCGAAACTTTGAAAGGGTTTCTGGTTTTGGATTTTTTGTGCATTTTTGGCTTGTGGGAGCTATTCCATTGTGTCTGGAGCATCGTTTCCATTGGAAAATAGTTTTCGTTTCACCGAAAACAGTTTCCGTTTGTTCCAGAAACACCCATTTCGGCAAATCTGAAGGTATAATGTTATAGTGACAGATTTGTTTTTTTTAAATCTCTCATATTTTATCAGTTTTATTATTAGATTTTTTTTGTTTTAAGTCTCGGATTGTTGCCTTCCTTGGTTGCGTATGCTCTTTGCTGTGCACCTTGCGCGATCGCGGCGAATCAGAAATGGTGAGGGAAAGTTTTTTTTATTGTCTTCTCGGCTACGTATGCTCTTTGCCGTGCACCTCGTGCGATCACGGCAAATCACAAACAGCGATAAAACTTGAAAACATAGACTTTCCGGGTAAGCTAACCAAGATCTAACCCCATTGTGTGGAAAAAGTTTTTTTTGTTTAGTGCATGCAATTTCTATTTTCAAGTTACTTTATTGTAAAAGTGCATCTCACATAAATAAAATAAAATAAAAATTGAGTCACTTAAGTCTTTTAATTTATTGCCGCACTATTTAAAAGTAACATTATTGTAAAAGTGAACCTCACTTATTCTACAAAAGTGATTCACTTCAAAGCAACTTTGTTGTAAAGTGATTGTCAAAGGTTGATCTTGGGAAGGAGGGGGTTCTTTTTTTAGTTGGTCAAGTTAATATCGGCCACGTCACTATTGAGGACATCTTTAACATTTTCTTTGATCAAGCATAACTTCATCATCCAGAATCAGTTTTCAGTGCCGTTTTTTTTAAAACTGCATATTTTTTCGAGCTCTTTGCCACCAGACAGTTAGTTTCTGTTTTTTCAGCCATTATTTTACAGTATGGCTGCCACTTGTGATATTATACTTACAAGTTCTAACTATTTCTCATGGAAATCTCGTATGGAGGATGTTCTACGAAGTAGGGGACTTTTTAGGATAATTTCAAGGAAAGAAACAGAACCCACTGATGATGATAAGAAAATTAAATGGGCAAATAGATGTGATGAAACTCGTGGATTGATTGGGATGTCAATCTCTACTGATTTGCGATTCCACATATCTGGAATTGATGAACGTGATAAAGCTTGGAAAAAGTTGGAATCTGTGTTTGGTAAACACAATGAAATTCAGGGTCATCAACTTGAGAATGAGTTGCTTTCCTTGAATCCAAATGATTTTTCATGCATTCAAGACTATTTATTTAAGTATAAAACTCTTAGACTTTTATGTGCAGAATGGAAGATTAAGAAAAAAGACAAACAATGTATTTATCATATTCTTTCCAAACTTGGATCTGCATATTCTGTTTTTGTATCTACATTCTACTCCATGAAAGAATCCTTGACTGTAGCTAGCTATCAAGAGCCTAGTCTTGAATCCTTTTGTGATTCCTTAATTAGAGAGCAAGATAAGCTCATTCATCTTGGAATAATTAACAATGCAAATACATCTGAGATAGCCTTATTGTCCCAACAGAAAGAAAAGTCCAAGCCTCCCAAGAAACAAAATTTTCGCAATAATAAGCCAAACGACAAGGGTCTCAAACCCTCTCAGTCAGCTCCTTTAAAAAATGACAAAGGATTCAAGCCTAAAGGAAAGAAGATTGAGCGTCATTGCAATTTTTGTGGGAAAGATAATCATGATGAATCTAAGTGTTTTAAGAAGATGGCGGCCTTGGAAGCAGCAATGAAGAAGCACCACATCAGCCTAGATTCATCTTCAGAATCTAACTCTCATGGACATGCACTTTGTGCTTTTGGTTACTCTTATATTGCATCTTCTTCTTCTACTTCAATTGAATGGCTCATTGATTCTGGAGCATCTTATCATATGGCTAAGGATAAAGCCATGTTTTCTACTATGCATGAATGTAACACCAAACAAATATTTGTTGGTGATGATAGATCTCTAAGTGTTGTAGGATCTGGAACAGTTCCAGTAGAAAATGGTCATTTCAGTGATGTACTATGTGTTTCAAAAATTTCTTGCAATTTGTTATCAGTCTATCAAATTACTCATACAGGTGAAGGTAAAACTGTGACGTTTACACCTCACCAAGTTGTAATCAAGGATTTTAAAAATCCTTAAAATATCCTTGCTACTGGAACTGTTGATGATATTACAAGGTTGCACAAATTTCACAACTTTGGGTCATCACCTTTTCCTTCAGTTTTTGTTGCTCATAGTGATAACTTGAGTAAACTTTGGCATGAGCGATTTGGTCACTTAAATT
>LPNX010202385.1:0-12023 GCA_001517045.1 Pseudotsuga menziesii
GATAGTTTTCTCCCATCACTTCTTCCTCATCGGCCCCGTGTCTGTTACTCATCTCTTCTTCTGTTTTCTCCTCTTCGTCTCCTCCTGTGTTCTTTTCTTTGTTCTTCTCTTGTTCCTCGTTCCTTTCTTCGTTCTCCTCTTGTTCCTCGTTCTTTTCTTCATTTTTCCACTGCCCCAGGAGCTTCTGGTGGTACTGATCCCACTCTTCCTTAGTTACACTCCTCCCGTTAATGTGATAATTCGGACCTCTACCAGCAGGTCCCGTTGTAACAGCTGTGTCTTTGTCTACAGGGGTAGCTGAGGACGTTGCAGCTGCTCGTGTCTTCTCCACCATGGATCCCGATGCTAGCGCCCCAGGATCAGCGGGGTTTCTTCTGTTAGGAGTTTCTTGAAGACGAGCTCCAGTGGATGAATCAGTTCTGTCAACAAGGTCGTCAATGAACGTCCTTCTGCCCAATGGTACTCCTCGACCTCGACCCAAGCCACCTGCACCGTTAGTATCTTGTGGGGTTTTGGGAGTTTGGAATTGATCGCATTTTACCCTTCTAGTATTCATACAACCCAAATCATTTCATCAGAAAGAATAAAAAGAGACTGACTAAAAATAATTATCAAATGCAACTACTGATAGTGTTTAATTACCCTTCCCCGGCAACGGCGCCAAAATGTCGAGCACCCTAAATGCAGATAAGTTATTATCAACACTTAGAGCTTACGAAATTCATTGTCAACCCGAGGAAGTCTTTTGTTTCAAAGGATAAGTGCACAATATATGCTAAACACCAAATCATTGCAGTGAATACTGTTCTTAACAACTATGTTCATCCCTCAAACTTTGTGTGATCCCACCAATCTTCTAACTCTACAATTTCAACCTTGTCCTTCTATGCATCAACCAGAAATGAAATCAACAATTACTGACAGAAAGGAGATCCTATTCACAGCCCAAATTAAAGGAATTGCCTATTGATCTAATCACACTCGGAATCTGTAACCATAAATTAATCGTAATTTAGAAATTCAATTGCGACAGATCAAGCTCAGTTATTCTAAGAATTGAATTGCAGAAATAAAGATAAACAATTATAACAATCCAAGAATTACACAGGGTTCGTGGGATGGCAACCTGAAACCATGAGATGAACAGAGTTGTGTACAGCTATTGAATAAATTGCATAAAGATTATCTACTCAGTCGACTGTTACAGTTATTGATCTTAAAAAAATGCAATGCTGTAAATCACACACACTACTGCTGCGCACACAGAAAATATGATTAACGAAACATCACACAACCACAAATTAAAAGATCCTACCTTAACTCAGCAATCTTTGCGGAAGGCGGGCCCAGCCTTCACACAGAGACGCTGGATGAACAATGTACAGCTCCCTTAAACCAGCAGTAACTCTTTGTATTAAAAAGGAAGGATTATTACAGATTGCTCCCGCTGTTAATACACCCAATGAATTAACTATTTTCCAACCCCCCTGGGTCGAGACAGTCTTCTACATTTATACATACAAGCGATAACATCCAATCCTATTACAAAAGGCAGCCATGAAGATCTCTGATCTTCAGGTGCCCTGAATAACACCGGTTGTTACAAGACGTGGCATGATACAATTATAGAAAGTATGAGAAGACTGTTGACTGGCCCAGGAGTGGCGATCTTCTCAGATCGCCATAATATTCGAGCAGCTACACTGGAGATCCCTTGATCATAGCACATTCTGTTATGGCTACTCTGACCGGCTCTTGTCTGGAATGTCACATGCCTCAATCGATGATGGACAGGTTGAGGATCCCTTTTGTGTCACGACCATTCCTCGTCCCTAGACTTGTTCAGCATTATCCCCCTGCCTTCTGCTCATCTCACATTATCTTCATAGATCACACATATTAGCACAATTTCGAGAGATAAATAACCTTAATTGTCACAAGAATAAGCATTAATAAGGTAAAACAATAATCAGTCTTACCTTGACAATTTAGGGAATACAGTGAAGAAAGTCATCTGATTGGCATGCTAAGCAGTGTAAAACAAGGGAAGAAAGGTGATTAAAGGTGGTTAAAAAGGGACCAAATTTGGACTCAACAATACAGTGGAAATAACTCATCCCACACACACACAAAATACAATTTCAAGAATAATTATCATGGGAATATAAATAATATCATTGCACATCAAATACAAAAGATTACTTATCTTTAAACAAAGAATATTCAAGCAACTAGTTGTGTAAGAGTGGTTTTCCACCTAATCATACTCACTCTGTCCAACATGTAGTCTTTCTAATGGAGGACACCCCCAAGCTGGGATATGAGGCCACGAAGGCGAAGGAAACACCTACACGATTCTCTCACTCATCCCACCACCTATTCTTCTCTCCATTCTTAGAAAAAACTCATATAGATCTCTATAGAGATATCACTCAGCCATCGCAACAATGGAATTCCTCCCAATTCCCCCACACAACACAAGGAAGGAATTCCACTTCACTGATCTACAGTTCCCTCAGGGAATCTAACCCTTAAAGTGCTTATCAATGTGTGTAATAAGAGCCCAACCTACTGTATGCTTTTTGGAGAACCTCCTATGGCGTCAACTGTGGATTCTCAAGTATCCCATAAGTAGTATAACTAAATGGGTAAGGGTTCCTAGCTTGCCTGGACTATATTATTACCTACATCCATCTATCCTTTCTTCCAAAATTCCACTCTATTTTCAAATTCGAATTTATGGGTTAAAACATAGTTTGGTAATGAACATGAACAATAGTAGGAAAACTCTACGTAGTATATAAACATATATAAACATGCATGAGATAATGATCAAAAGAGTGTTGAATCCTAGGGATATGAGATGATGGAGAAAATACAACTAACATAGCTTCTAACTATAGAATAAAAGGACTCCTGACAACTAACTAAATTGTCACCACCCCCATGCTTCAATACCTACAAACTGACTTTTCCCACCAACCTCATATATGAATTCAACGATTGGTTTAATAGTCAAGATGAATTAATTATCTCATTTAAAGAACATGGCATATTTTCAGATGAGTTCTAAGGTTGACCTTTGAAACATAGGATTTAGTTTCCCCATAGGCCCCCTTTCCTCTTCCCCTCTAGTGGAATCATAGCCCCTCTAGTAATCTTTACATAACCATCTTACACAGTTTTATTAATTTCTAACATAATATTTACATACATTTCAAATTGGTATGATAATCCAATAATATGATCCAAATAAAAATATGTACATCATACATGCCTAGCCATTCACTAGTTGGGCCTTGGCCTTGAGCTTTGCACTAGGAATCCATACTAGCATAATTACATGTTTACATAATTTTGATTAAATGCATTTCAAGTAAAAATTGGGCACATTACAATCCCCTCCCCCTTGGAATAACACTATCCTTGGTGTTTTCTCAAAACCATAACAAAAATGGATATGCCTCTTTCATTGCATCCTTCGATTCCCACGTATCCTTACCGGGACCGAAGTGATTCTGTTGCACCTTTACCTGTCGGATGGTTTAGTTCTAGAGTAATGTTACCTTCCTATCTAGGATGCATAGTGGCTTAGTTTTTAACTCTCCATTGGGTTCCACCAAAATCACATCCCAATCAATCACATGGTTAGCGTCATGTACATATTTCTTAATAAAAGAAACATGAGAAAAATTATGAGCTCTAGTATTAGAAGGTAATGCAATTCTATATGCAACTATCCCTATTCTTTCAAGCACTTCAAATGGCCCACAATATGTCGAGGACAATTTTTCACAACTTCCAAGCTTCAAGGAACTATTCCTTGGCCTCACTCTAAGGTAAACATGATCTCCAACACTAAATTCCATATGCACTCTATTCTTATCTACATATATTTTTTGTCTATCTTGGGATGCCTTTAAATTCTACCTAATTTTTGCAACCTCCTGTTCCATTTCCTTAAGGAATGTTGGCCCACTTACAATTACGTTTATTGGATTATCCAAAGTCACTGGTGTCCTGCACTTTCTACCATAAAAAAACTCTAATGGACTCATTCCCAACGAATCATGCTTCTGATTGTTATATGCAAATTCTACTGAGTGTAAATAATCTTCCCACTTGGATGGTTTGTCTATCACATACATGCAAAGCATGTCCCCAAGAACCTGGTTTACTCTCTCAATTTTCCCATATATTTGTGGATGGTAAGAAGCGTTAAAGCTCAACTATGTACCTAAATATGTAATAAGTATTTTCCATAAATTTGAAGTAAATTTGGCATCCCTATATGAAATTGTTTCCTTTGGAAACCCATGTAGTCCAAAAATTTCTTTCATAAAAATATTTGCAATGGTATCCATTTTGTATGTAGATTTAACTAGTATAAAGTGTGTTGATTTAGATAATTTATCCAGCACAACAATGATAGAATCATGTTGTCTCACAGTCATTGGTGAATCTATAATAAAATCTATGGAAATTATGTCCCATTTCCATTTTGGGGTTGGAAAAGGATGCAACAAAATTGCTAGGTGTTGATCTTCAACTTTTACTTGCTAACATTTCATGCGCTTGGAAATATATTCAGCAATGTCTCTTTTCATCCCTAGCAAAAAATATTGCTTGCTACACTACAACAAAACCCTGTGATTATTGTCTCTTTTTGCTTCCTTTTTGTGTCTAGACCATCTTTCTATGTATTTTTCTTCATTTTTTGGACAAAATAGTGCAATTTCACATGTTGGTGCTATTTTAGGTGTTTTTTGTGTCCTTTTCCTAAATATAGCACAAATTACAATGTAATTTGCACCAGGTTTTGCACCTAGTTATGCGTCAGGTTTTGCATCAGGTTTTGATACAGGTTTTGAGCATCTACTATTGCATCCACTTTTGTCGCATCCCAATTCACACCCAAATTTTCACCTACTTTTACACCCACTTTTGCTTCAACCTTTGCATCCACGCTTGTATATTTTTTTGCATCCAATTTTATATCATTTATTGCATCCCTTTATGCATCCATTTTTGCATCCAATTTTGCATTGAGTTTTGCGTTGGGTGTTACGTCTACTTTTGCATCTACTTTTGTTGCATCCACTTTCACATCCAATATTGCATCCAATTTTACATCCATCATTGCGTCCACTTTTGCGCCACTTTTTTCATCATGTTTTGCTTCCACGATTGCATCATTTTTTGCATCCACTTTTGCATCCATTTTTTGTGCACCCCATTATGTGCCCACTTTTGTGCCTACTTTTGTTGCATCCATGCTTTTATCCACTTTTGCATCTAGTTTTACACCCAGATGTTGAATATGACAATGAGGATAATGATTATGATATTGAGTATGACTACGATGATGATTATAATGTTGTTGATAATAGGAGAATGATGACAATGATGATGATGATGAAGAGGAGGATAATGACAATGACTACATTGATGATGATTATGATGACAATGAAATGAATAATGATGATTGTGATGATGACAATGCCAATGATGATGAATACAATGAGAATGATGATGTTGATCGATGAGGATGGTAATGTTAATAATGTAAATGATGATGAAGATGATGATGATAGTGACGATGGCTATGAAAATGATGATGACAATGAGAATGAGAATCAGAATGCCATGGGTGATGATGATGATGGTGACGGTGACTAAAATGATGGCACAATGATGACGATGGCAATGATTACATGATGATGATGGTTATATAACAATGATGATGGGTGCAATGATGATGATGATAACAATGGTGCAATCCTTAACAATTCCTTTGAGGACTCTGGGTTATGCCCAAGGTTCGATACTACTACATAGACCATGTACATTAAAATTTTATCCTTTTCCTTAGATGTGGGCATCAATTTTGAGGTTTGGAATAACATGAATGTATGTTGGGTATTTGGCCATTTTTTGGGGACATAAATCATTCAGTTATACCCAAACAATTTCTTATAAGGCTCATGGGCCATGATTGTATCGATGGTGACCATGACAATGATGAATATATTAATAATCATGATCATGATGGAAATGATGACGATGATGAATATAATAATAATCATGATAATGGTGTCAATGATGACGATGGTGATGAATATAGTGATGATGATGATGATGATGATGATGATGATCATCATCATCATCAGCAGCAGCAGCAGCATCAACAACATCATCACCATCATTATCATTTAGTTCGTCATCGTCATCTAGGTCATCGTCATTGTCATCATTGCACCGAGAGGCGCTCTACAACATAGTATGAGGGAGATCTTGTAACGTTTGTGGATGTAACGTCTGTCCATATTATGTCGGCCAAAAATAATATTGTTGAGTATTAGGGAGATGATGTAACATTTGTGGAGATCTTATAATGTGTGTCTATATTATGTCGACTATTTCTATGAGGAAGATCTTCTAACGTTTGTCTAATCTTGTATGACGGAGATCTTGTAACATTTGTCTAATCATAATTATTCCGTAAGGAATTTTTCTCCGAAGATCTTCAGAAAAACACTATTCATTTCTTTGCCTATTCGACCAACCGTGCTCCTCCGCGTGTCCTCTTCGCAATCCGGTGGTTCTCTGTGTGTCCTCTTCGTGATCTGCTGGTTTCAGTGTTTCTTTTACGTGTTTGGGCTGAGCATTGTTCATAATCACCTCTCCCGATGAAGGTTGATACGAAACCCTAAGGCTCAACAGTATACAGGGCGTCGAGGGTTTTGCCTGGAAGCTCATATTTATTTTGCCATTGCCATTTTCAGATCTTGTTCCAACACGATAAGAGAAGTAGGAGGCGTAAGTCCACGATTATTTCCGTGAAGATTTTCTCTGATATCTTCCATCTTTGGATTTTATCTCATTTATTCCATTTTTGAAGGGTTTTGGCAGTTGCAGAGAAGACATGCCCCCCCCGAACAGTGAAGAATGTTGCGGGAATGACAACTCCAAAAAAGGCCGCGGCGAAAACACTGAACAAGACTCCTAAGAGCGCCAATAAGACCCCGCCACCTAAACCCGAGCCTGAGATTGTTGAAAATGTTGAGAATCTAGAAGAAGTACCTCTTGCTGAGGATGTGAAGGTTATCGAGGTTGCAATCAAGGAGGAGAAAAGTGTAGAAGCCAAAATCTTAAAAGAACGGTCTGCCAAAGATGTTGCGGCTGCTAAGAAGCCAACCCCTGTGAATGAATCGTCGCCTAAGAAGGGTAGAGTTTCAAGGTCTTTCAAAAAAATAGTTCAATGTGCTTGGTTGCATTTTCATTTATGCGTTACAGCTTCGATCTGTGTTATTTATTTGTTTTTTTTTGCATTTTTGCTTGTGGTAAATCGCTATTGGTGGGATTCATCACAGTGTGGAAGCTATCTCTTCTAATGCTTGCAGTGGTGCCATCGAAAGTTGTTGACAGAAGCCTACGTAACAAATGCTTTGTCTTCCTTTTTCATGTTGCACATTAGCAGTTTTTGTTTCAGCTAACTTCATTCTAGGTATTACTCATGCGATATCACAAGGGTTAATGCTCAAATAAAGTTAGTGTTCACCTTTTTTTCTCGATTTTAATAGCTTTATTATGATGTTAATAATGGTGGCTATTTTTATTTTCTGGCATTTCATCCTTGATTCCTTCCAAGTAACAGGTTTAATAGCACTGAAATGATATGATATGATGTTGTTGTATTAGTCATAATGGATAAAGTTGAAGATTGCTTAGGTTGTTTCTATTTAATATATGAGATTATTTCTTGGATATTCAACAGTGCTACCTTTTATATATTTGCTGATTCTACTTGTATCGGGCTTGTGTTTAATTTATGATGTTTTTCATGTTATATGTATTAGTCTTTAGATTATTCTAAACATATTCAGTTGTGGAATTGCTACTTATCTGTGACATGCAAAATTGGCCTAGTTTAGAGGGTCTGTGACATAAAACCCGGCCTTTCAAGTATCCTAACCCATTAGCCTCTTTCTTGCTTGCAGGAAAGCCTATGCAATTGACATAAAGGGACAAATTCCAGTAGAACTGGCTAATCTAACTTACCTTTGGGATCTGTAAGACTGTTTCTAATTATCCAGTTGAATTGAATACAATTCTTTCTAATGGATCTGGTTCCCAAAATTATATGACTAGTAGTATTCTTTCACAAGCACGTGGTATTATGTTCTTACAACTTGATATAGGGCTCCTCCTACAAAAACAACAAAAATTGCATTATACAGGTTTAAATAAATGCCAGAAACAAAGCATAACTCGTAAGAGAAACAAATACCTTTAACTCTCAAGAAGCATTAACTGTAATTTTCAAATGAATGCAAACCCCGTAATGCACTTATTTCGTATGTGTCGCTATGTCAAAGAAAGAGAAAAGCATATAGATGAAAAGGGGATGGTTTGCTCATCATCCTCATGGCATCTTCACAAATGCAAAACTTTAAATCGCTGCCATCATTTTGAAACATGTTGAACTTAACACAAGTTTCAGGTGAGATTATGAAGTTTGGGGTAGTCATGGCATCGAGTGAAGAATGGCAGGGGATGCCATGTATGAAGTTCTTGGTGGTTGTCTTCTTTAGTAGAGCTGTACCTCCAGGTAAATCATTTCAACAGAGCTCTGTGGGTATATTTAGCTGTTGGGTAGGATTTTGAGGATTTAGATTTGGTACAGTGCTATTGGTATTCCTCTGCATTCAATTTCGACTGGTGCTTTGAGGATACGCTCAGCCTACCTCTTTCTTGAGTTGGAGAAGGTCTAGACAGTGTTTCTCGTGTAGATTAGCTTTGGGTTTTTTTTCTTGTTTCACTACACCTGCAGAATGGAGGCTGCATTTTTCTCCCTCTTGAATTAAAAAGTTCAAATTCCATTATGGGATCTAGTTGAATTGTCAATCACTGGTTATGATTGAGTATGCTGGGCAATGTTGGTTATTTTGAGTTTAAATTGGCCTGCCAATTAGGGAATACTTTGGGCTTGCCTCTTTTTCAAGCCTGGGAAGGTCTAATTCCCTCCTCTGTTTCTGACAGCTCCAAGGTTTGCATTTGATTACATTGCACTATTTTCCTCTCGAACTAAGGTAACTTAGCATTTCCTTTGTGGGTGGTTGGAATCCCGTCTTAAGTGATTTTTATGGGTCATACTTGTTTGATTAATCTGTGGACATTCTGGTTGGGCACTTCTGGAGGCTTTGGGCTATGGACTGCCTAGGGAACCATTGGAATTGCCTGAAGGAGATACATGAAATACATTGTATTGGGCAGGCATGAAGACTTTATCAATGGAAATGGGACATCCATATTCTCAATAACAACCAAAGTCTATGGTAATAAAATCAATGCAAATCTCAAAATGCAATGATAATGGAAACCCTCTTGAAGCAAACAAGGCAAATTCAAGGCTTGGAAGCAGAATGTTCAATGCTGACGGTGTTCTTGCATAGAAGAATGAAACTAGGGTTTGTGGGCTCCCATGACAAATTGAAGCAAAAACGTAATAGGAAACAAAAATGCAAAGGGTTGTGCAAAGTTAAAAACAACTGGAAGTTTTATAAGTGTTGTGTACATAGGATGCTTAAGTATACAAAAATGTAAATAAATAATATACAAAAAATAGCAGGGTGTATGTGTTATAGATACATGACTACACTAATATGCACAAAGAACTAGTGCAAACTACCTCAAGGGTTGATAATAGTAAAATAGAGCTGGTAGTTTAATAAATAGGACAGTTAAAGACTGCTTAGACAAACAATAACGTAATTGCAAAGTACCTTATGTCAAGCTCCTCTGATTTCTTAACAGTTTCAGTGGCTGCCTTAATAGCCTGGTGAGTCATACCAAGATGTGAACAAAATCGCCTCTGTGGATTAAAAAATATGAAAACAAAATACTTAGAATTTCATAAAACCCATCTCATAGCCACATGCTTGTGGAGACAAAACCAAAAAAGTTCACACTCTTTTCAATTAACAAATCGTAGAAATAGGAAAAGGATGAAAAGATTTGGTTTACAGCAATAGGAAAAAACAAATTCACATACCAGGAAATCCCCAACATGGATGGTTCCCATTTCCATGGATTTCCCCATTTCCTCCTCAAGCTGTTTCATAATGAACTCCTTTGCTCGACCGACTTCCTTTCTAGAAGCTCCTCAAAACTTATCTGTGACATGCAAAATTGCACTACTGGCATAAGACAGTTAATACTTAATACTATGATGTCCAAAATTTAAGGCCCTAAAGGTAGAGCTAGACCAGTAATGACCATAATTAAGAAGTTGTAACCAAGGCAATAAAGGCAAATGACCTGCCAGCTTATGTTCCTGATGCCACCATGCCATGCAAAATGTGGTGGCTCATCATCATTATGCTTTGAGAGTCAAACTAGATCTTTAGGAGGGTTGTGTCGTCATGTCCCAGATATTATTTTTGTCAATTCCATGTTTTTCAAGTTTGAAGTGGCATTTGGTCCCTGTTTTTATGATTACTTGCAAACCATATCTGTTGTAGCTTTGGCTAGCAGGTTGAGCTTTGACTATCAGTTGGAGTGTGGCTTTCATCCTTTTAATTTCTTGGGTTTTATCAAGCTGAAGAAGAATTTCCTTTTTCCTCATTATTGTCCATGCAACCTTTGACTAGCAGATCTTCATCTGCCAGTGGAGAGTCATTGTCTTCATAAAGTTGGTATCTTGTGTCTTCAATGTGTTTGAAACTTTGCATCTTCCACCAATTTCCTTGTTTTGACTTGAATCATGTATAGATCGGTCACAGACTACTTGTGCTTTACCTAAGTCTCCATGCTACCAATTAAGTGTTGAGTTGGGGCTGAGATAACTTTGCTAGAAATGGCTTTGGTTGCCTTTGTTTCTTGAATAATTTGTGGCATGTGAGTGTTTCCTTGTTCCTCCTGTCCTTGTTGAGGCTGCTTTCCCTTCATAGTTTCTGTACATCGAAAATGAAGAACCAAACTTGTAGCCAATGCAGGGGAACAAAGAAAGGAAAACCCCCAAGCCAAGCCCTCACTATGGCCAAAACTGTAGATTTATTACGGTTATTTTGCCACTTGCCATACCAAACAACAGGAAAAGCAACAAGCACTTTTGAAATGGGGAGGTTAATGCATCATCTTTGCAACAAGAAACAAGCAACAAGCAATGCTTCATCTTTGCATACCTTGGCAACTGCTGAATTCATACCCAAATCAAGCACCAACAACCCATGTAAAGCTGAACCATTATGAATGTTGATGGGGGATTAGTTTCATTATGGCAATTGGGTTAAACAACGCCCCCCACCTTTGTCGATGGTTTCCTCCATCTTTATTGCCTTCATTTCCATCATTTCTGGGCTCAGAAGTTTGTGTCCTTGTTAAAATCTTGGCATCTTGTCTATGCCAGTTGTCTTTTCGCCCACACCAAATGTTAGGTCAGACAGTGTCGGTTGGCTTCTATCTGTGGGAACCTGCTTGCTAAGATGTACCACCCATTGTGGGGAAGCACCTATTATCAACTATTGATATATATCGTATCATTGTTTGCAAATTGTGTGTAATGTTTGTTTTATAAAATTTGGGTTGCTTTCGATAACATGTAGTTTAGTGACATGGTTTTCAAATAAGCAGGCCATAGTTATACGACAGGGCTTGAATTTTTCAATTTGGATTTCATAGAAACTATATCCTCTTTGGTAGGGCTGAAAATTTGGAAACTGTGTGGTTAATTTTCTATTTCATAAACTTTTTATGTATTTGTACATTTTTCATTTTATAATATTTTATTGGTTTGTTGTTGGTCTGGTAAGTGGGCTTTGCATCTGGGTTTGATGCCATGCTTGGACTATCTATTCGGACAATCTTTCCTAGAACTTGTATGGGTACCTAGGCTTGCCTGTTGAGATATGCCACATTTGTTAGATGTTTACTTGTTTGGATGCAGTAGTTAATGCTGCTCTGTTTTAATAAGGCAACACTGCTTCAGGGACTTTGAATTTGAGTCTAAGCACTAAACATGT
>LPNX010202413.1:13807-42390 GCA_001517045.1 Pseudotsuga menziesii
TTTGTATGACAGGGAAATATTTCCGAATACGAGATGTCTAAAAGGCAGAAAAAGAAATCCCCTATAGTGGAGGAGGAACCCGATGTTGAAATTGTCACCAAGGTTGAATATACTTACGAAGACCCCAGATGCATCATAGGTGTGGAACCTCAATATAAGTGGGGGGAAATCTACAGACTGATAACACATCGGGAGGTACCTGACACCGGTTTTGAGGAAGAAACTATATATGCAAATATAGATAGATCTGCTTTGATGAGGGTTGCTACGAGACCTGATTTTTTCCCGTGCTCAGAGGTGATTGGATGGATTCTTCCCAGGGCAGATGTAACTACCATGATTTTGGCCAATGTTGACAAATAGGGTGACACTACTTATAGCCTTGGTTACATATCACTAGCCTACCACTTACCGAAATCCCAGGTTTACTTGATTGAAGACTGGCTAAAGAAAAATAATCTGGACCTAGTGGAGACATTGAAAAAAATGCTGGCACCAGGAAAGAGTTTCAGAACTAGGCCATCAGGGGAATATGACACTGCCACCTTAAGGAGCTCTTATAGGTTCATTGCGTTAATGCTGAACAGGATTTTTGGGAGAGCCCACAGTAAAAGTTTTAAGTTGGGGTGGGTTCCTATCATCTTCTATGGTGCAACCCAAGGGACCGTGTTCAACTGGGAGAACATTGTATCAAACAGTCTTTTGGCCTGCATTGCTTTAGCCTTGGGAGGGGTGTCCTAGAAAAAATCAGAGTTCTACATGAGCTCCATACTAATTGATTGCATACTGTGCAACCAACCATTCCGAAACCTGAGGTGTATTTGGGACCAAGATAGAACACCAGTATACTCATCTTACAAGCCACTATGGGCACATAAATACTACAGCCACTATAGAGAAGTGTGTGAGCACTTAATTATGCCATTATATACAATTATTTTCTTAAAAGAATGCAATTGCATGTCCGAAGAAGCATTGCAGGTTATTGAAGAATATGCTGATTACTACTTAACAGAAGATGGACTGTATATTAGAATGTATGGCTGCTCCAAAACATCTTCACTGCTTCCAAAATATGCCACTGACTATGTGGTACACAAGGAGGCAGTCAGGTAGGTCTTCTTGGATGGCATAGGGAGTTTTTTATTTGAACATAAGAAGGCAACTTATCCTCCCTTGCCATTCAGGTTGGGAAGTTATAAGTTCTCAAGAGTTAATAAAGTTGAAGAGTTTGTAGAAGACTTAGGGAAATTCCATTTTGGGGAAATAAATTTCCATCGGAATGATTCCCGGGATAAAGTGGCAGAACACTGCAGGGAGGAAAATGTACATTTTGAGTATACAAGCCACTGGGATAAAGACGAATCAATTTTCCGAAATGCATAAAAATTAACTGCATTAAAAAGAAGATTTAAAAAGAAAATCACTACTAAAGGAAGGAAAGGACAAGATGAGCAGAAAAAAGCAGAGGAAGAGGAGGCTAGGAAAAGAGATGAAGATGCTAAGAGACTAGCATAGGAGGCTTAAAGCTAGCTTAAAAGTGAGGAGGAAGAAAAGAGGAAATTTGAGGAAGAAGCAACGAGAAGTGCAGAAGAAGCTTCCAGGAATGAAGAAGAAGAAACAAAACAGAAATTGGATGAGGAACTTAGGAAGCAGGAAGCAGAAAGATTAAAACTGATAGGGTCCATGACAGAGAAACAAGCTTTCGATCCTCTAGACATTCAGGTTAAAGACATGGGTAATCCTGATTTTCAAGACCTTGAGGCAGCTACTAGAAGCATATTAGGACAGGCTGTTGTTCCTAGCCTAAGACTGATCCCTTTCGAGCAGAAGAAAGGGGAAGAGGTTCCCGACTTCAACACTATTTTTTACGACAGGGAAACAAAAAGAATTATGAAGAGGACTGAGAGGAAAGTCGATACTAGGGGGTATTCAGGGAAAATGATAAATGATACAACCATGGTGTATGGGAGAGACAAGGACCCAATATTCACTATCAAACCTGAAGCAGCATTGATCCATGCTTCTGAGGACAATGTGGATCAGATAATGACTGACCTTGAAGGGAGAGAGAGGAAAGTAATAAATTGAAAAGGAAGTTTGAATACATGCAACATGAAATAAAGTCTTCAAAAGAAGAGCTCTAGTTCCTCCAAGTAGAGAAGAGATATCTGGAGGTTTCCTAGGAAAGTCTAGAAAAATTGCAGCAGGAATTTCAAAGGCTAAGGACTGAAAAGGATGGGATGAAAATGATATGTGAAAGTATTCATATAGAAAAGGATCAGTTGCTAAGTAATATAGGGGAGCTAGAATTACAGAAGGCTGCCTTGGAGGAGACAGAGAGAAAATCTCAGGTGCAGAAAACAGAGCTTAAAGAACAAGTTACTTCATTAGCAACAGCTCTAGAAGAAGCCAAGGAACAACAATCCAACCTCCAGCCTTTCAAGGAGCATGTTTTATCATAAAGGAGCAAGATGCACAAGCTGCAAGTATCCATAGAAGAAGAGAGGTGCAATATTTTGCAGGTAGACAGTAGACTAGAAGAAATTTTGGAAGCTTCTTCATATTTTGTGGACAGATCGTAGGACATTTTAGAAGTCCTGATGGGAAGAATGGCGAGATTAGAGGCCAATGAGGAAATCCCTATGGACCTGCTAGCAAAAGATCAACAAGGCTTGAAACAGGACTATGATTTATTGGAGTTTGCTGTACTGAAGAATTTAAGAAGGCTGTAAAGAATACAAAGGGAGCTTGTACAGAGTTCTGTAGGAGACTTTTGATTACTTAAAATCGTTGCCAGGTTGCTTCTAAGCAGAGGATGGACACCTTTCTATACCAAAACCTGTTTTTAAAGATGTTTTAGAGTAGATATCAGGAAGATGAACAATGTCAAAACCCCAAATTTTCTGAAAAATTAAATTTTTTTAAAATGCATATTATTTTTCATAAATACAGTCAACTAATTATGTAATTAGTTATATGTTACTGAATTCATTATCTGAATTATCTAATTGGTTATGTTTATCTTATAGAACATTTCTTTTCAGTTTACTGACTTGTTTTCTCTTTGCGACCACAAGGTGGAACTGTCATGGAAATCTGGGCTTACTTAGCTTTTAAGCTAATGCAAAAAGTTTTTCTGTTCTTACAGACTACAGGTAAGAAGTTCGGGTGCTTCTTGTCATTAATTCTAAAGATATTAGAAATAATTTTGTCGCATAAAATAACTCAGTAAAGATTATAAATGCTAAACAATTTCCAACGCTTATTGAGGTAAACTCATTAAACTGTCCTTCTTTCTAGTAGATGTAAATTTATAGTCCTTGAAGATTACTGAACTATTCGATTTCTATCAGAGTCATCAAGTGTAAAAAAAATGCCTTAGCTATTTCTTTACAAGCAGAGTAAGAATGGCAGAGTTTAAAATCAATGGTTTAATTTCAATTGAGCACGATACAATTACATCATGATAGTTTTATAGCCTAACTTTTATGTTGATGGATCTCAAAAGATTTGTGGCTTAACCTTTGTCATGTTACAATTTATTGGTTAAGAAAATTTATTTAAGCAATACATTCACCACACAAACATTATTATTTTCTTTTGTATCTTATTACCAAACTTTACTAGTTTAACAAAATAAAACAGAAACAAGGCCTTTGGAGTTAATATTAACAATAAGATAGTTGTCATACCTTGATTCTATAAATATTCTTTATATCAACCAATAGTATACTTATAAAACAATGTTACAAACTTTATGTAACTATTTGATAAAAGAATATCTGCTTGTGAGTAAGTTCTCATTAAGAGAATAAACGTTACTTCTCTCTTTTTATAGTATACTTTAGAAGAGTCTTATTAATTTCGTGATTATAATGTTTGATGGAAAACATTGCACAACATAGAAAAAGGGGTATGCAAAGGGCCATGCCATGATGAACAAAGGTTTAAAATTGTTTTTAAGTTATAATAATTCTAATACATAGCCATGTTTGAATTAATGAAAGGGTCATGGTAAAGACCGTGCCCAAGAAAGGTTTACTAGAATGGCATTCGCTAACCTAACTTCTAGAACTCTCTTACTATATTATAAGGGTATTAAGGGTATAATATTTTGATCTAAGGATCGTTAAGTGATAAGATGATATATTATAAAGTACTAGGTCGTAGTGTTGACCACGCTTATGATAAACATAAGGATGAATCTTGGTTTGCGTTGTGTGATCGATGGTATACCATAATGTAAATTATTGTGTCGTAAGTCCTCCATGCTGTTGATAAACTTGTAATAGTTTATATCGTAATGATTTTTTTTATTCTCATGCAACGTAATATAGGTTGAATTGGGAGCAAAAGACTATAGTGGAACCTTCGAAATCAGCATGAATGATTGTATCATCGCCTCTAGTGACTTCTCGTCGAGAACATTGGAAAATACCCACTGCCCGTAAAATAATTTATTTGGAGACGTGGCATCACCGTGGCCAAGCGTTGTAAGGTTATAAGGAAACCTCAAACCCTAGTTGGGAATTCTCCCCGTCGCCTTCGGGCCCTCTGGCCACTCTACTACCGTGCTTCTTGTCTACACTTGTCCCTTTCCTTCGAGGTCGGCAGTCTCCTTGCTTGCTATATCTCCTCAAAGCTCATCCTAAATGTGTGTTGTTTCTCCTCGAAGCTCCTCCTGAATGCTTGATAGAGGAGTGCTGTCACAAAAATGGGTTGTTACTTGGGTTTTGGTTTGTGATATTTCCCTAGGGTTTACTCCGTCACGGATCCATTCTGAATATTTCGACTGCAAGGGACTTCCTCCCTCCTTGGCCTAGTATTGAGTTGAGTGGCCTTGCATTTCAGAGTTGTTGGGTGAAGGGTTTCACCGTAGAATAGTTCCTTTTCGTTTTGCTGGGATATACAACGACGACCCGTGTGTAAATTCTTACTGTGTTAGCTGCTTCTATACTCAGTCGTTGTTGGTCATTTAGGGTGACAGTAAACTTCTTTCTCCCTTGCCGCAGATAAAGGGTTTCCTTTTCCTCGCACTGGTGGTTGTCCTTCTGGTTGTGGGTGGTCGTGCTTCTGTAAATTTCTAGGTAAGCATCCTTTTAATTCGAAAATCACTATTTTTACAGTTTATATTTTAATACACAACTATATACTTTGTAAACCAGTTTAACATTCTCGTTCTCTTTGTTTGCAGGTATCAACTTGTCTCCCTCTGCGGTTCGTGCGAGGCTGCGGCTGCAATTGCTGGTTAACGGTAAGCCTGGTTTAACCATGGCATTTTCCTCCTTGTTGGTCCCTTGGGGACAGTCGTGAGTTGGTCTTCATGGCCTGTAACCCTTGCAGTTTTGGTTGAAACTATTACTTGGTTTGTTGTTTTTAGAGCATGATAAGACCCTTGCGTTAAGTGAGGTTCTCCGGCTCCGGTCGTGACTGTAAAAGTTGATTTTTATTATGGTTACTGTGTATGATGTATAATGAACAGAAGGCTGTTATGCCATCCTCTTGTTTACTTGTAGAAGCCGAGGGCTTTGGAATGTCTTCAGACTCTTTGTTTAGCTTTGCTGTACATTTTGATGTTAGTAGGGTTCAACCCTAACTCTAAATTATAAAAAAAAATATTTACAGTTATCTCTCTAAATGAATATATTTTATTTACCGTACAGTACTAATTTTTTATTTGTTTTACTTGCATTATTATTTAAGCTCGGCATAATGAGCATATCTAAGTCTGTTACTTAGATTTCTGTAATTTAATATATCTAAATTACACTCTGTAAATTGTTTAAATTATTAACTGCTAGGTTTTTCTATACATTGTTTATTTATTGACTTGCTTAATTATTAAAAGAATTATAATGTTGTTATATAGTTTATACCCTTCGTAAAAGAAGGTCTTCATGTTTTTAATGAGGTTTTTATGTAACTGTTAGTTACAATTGAGTACATAATTTATATTTTAATTCGGGTTTACAATAATGAGTTAAGAACATTTAAGAACATTACTTACATAATAATACTATTCCTATAAAGTATATAATAGGAAGATATAATATTGTTGATTATAATAAAGATGTTATATTACCTGTGAGTACCATTACTCCTATTGTTATTTATGCTTAGTTTATCTTGTAAGTGTATAGAGAGATAGTATTTTGTTCTTTGTTTATCTATAATCCTAAAATAAGATAGTCTGCTGTTATTGTGTTCTTATACTTACAGTACTAAATACTTTATAGAAGTATTATCTGTATTCTATCTTGTCCTGTTTATGTTACAAGATAATATTTATAAAATAAAAATAAAAGAACTAACTATGTCCTGCACTATTAACATCTTAAAAAGTATAGATTGGCAGTTGTATATTTTTATTTTATGCTTAGCTAGATAGAACAAAAATGAATAAAAGACTTACATTACTATCCATAATTAAATTCTGAAATCAACTATATTATCTGTAGAATAAAAATCAATATTCTAGCTATTCTTTCTTTCAATTTGATTTATTATACATGCAATAGTTAATTAACCTAAACTGGAAAGAAATAAACTGTAGAGTGGTAAATCATTTCAATTTAGCTTCACCCTACTCTAGTTTTACTATTATACTCTTCTCTTGAATTCAAATAAGCAATAAGTTTACTGGAAGTAATGGCTGTATCAAAAACTATTTTATCTACCCAATCATACTACTGTCAATAAATAATATAGCTTCTTTCTCTGTTTCTAAAAGACTGACAGTTTCAGTACAGGTTAATACTACTCCTGATACAAAAGATATTTCTTCTGATAATAACACAAAGAAAATACTCTATAATTCCATTAACATTCCATTCTGCATTTTGATCATACTATATTTATTTATAATTTCACCCCTGTGCTGGAGTACCGTCTGAATCACTCCAGATGAGGAAAAACATAGGTGGGGTTTTATTTCTCATCAAGAAGATTCTGTTACTAAACAAACTAAGAACAACTTCATTACTAAAACATCTAAATCTTTACATCATAAGCTACAAACATAACATTCAATCATACACAGATATTAAAACAAAGATTATTAGATGGCAGAACCTGTACTTGAGCTTGGACGACAACAGCAATGGGAGGTCGTTCCTCCCTACCAACTCCTGGAGAGCACTCAAACAGCAACTCCTCAAGACCCCCAAGCTTGCTCTGGTCTCCCTGGCTGGAACTAGGTGCAGCAATAATCAAGTACTAGTCTTCAGACTCAATACCAATCCTAAACTTATCAGTAAGTTCTCTCAACTTGCAAGCTGTAACAGACCAAGTTACTGCAGATTATCTCTCAACACACCTTCCTTATAGTTTTCCCTTTTTCCCCAATGAATTCCTTGAATAACATTCCTCCTGAATGATTCTTCTCCTGGAAAATATCTGAGCCACCCCAGCTCTATTCATTGGGTACTTTTAAAAGATTGCCTAGGTCTTTTTGGGTTAGTTGTCATTTATTGAGCCACCTGCTCTGATCCCACTTTCTTGAGGGGTCATGACCCCAAATGTAGGGAAGTTGCCACCTGCAACACAGGAAGTGTTTGAGGATGCTGCCACTTGTATTTTTCTCTCCACCTAGTTCCTTCCACCAGTTTGACCAATAAAACTCTTATTAACAGCTCTCCCATGCTGTTGTCTCCACTTTTTATTTATTAATAATAAAATATTCAGAATTACATTCCACTTCTTTTGACTCTGCTGATTCATCAGTTCCTACTTCGCATTAAATTTATCATAATGTCTTAGGAATTCAAATTAAAACAATTAACATTATTTTACAAAATTGGGGTATGTGACATACACACCCCCTTAAAATGTAACATCATCCTTGATGTTACTTATTCTTCATCCTCTGCAGTCTTATGGAATAGATTTGGGTATGCCTCCTACATCTTACTTTCTAGTTCCCAGGTAGCCTCTTCAGGACTAAAGTGCTTCCATTGCACCTTCACCTGTCCAATGGTGCGGTTCCGTAGAGTAATTTCCCTCCTCCCGAGGATACAGTCCGGTTCCACCAGAATTTCTCCTTCTGGTTCCACCTGTACAACATTCCAATCAACCACATGAGTAGCATCATGAACATACTTTTTCAAAACAGAGATATGGAAAAAATTATGCACTTTCAAGTTAGGTGGTAACGCTAGCTGATATGCAACTTGACCAATTCTAGATAAAATTTCAAACGGACCACAGTAACGTGGTGCTAGCTTTGCACAAATCCCCAGTCTTAGAGAGATTTTAATTGGCCTTACCTTTATAAATACATGCTCACCTACCTGTAACTCCTTGGGATTTATTTTCAAGTCTGCTTGGCTCTTTTGCCGATCCTGTGCCACCTTCAAATTTTCCTGCACTTGTTTCACAATTTCCTCCATTTCCTTCAATAATTCTGGTCCTAACACCAATCTATCTACTGGATTATTCCAAGAGATAGGAGTGTTGCATTTACATCCATACAAAATTTCAAATGGGCTAAACTTAGCTGATGACTGATAGTTATTATTATATGCAAACTCTGCTAGATGCAAGTAGTCTTCCCACTTACCTGGCTGATGTTTAACATACATCCTTAATAAATCCTCCAGCACCTGTTTCACTCTTTCAGTCTGTCCATCTGTTTGAGGATGAAAGGAGGTACTGAAATTCAATGTTTTATTTAATCCCTTAAACAAGGACTTCCAATTTTTTTTTTGTGAATTTAGGATCCCTGTCTGAAATTATAACTTTCGGTACTCCATGTAACCGAAAAATCTTCTTTAAGAATATATCAGCTATATTGGCAGCCTTGTAAGTAGTTTTCACAGGAATAAAATGTGATGCCTTGCTCAACTTGTCAACTACCATTATAATAGAGTCATTTTGATTATGATTTTTGGGCAGTCCAGTAATAAAATCTAAGCTAATCACTTCCCATTTCCAGCTAGGAATAGGTAAAGGTTCTAGCAAACTAGCTGGATGTTGGTGTTCAGTTTTCACTTGTTGACAGTCCAAACATTTAGCAATGTATTCAGCTACCCCAGCTTTCATATTAGGCCAAAAATATTCTTTTCCTAGCATGGTTACAGTCTTTTGGTAACCTGGATGCCCTGAGTAAGGTGTTTTATGGACTTCGTCTAGAATTAACAACTTAACCTTAGGCACATTAGGCACATACAATTTATCTTTAAATAATAAAAATCCATTTTCATTTAAACTATAACCTTTTATTAAGCTTTCTGTAGGTTCTTCCTTAGTTGTAATTTGCATTTTCTGATAATCTTCATCTTGTTTTACCCCTTCTTTAAGTTGTTCACTTAAATTAGAAGCATAAGTGCTGATTGCTGCAATAAAGTTCAGCCTTGTGTTTCTGCTCAATGCATCAACCACCTTATTTTCCTTACCCTTTATGTGATGGATTTCAAAATCATACTCACTCAAGAAGGCTAACCACCTTACTTGTCTAGCATTTAAGTTAGGCTGATCTAAAATATATTTCAATCCTTTATTATCAGTCATTAGAATAAATTTTCTGCCTATTAAATGATGTTGCCACATTTGTAAGGCATGTATAACCGCCGCAAGTTCTAGATCATAAGTTGTGTAATTTGTTTTGTGAATTTTCAACTTCCTAGATTCATAGGCAATGACATGTCTGTCTTGAGTTAGGACACTTCCTAGGCCATCACTACAGGCATCTGTGGATACCACAAAATCCTTATTAGGATCTGTTATTCTTAGAATAGGTGCACTTGTCAATAAGGTTTTTAATTTCTTAAAAATTTCTTCACACTTTGAGTTCCAATCAAATTTCTTGCCTTTCTTTTGCAAGGAAGTGATTGGATTTGCTATTTTTGAGAAGCCTTCAATGAATCTCCGGTAATAACCGGTAATTCCCATGAATGACCTAACCTCCATGACATCTTTAGGAACCGGCCAATCTTCGATTGTCCGAATATTTTCAGGATCAACTGAAATCCCTTCCTCAGTCACTACGTGACCTAAGTACTGGATTTCATCCTTAAAGAAGTCACACTTTCTAAACTTCGCGAAGAGTTGTTGCTCTCGTAACTTTTGTAAAAATATCTTCAAGTGTTCTTTATGTTCTTCTTCCATTTTAGAGTAAATTAAGATGTCGTCGATAAACACGACAACAAATTTATCTAAGTATTTATGCATTATATTATTCATTAAGCACATAAAGACAACTGGGGCATTAGTAAGCTCGAATGGCATTACGACAAACTCGTAGTGTCCATACCTTGTTATAAAGGCTGTCTTGAAGATATCTTCATCTTTAATTCTTACCTAATGATATCCTGACCTCAAGTCTATCTTTGAGAACATCGTGGCTCCACGTAGTTGATCAAATAGATCATCTATGCGGGGCAATGGATATATGTTTTTAATAGTCATCTTGTTTAGCTGACGGTAGTCTATGCATAGTCGCATAGTTCCGTCATTCTTTTTAACAAAGATGACTGGTGCTCCCCAAGGAGACACACTAGGTCAAATGTACTTCTTATCTATTAACTCTTTTAACTGTGATTTAGCTCATTAAGTTCTAAAATATTCATTTGATACGGAGCTTTCGAGCTAGGTACTGCACCCGGTACCAGCTCAATAGTGAAATCCAATTCCCTCCTTGGAGGTAATCCTGGAATTTCTTCTGGGAATACATCAGTATATTCTTTTAAAACAGGAATATCTTCTATTTTTAACTTATCTATTTTAGATTTAGTTGCCTCATCTGTAATAGTTATAGCATAGGATTTACATCCTTTTCTAACAGCTCTTTTAAGTTGTAAAGCAGAAATCTGTCTAATTATAGTCTTTCTAGGAATACCCTTAACCTTTACCGGTTGTTCATCACTATTTAAACACTTAAAATTTTTATCGTAACAATTTAAAATTACCTTATGCTGCTCTAACCAATCCATGCCAATCAGTAAATCATATGAGCCAAGTGGAAAAACATTAAGCTTAACTGTAGTTTTAAATTCATCCATAAGTAAAGCACATTCTTTCACAAAATAGGTTACTTTTCTTTTTTCCCCAGTGACTAATTGAACTAACCAGGAATTATCAAACTTATCGATAGACAACTTACATTTTTCCACTATCTGGGGTGCAATGTAACTAAGACTAGCTCTTGGATCGATTAAAATGGTTACAGGGGTTTGATTAATCATACCTTCCACTTCCACCATGGAAGTCTGATAGTCAGCTTGGAGATTCTCCAAAGCTGCATTTATTCTGGGCATAGTCCTCGCTAGTTCTCTAATGGTCATTTATTCCTGCACAGTATGAATATTGCCGACTGACTTTTTCCGGTTTGGGAAAACTGAGGCATACTGTGGGCCATTACATTCCCAACACTTAACAGGCTCTTTTCGTTCAAAACTCTTGGTAAAATTCCCATGGTTATTTGTAGCTTCCTTTCCCTTAAAATTATTTGAATTATTGGAAGCACCATTTCTATTTCCCTGGAAATTCTTATTGTTAGAATAATTTTTATTCTTATTATTCTTGAAATTCCTCTGGGGTACAAATTCCTTCTTCTTAAACTCAGGTTGATTGTTATTTTTTTTATCCTTGTAGTTGGCTAAGCCTTCTTTCTTCTTGTTCTACTCAAAACAAAAAAAAATCTTCCTCATGGCTTCCTCCAGAGTCTTCGGGTTATCATACTCAATTCTGTCCTTAATGTGATATGGTAGACAGCTGAGAAATCGCTACACTTTAGGTTTCTCGTCTACTAGGTAAGGTACATACCTAAGCAAGCTTAAGAATTTACTGTTCAAGTCCTTCATAGTCATTGAACCTAACTTCAATTCATAAAATTCTTTAGCTCTCTCTTCGTAATATTGCTTGGACAAAAATTTCTTCTTGAAGTACCTTTTAAAGGTACTTCAATTAACTTTTGTTTCCCTGATACCCTTGACTCTCTTAAGATCTTTCCACCATATGTCAGCTTTTCTGGAGAGATTATATATTGCCATCTTTGCCTTCAGCTGATTAGAGTAATTATATATATGAAAATATTTTCTCATCCCGGACAACTAGGACTCTGCTTCCACCCCTTTTTTGGTCTCTCCATTAAAAGTTGGGGGTTTTATCTTTTTAAACTCCCCTGAAATTTCCTCATATGGTCTATTTTTCTTCTTTCTGTCATACAAATCAGCCTCACTACTGTCACTAGTAGTATGGTAACTTTGTCATTCACCGAACCCTTCAAATGATGAACTACTTTCAGTTTTCACCAGCTTCATCTTTTTAGATCTTCTTTGATGACTAACATCCTCATATTCTAATATTCTACTCCTTCCTTCAGTTTGGAACTTTTCTATTAAAATTTGGTTCAACTCCTCTTGAGCCTTTAAAATCCTCTCATTCTCCCTCTTGACTGATTCCATTTTAGTCTTCAAATCTTTTACAGTCTGCAAAATCTTTGAAGAATTTGCAGTCACCTCTTCTATCATAGGTTCTTTGGGCAATTGTCTTGTTTCTCTGTCTGGAGACTCCTCTTGAGCATACTCTCCCGGATTTTCCATACATGCCTGTTAAACTTCAGAAAAAGGAATTTTTTCTTCTGTTCTTAACATAAAATAAAACATATGTTAGCATCTTATTTTAATTTACTATTCTTAGGAAAGCTAGTTGGGATGCATCAAGGCCTAGTGTTTGAACCTTGTGCTCTGATACCACATGTCAAAACCCCAAATTTTCCAAAAAATTAAAAAATTTTAAAATGCATATTATTTTTCATAAATACAGTCAACTAATTATGTAATTAGTTATATGTTACTGAATTCATTATCTGAATTATCTAATTGGTTATGTTTATCTTATAAAATAGTTCTTTTCAGTTTACTGACTTGTTTTCTCTTTACGACCACAAGGTGGAACTATCATGGAAATCTGGGCTTACTTAGCTTTTAAGCTAATGCAGAAAGTTTTCCTGTTCTTACAAACTACAGGTAAGAAGTTCGGGTGCTGCTTGTCATTAATTCTAAAGAGATCAGAAATAAGTTCATCGCATAAAATAACTCAGTAAAGATTATAAATGCTAAACAATTTCCAATGCTTATTGAGGTAAACTCATTAAACTGTCCTTCTTTCTAGTAGATGTAAATTTATAGTCCTTGAAGATTACTGAACTATTCGATTTCTATCAGAGTTATCAAGTGTAAAAAAAATGCCTTAGCTATTTCTTTACAAGCAGAGTAAGAATGGCAGAGTTTAAAATCAATGGTTTAATTTCAATTGAGCACGATACAATTGCATCATGATAGTTTTATAGCCTAACTTTTATGTTGATGGATCTCAAAAGATTTGTGGCTTAACCTTTGTCATGTTACAATTTATTGGTTAAGAACATTTATTTAAGCAATACATTCACCACACAAACGTTATTATTTTCTTTTGTATCTTATTACCAAACTTTACTAGTTTAACAAAATAAAACAGAAACAAGGCCTTTGGAGTTAATATTAACAATAGGATAGTTGTCATACCTTGATTCTATAAATCTTCTTTAAATCAACCAATAGTATACTTATAAAACAATGTTACAAACTTTATGTAACTATTTGATAATAAAAAAAAATCTTGTGAGTAAGTTCTCATTAAGAGAATAAATGTTACTTCTTTCTTTTCATAGTATACTTTACAAGACTCTTATTAATTTTGTGATTATAATGTTTGATGGAAAACATTGCACAACATAGAAAAAAGGGTATGCAAAGGGCCATGCCATGATGAACAAAGGTTTAAACTTGTTTTTAAGTTATAATAATTCGAATACATAGCCATGTTTGAATTAATGAAAGGGTTATGGTAAAGACCGTGCCCAAGAAAGGTTTACTAGAATGGCATTCGCTAACCTAACTTCTAGAACTCTCTTACTATATTATAAGGGTATTAAGGGTATAATATTTTGATCTAAGGATCCTTAAGTGATAAGATGATATATTATAAAGTACTAGGTCGTAGTGTTGACCATGCTTATGATAAACATAAGGATGAATCTTGGTTTACATTGTGTGATTGATGGTATACCATAATGTAAATTATTGGGTCGTAAGTCCTCCACGCTGTTGATAAACTTGTAATAGTTTATATCATAATGATTTTTTCTATTCTCATGCAACGTAATATAGGTTGACTTGGGAGAAAAATACTATAGTGGAACCTTTGAAATCAGCATGAATGATTGTATCATCGCCTCTGGTGACTTCTCGTCGAGAACATTGGAAAATACCCACTGCATGTAAAATAATTTATCTGGAGATGTGGCATCACCGTGGCCAAGCATCGTAAGGTTATAAGGAAACCTCAAACCCTAGCTGGGCATTATCCCCGTCGCCTTCTGGCCCTCTGGTCACTCTACTACCGTGCTTCTTGTCTACACTTGTCTCTTGCCTTCAAGGTCAGCAGTCTCCCTGCTTGCTGTATCTCCTCGAAGCTCATCCTAAATGCGTGTTGTTTCCCCTCGAAGCTACTCCTGAATGCTTGACAGAGGAGTTCTGTCACAAAAATGGGTTGTTACTTGGGTTTTGGTTTGTCATACCTCCCTAGGGTTTACTCCATCGCGGCTCCATTCTGAATCTTTCGACTGCAAGGGACTTCCTCCCTCATTGGCCTAGTACTGAGAGTAGTGGCCTTGCATTTCAGAGTTGTTGGGCGAAGGGTTTCATCGTAGAATAGTTCCTTTTCATTTTGCTGGGATATACAACGACGACCCATGTGTAAATTGCTTACTGTGTTAGCTGCTTCTATACTCAGTCATTGTTGGTCGTTTAGGGTGACAGTAAACTTCTTTATCCCTTGCCGCAGATAAAGGGTTTCCTTTTCCTCACGCTGGTGGTTGTCCTTCTGGTTGTGGGTGGTCGTGCTTCTGTAAATTTCTAGGTAAGCATCCTTTTAATTCAAAAATCACTATTTTTGCAGTTTATATTTTAATACACAACTATATACTTTGTAAACCAGTTTAACATTCTCGTTCTCTTTGTTTGTAGGTATCAACTTGTCTCCCTCTACGTTTCGTGCGAGGATGTGGCTGCAGTTGCTGGTTAACGGTAAGCCTGGTTTAACCATGGCATTTTCCTCCGTGTTGGTCCCTTGGGGACAGTCGTGGGTTGGTCTTCGTGGCCTGTAACCCTTGCAGTTTCGGTTGAACCTGTTACTTGGTTTGTTGTTTTTAGAGCATGATAAGACCCTTGCGTTAAGCAAGGTTCTCCGGCTCCGGCCGTGACTGTAAAAGTTGATTTTTATTATGGTTACTGTGTATGATGTATAATGAACAGAAGGCTGTTATGTCATCCTCTTATTTACTTGTAGAAGCCGAGGGATTTGGAAATTCTTCAGACTCTTTGTTTATCTTTGCTATACATTTTGATGTTAGTAGGGTTCGACCCTAACTCGAAATGATAAAAAAAATATTTACAGTTATCTCTCTAAATGAATATCTTTTATTTACTGTACAGTACAGTAATGAATAATGTTGAAAGGGAACTATTTCTTTTTCAGCTATGTTTCATTAACTGTGAGATCGTTCTAACTTTCTGAACCTATGTTCTTATATGAATTTTCTCTGGTTTATTCTGTGATAATTTCTACTATGAGTAACGTATGTTTTAACATATGACGAGCTATCTTGTTGTGCATATATTTATTCATGTTTATGTGTTTTGATTCTAAGAATAGCTATCTGTGATTTATCTTAACATATGAACAGTATTACATTACTCATGAATTGATAATCTTGCTCCCTAGGGACAGCTTAGTTAATATTTTTTTTTCCAGTTGTGTGTGATTTAGATGCGAGAGAGTCTAAGATGAGAGGTAAGAACCTGCAGATCACATTGTGACCACTCCTCGTATTCTTTATCAATTTGCATTTTAGATAGGCACTTGCATATCATAATTAAAGTCAAAATACAAAAATATACACAGTGGACTGGGCCGCAACCAGTAAAACTCTTGGTTTTGTTAATTGACCTACGGTAGCCAG
Organism: Pseudotsuga menziesii; assembly: GCA_001517045.1. NCBI lineage: Eukaryota > Viridiplantae > Streptophyta > Pinopsida > Pinales > Pinaceae > Pseudotsuga > Pseudotsuga menziesii. The sequence continues at coordinate 29,811 of LPNX010202413.1, forward strand.
ACCTCGAACTAGATGGATTCCCTATACCAAATAGTCATGCGCTAGTTGGGAACATTGACTGGGGAGAATCCCTTGCTGTTGTTTCCTGCGAATTTCCAGGACTCAAAAGTTTCTGGTGCTAGAAGGAGGGCCACCAGTGCATGGCTGGCCGGGGAAATCCATTTCCTTGAAATTACTCCACTAGTGATAGTTTTGAAAGCAGTTTATTTCCTGATCCAAATACTGAAGAGAATAGAGAACATTTGTTTTCTGTAGACAACCAAGTACTCAATGACCTGAGAAGACACACACTGGCTTATGTAAAGAGTATTGGAGGATTACCCATTATCCATGATTTACCCTGAAGAGAATACAAGAAGAAAGATCGTCCCATCTTGGAATATTCAGTGTTGGTTGGAGATTTGGAAGAGTTGGTAGAGGTAGCCTTACAGGAAGTGGTTCAGCCCTTGACTCAAGTAGGCCCAAACACACCTTACTGTTCTCCTGTGTGTACTCCTGTTCCTTCACCTTCTCACTCTCCACCCAGACTCATGGCAGGTGTAAATGAAAATCAGCTACTTAACCCACCAAATCCACCACCTGCTTGGAAAGCCAAATCACCCTTGAACTTAACACCTCCGTTCCATGAATTACCTCAAGATTTTGAGAATATGCTACCTAAGTTTGATCCAAATGAGAAGGTTGTAGTAGATGACCACTTGCAAAGTTTATATTTGGCAATAGAAGGATTAAGGGCTAGGGAACATGAGGATGTAGTTTGTAGACTTTTTCCATACACCCCTAAAGGAGCAGCAGCATCATGGTATTTTGGTTTGCCTGCAAACTCTATCCTAGACTAGGATACCTTTGAAAGGATTTTCAGAAGTAAGTATGCAGCCCAAAAGACGCATGCAGCACAAATGAAAGCTTTAGGTGCTTTAAAAAAAGAAAGAAAAGAAAAGGTACACAATTTTACTCAAATATTTTCTGCTTACCTTAAGAACTTCTCTACAACTAATAATCCCTCTGACAAAGTTCTGATTGAGTATTATACCTTAGCTTTAGGTCCTGACTTGGCTATGTTCACAAAAGCTCAAGTTAAGCCTACGTTATCAGAGACTTATGAAGAAACAGAAAGAGTCGAGGCTGAAAAGGAAAGTATAGAAGATTATCCTAAGCAGTCTGGAGAAAAAACTTCCAGGAAGAGAGCCTTATTGCTGTCTAAATCTAAAGAGGAGCAATCACATGATTTTGAGGGGATGTTAAAGATGATGTAAAATATTTACAACAGAGTAATAAATTTGGAGAAAGAAAAAGAAGCTCAGAAAGCATATAAGCTGTATTACAAGAAAAGAGAAGATAACAACCAATCCAAACCCCCTCCGCACGGTTCAGCATCGATGAATTTAACAGAGGTGGGGATGGATAATTTTTGCACTTTTCACCAACAACCCCATTCTGAAAAGAATTTTCCTCAATGGGTAAATTCAATGACATTGGTGATGAATCAACTATTGGATTCTAAATTAGCTGAGGACAGTGATGAAGAGGAAAAGGGTAGTAAGACCACAGAAAAATAAGAGAATGATACCATGTTTTTATGGGATTGTGTCTCGCTATTTGATACAGAAAGAAGTATTCTCAAACTTGAGGTTATGCCAGAAATTAAAATGAAAACAAAAGGTATGGATTTGGTGAATAAAGACAATTCAATGTTCTCAAAGATTAAGAAGTTGCAAGAGAATGTCAGGAAACAACCAAAGAATAATGTTGATGGCGAAGTACCTAAAATCATCATTATCAGCCAAGATCTGAAGCAAATCAACAAGCCTGTGAAGCCTATGGAAGACCAAGTAGGTGATGACAAAGAAAATATTAAAAGGCTCGAAGAACCAGAGAAAGAGATACCCACCGAAAACCAACCTGTGGAGGAAGATGTTGAATCAATTAGGGAAGGAAAAGCTAGGTTTAAAACCCCACCTTTCCTTTTGACTTTGGAAATTTTGAACCATAAGGTGCATAATTGTTTGGTATATTCTGGATCATCAGTGAATGTTATGCCACTCGCAGTCTGCAAAAAAATTAATGGGCAGCCAAAACCTACTGCTTGGGAAGTTACTCAATTAGATAGAACTAGTGTCAAAGTAGTTGGGGAAATGGAGAATGTTCTCATTCGTTTATCTGCAAATGAAAAGATATGCCAATTTATTGATATTGTGGTGGAAGACATACCATATAGGTATGGAATTATTTTGAATAAGATTTTGATTCGATTTGGGACCCCTTTATGAGGCAACCATAAATGTGACCAATCTGAAGCAAAATACCCCTTACATGAAACACACTATCACTAAGTTGGAAGAAGAAAATGAATCAACAAGTTCTGTTTTGGTGAATTATCTAATGGAGCTTGAACTAAGAAATCGAGCATTAGAATAATCCAACAATATAATAAACACTTAGCCCAATCTCCTTCAATGTTCGTGGGCTGATGGGATTGATTGCAAATTGGTAGATGTAATTTCTGTTTCAAAAATAGCAGAATTAGATAATGGTTAGGTATTTCACATCTGGAATCGAGCCTAGCCCCTTGACTCATAAGTTGATAGATTTTTAGGGGTGGGCAGAGAACTGATCACGTAGTCGGTTGGTTCTAATATTTTACTTTTGGGTTTTGCTTTTGATAACCTTGTACATAAATAATTTGATGCAGTTTTTCAATTTGATTTGCCGCTATTGTTTCTAGTTATTTTTTGGTTTGTTTTGAATAAAAGAGGAAAACTTTTGGTTGCATGGAAAGCATCAGGGTTCTTGATTAACTGAAATCTTTTGGATAAGACTGTGCATTCTTGGTTGAACTGATAGAATTTCTTCTAGTAAGTAGTTTTCCTAAATGGCTATACGCTCATTGAAGTCCTGCTTAACCCTTGAAAGTAACTCAGAATCAAAAGGTCTGGAATACTATTTCGAGGCTCCATCCATTGCACATCTAAAATGTCCTAGGGGATAACAGCAAATGACCCATGGAAAGAAAGCGAGGTAAACAGTTTATTATATATAAATGATCCCATGCCATGATTTAAAAAGCATAGATACTATTAAGAGTCAAAACTCCTAAAAGAAGCAATACATATCAAAGCAAAGTATCAAAAACGTGAATACCAATTTGCCAAAAGTTCTTCTTCGTCCATGAACTAAAAAGTAAATACATCTCTCACACAAAAGGACAATATAGATAGAAGATCCTGAATAAAATTCAAAAAGAAAGGCATATGGAGGACTCAAAAGAACAAAAAGTTCAAAAGGCACAAAAGTGTAATTGGCATGGGAATGAGGAACAATTGAATATTTCTGTTTACCATTTGTTACGATCTTGTGGTGTCCAAGCTGGAAACTACCCAAAGATAGAGGTAAAATAAAACTCATCTACTCAGCCTCATAAGAGTTATCCGGACTTTGAATATTTTGGTGTTCCCATTTCCAAAAATGGACTGTCATCAATGATTTAAATGCATGTGTTTTCCATTTTAGGAATACAAGCATCAAGAAAAATTCAACCTATGAGTTTAAGGATTAAGTAGTTTTTTTTCGAAAGAAGAGTTGATTGAGAAATCTAGGGTTCACCAGGTAGTCGCCAATTATTGTAGCTGCAACAATTTCCCAAAATTCTAAAAATATAGGGACCCTCCTTTTAATTCAGTTTTACTCAGCTTCTTGGGTTTGCTTGATTTTACTGATGTTTGTTCAAGGAATATCTTTATGCCAATGTTGTTTTATGGCTTACATTTATTTCTTACCTCGTCGTCGGAAGTTGTTGAGACTATGAATTGAAAATGCAGTTAACTATGCACCCGCCGTTGCGGAGATGCAGTTGAAAGACGGTTCGAACCAAGGTGTACTTGCCTCCGATGCGCTTTACTTTTATTTTCATATTATCGGCGGCCTTAGTGGAATATCGTCAGAACTTTTTGTCTCTATAGTTTCCTCCATTGCGGATGATGTATTGCAAGCCCCTCGATGGTTTTTTTGACCTCTTTCGATCCCCGTTAGTTTGATTCACGAGTCCTTAGTTTTTTTAACTTTCGTCATTACGGCTCTAGAAGGCACTATTCTTCTGATTTAGATTGATTATGTTTTCCGCTTGGCTGATATTTTTCGCTTAAGTCATGTTTGTTTTACCTCCAATTTTGACAGGTCTATGAAACTCAGTGTCTTTACGGTTTTCGCTATTGCGACGCTTCAACCAACTATTGGTTCGAGGTCATAGTCTGGTGAACTCTAATGCGAAGTGTTTTTATTTCTCTTGTCGATGTTTCATTTGACACTGTGGATCTCGTAGTCGTTTCATCATTCATCGTTGCGGAGATGCAGCTGACATGATCGTCGATCCTATAGTCATTTTGCCGCCCGATGGTCATGTTTTCCCGTCGATTGTTTGTTTTACCAAGATGTATATATTGGGGGATTGGGTTTTATTTTCTATTATTTTTTCTATGAACTCGTGCCCATGCTGTCGTTTTTGTTTCAAACAGGACATTGTACTCGTTGTCGGTAGCTCTTTCCTAGGTGGCACCGTCGTGGAAGTTTGTGGATTCTTCTTGTCAGTTGCATAGCACCTTTCCAGGTAGGCCATTATTCTCGTCTCTACCCTTTGTTTCGGATTGTTGAACTAGGGTTTCCATCCTTGGTTAGTTCCCACCTCCGTGGTTAATGAATACCTAGTTTTACATTTTTCAGTGCTTATATAGTTCATGTAGGCGGTATGGCTGTCCGGTGGGGGTTTTTTGTTTCCTGAATGATTATTTTCGCTGTCGTTATGAGTTTCCAAACCGCACCTAGCTATTTTGGAAATCGATGCAGACGAGCATTACGCTATCTGCACCAGTTCCCCCCAGTCTGTGTATGGCCACCCAAGGAGGGTAGTTCCCTATTCGTTTGCAAAGGAAGGTGTTTTCTTGTTTTATTTCGAAGTGCCGAAAGGTCGGTTTTCCAGTTTTGGGTCGGTCGTGTTTCTTTTGGACTAGGATCAGGTTTTGAAGTGCACCTTGTTTCGAGTGAGATTGGGAATAGGATGATTCATAGCGTCGAGGGTGTAGTTGGGACTATTTTCCTTGACCGGGTGGGGGGGGATTTTCTTCATTTTACCAAGGTTATGATGTTATGAGTCGATTATGCATGTTCTAAGTCATGGGCAGGATTTAGTTCTTTTTGCATATTTGTTTTCATGCAGGAACACTTGGTAGTTAAATTTCGTTTCTGTATTTTTCATAGATTCAATCATGACTAGCATCACCGAGGTAAATGCTCATGTAGTTTTTTGTATCCATTCTTTGAATATTATTTCAAAATGGCTACACAGGACCTAAAATATTTTTTTGTATGACAAGGAAATCTTTCTGAATACGAGATGTCTAAAAGGAAGAAAAAGAAAGCCCCTATAGTGGAGGACGAACCCGATGTTGAAATTGTCACCAAGGTTGAATATACTTACGAAGACACCAGATGCATCGTAGGTGTGGAACCTGAATATAAGTGGGGGGGAATCTACAGACTGATAACACATCGGGAGGTACCTGACACCGGTTTTGAGGAAGAAACTATATATGCAAATATAGAGAGATCTGCTTTGATGAGGGTTGCTACCAGACCTGAGCTTTTCCCGTGCTTAGAGGTGATTGGATGGATTCTTCCCAAGGCAGACATAACTACCATGATTTTGGCCAATGTTGAAAAATAGGGTTATGCTGCTTATAGCCCTAGTTACATACCACTATCCTACCACTTACCGGAAGCCCAGGTTTACTTAACTGAAGATTGGCTAAAGAAAATTAATCTGGACCTAGTGGAGACATTGAAACGAATGCTGGTACCTGGAAAGAGTTTCAGAACTAGGCCATCAGGGGAATATGACACTGCCACCTTAAGGACCCCTTATAGTTTCATTGCCTTAATGCTGAATAGGATTTTCGGGAGAGCCCACGATAAAATTTTTAAGTGGGGGTGGGTTCTTATCATCTTCTATGTTGCAACCCAAGGGACTATGTTCAATTGGGCGAACATTGTATCAAATAGTCTCTCGGCCTGCATTGCTTCAGCCTTGGTAGGGGTGTCCCAGAAAAAATTAGAGTTCTACATGATCTCCATACTGATTGATTGCATACTGTTCAACCAACCATTCCCAAACCTGAGGTGTATTTGGGACCGAGATAGAACACTAGTATACTCAGCTTACAAGCCACTGTGGGCGCATAAATACTACATCCACTACAGAGAAGTGTGTGAACACTTCATTATGCCATTAAATACAATGATTTTCTTAAAAGAATGCAATTGCATGTCCAAAGAAGCGTTGCAGGTTATTGAAGAATATGTTGATTACTACTTAACGGAAGATGGACTATATATTAGAATGTATGGATACTCCAGAGCACCTTCACTTCTTCCAAAATATGCCACTGAGTATGTGGTACACAAGGGGAGCACCTTCACTGCTTCCAAAATATGTCACTGAATATGTGGTACACAGGGAGTTTTTTATTTGAACATAAGAAGGAAACTTATCCTCCCTTGCCATTCAAGTTGAGAAGTTATAAGTTCTCAAGAGTTAAGAAAGCTGAAGAGTTTGTAGAAGAATTGGGGAAATTCCATTTTGGGGAAATAAATTTCCAATGGAATGATTCCTGGGATAAAGTGGCAAAACACTGTAGGGAGGAAAATGTACATTTTGAGTATACAAGCCACTAGGATAAAGACGAATCAATTTTCCAAAATGCATAAAACTTAACTGCATTAAAAAGAAGATTTAAAAAGAAAATCACTATTAAAGGCAGGAAAGGACAAGATGAGCAGAAAAAAGCAGAGGAATAGGAGGCTAGGAAAAGAGATGAAGATGCTAGGAGACTACCACAGGAGGCCGAAAGCTGGCTTAAAAGTGAGGAGAAAGAAAAGAGGAAAGCTGAACAAGAAGCAGCTAGAAGTGTAGAAGAAGCTTCCAGGAATGAAGAAGAAGAAAGGAAAAGGAAAATGGATGAGGAAATTAGGAAGCAGGAAGCACAAAGATTAAAACTGACAAGGTCCATGACAGAGCAACAAGCTTCCGATCCTGTAGACATTCAGGTTCAGGATATGGGTAATCCTAATTTTCAAGACCCTGAGGCAGCTGCTAGTAGCACATTAGGACAAGCTGTTGTTCTTGGCCTAAGACTGATCCCTTTCGAATAGAAGAAAGGGGAAGAGGTTCCAGACTTCAACACTATTTTTTACGACAGGGAAACAAAAATAATTGTGAAGAGGACCGAGAGGAAAGTCGATACTTGGGGGTAGTCGAGGAAAATGATAAATGATACAACCATGGTGTATGGGATAGATAGGGACCCAAGATTCACTATTAGAGCTAGAGCAGCATTGATCCATGCTTCTGAGGACAATGTGGATCAGATAATGACTCACCTTGAATAGTCAAAGAAATCTAACACCCAACTAAAAGATACGCTAAGAAGGGAGAGAGAGGAAAGTAATAAATTTAAAAGGAAGTTTAAAGACATGCAACATGAAATAAAGTCTTCAAAAGCAGAGCTCTAGCTCCTCCAAGTAGAGAAGAGATCTTTGTAGGTTGCCGAGGAAAGTCTAGAAAAATTGCAGCAGGAATGTCAGGGGCTAAGGACTGAAAAGGATGGGATGAAAATGATATGTGAAAGTCTTCATATAGAAAAGGATCAGCTGCTAAGTAATATAGGGGAGCTAGAATTACAGAAGGCTGCCTTGGAGGAGTCAAAGAGGCAATCTCAGGTGCAGACAGCAGAGCTTAAAGAACAAGTTAATTCATTAGCAACAGCTCTACACATGACAAGGAATGAATAAAAAAATTGAAATGAATATAGATGTATGACATAAAAAATTTTACATACTTTACAAACCAATAAAAAAATACACAATTTATTTTTTGGCATACTTTACAAAGAATTTAAAATAATTATACTTTACAAAGAATTAAAAAAATTACAAGGTTTTTTGGCCTACACTATTGACATATTTTATAAAAAAATTAAAAAAATATAAACCTTTTGACATACTAAAAATAATAATAATAAATATACGAATTTCCTTAATGTAAAAGAACTGTGTTAATAGACAAATATATTATTCCCCATGCTCTTCAAGAAAAATTCATTAACGTATATACCTATACCCATGAACATAAAATATTTCATTCTCCAACTAACTTCCATTTCCATTAATGTGAGCAACGCTTATCTCTGCATCCTTTTATATAAAATTCTAGTACCAGGATTCATGAAACCTAGTTTCTACTTAAACAAACATTCATGAAACTGAGTTTTTACTGAAACAAACATCTCTTATTGAACAAATTTTTTTAAATGGAAAATATCACCTTCTCTGGAATCCTTGTATATAAAACTCCATATCACAATTACTGAAATTGATATTTTACTGAAACAAACATCTCTTATTAAACAATGAATCTCAAACAACTGATATAAATCTGTCTATGGTTGTGGTTGTTCTTGTGGCCATGCTAGGTAGGTAGACAAAATGATAATGGTATCTGAGAGTTTGTTTCTTGTTACCAGATAAAATATATGTATAATACAAAGTAGTATACTATAAGTAATCTATATTAACCTAGACTAACCATCATAGACCACAACAACCTAATGAAAAGATAGCAATATACTAGCTAAACCTGTTCAATATGCCTTGAATTGGTCCAATGATTAAATAATTAGAATTTCCTTTAGATCATATGTTGATTATAGAGATGGTTTAATAAGAATCCCAAATAAAAAGATAAACAACATATACAACTTATCAAAAAAAGCTGTACATACCGATTCTTACTCCATTTCATTCAATATTTTGATCAAGGTAAGGAATTTATGCTGAGAGAGATCACGTACCAAATTCCATTTTAGATTGAGGTGCTTGTTCGTGTGAATTCGAGTTGTTTTGTTTTGTGAGCTACTAATCATGGTTCATGTTTCACAACTTGACATTTTCAACATTATCAAACTTTGACATTCTCAACAATACAAATAAATATCCTTGATATTTAAGCTTCATTTCATGGATGGAATCTAAAATGTTGGGAGATTTTTTGAGGATGTGGATAGAATTCCATCCATACACCTTGCAATATTTTTTCCCATGGCACTTAACATTTTTCCAATTCCTCTTTCATTTTCACTTTTAGTTTCTATTAAAAAGATGAAAAAAGTAACGACTTGATCTCTAAATTTCCTTGCGCAGTCTTAACTTGATGATAGACCATTGAAGTTGATGCGCTTAAGGTTGTATAACCGATTGTTGATTTCCTACTATTATTCAGGTTGAAAACTTGACATTACTTTTCATGCACATAGAGATGAGTAAATTCTTTGCGGTCTCAATTTAACTTTGATGAATCATATTTCAGGGTAAAAGTAGATCATTACATTAGATAATTTGAAAAAGTAGAGGTTGCAAAATATGACACATGGGATAGATGTTTATGATTTTGTCCATGGTGTTGAAGAAGAAACCTAGGATGGTGAATACCCTTTCATTTCACCAAATTATTTGGGCTTTAAGTAGGCTACGAAATGGAACATATTTTCAAGTTCTGTTTTCTTCAACTAATGCAAAATAGTTTATCTAGAAAATATATTACATTTGTTGGGCTATCGACAGGTTTTGTAGTTTATTATCTAATTGGACATACTCAAAGAAAACCGTAGGGTCTTTGCATTTATGGCTATTAGTTAGTCTAATTGGACATGCTCAAAGAAAACCCTAGGGTCTTTGCATTTATGGAAAATTTCTTATAAGTTGAACTAGAGTCTTCGAATTTATGGATATTGGTTAGCCACTGCTAGTATATGATAATATATTAAAGGATTATAGGCTACTCCAATTTCTAACTCATGACATGGCTTGGATATTCCTTTATGTGAGTGTTTTTACTATGGTCCATCAGACAACACCTCGTAGATTCATATACCTTCTAAAAATTTTAAGTGCTGGAATGTTAAAAAATATTTCCTACAATTATTGAGAAAAATCATGGATATCCATGTGGAAAAGGAAAGGAAAGGAAACTACATGTAGCAAAGGTTAATTCAGAGCAGGGAAGACTATATTTCTAAAACCTTTAGCCAAGCATTGCAATACAACCTCCTCCTCTATCACAGATAGAATCTACCGAGTACACTTACTGAGGACTCAGATTAGATAGAGGAGCAGGAGGAAAATGTTTTGAAATCCTGTAATAGTTATATGCAATAGTTATATATATGCAAGGGCTTCCTTCTTTCATTTGCTTCAAAGGTAAAAGGAACAAGATATTATTTTTGCAAGTGTAATAACCGAATCATATAATGTCTCATAATACCCATCGGCTTAAGTAATAGCAACCACACAACATAGATGAATATTCAATATTTGACAAAATATCTCAGAGTTCCAACAGTGTCATTCCCAAGCATACACCTGCACTTTCAACCATCATAGCATACACCTACACTTTCAGGATTGACATCACATTAAAATTTCATGCACCATTAACAAAACATCTTGAAACAACTCCCAAAATCAAGTTTACATGATTTTACCAAAATTGGGTAAAACCTGCATGTTGCACAATTGTCATTATTAAAACCTGCAAAGCAAGTTTGTTAATTTTTATTGTCATCTAAAGAGAAAATAAATGGGAAGTGAAAGGTACTAGAAGACATCAACTCTAAATCTTGCTGGATTGTTAATTTTCCTTGTCATCTAGAGAGAAAATCAAGGGCCAGCAAAAGGTACTAGTTGACATCAACTCTAAATCTTCCATCCATTCATTGGAGATGCGTGCAATTAAAGAGAAAATAAAGGGCCAGAAAAAGGTACTACTTGAGTCAACTCTAAAGCTTCCATCCATCCATTGGTGAAGAGTTCACATCACTGAATGGAGGCAGCCATGGATGAGATTACACTTAAAAGTATTATGACTACAGGGGTGCACCTTTGCATATGGTAAAGAAATCTGTTTTTAAGTTTTTGAAAGATTGCAATGTTTTCAAAGTCAACATTAAATTATTAAGACAGATCAAGCCGAAGAGTACTTTCATTTTGATAACCATCAACCTTGACAAAGATCAAAGGAAATATGGAACTCTTCCCCTACTTCCCACTTACAATTTTAAGTCCATATTTCCCCTAAATTCTTGAGTCCATAGGGCAGGTTAAAGAATCAGAAAAAGAAGTTGGGGGTTAACAAAGAATCAGAGAAAGGAGTTGGGACAAAACATTAAGAAACTAGGAATGGGTGTTGTAAACTGTGTTGATGCATTAAAAAATGAACCTACAAACCCAGAGAGAATGTACCTTTGAGGACATATATGATGGAAAATATCAAGAACACTTATCAGAGGCTACAAAGTATGGAAATATCACCCTGTAATATGTAATGTACCTTAAAGTAATAGTAACTGTTGGTGAGACTAGATATCCTTACCCTTGGCGTGCATTTTGCATATTTCCCTATATATTTTTGATAATGGTTGATGATCTTCCAGCAGAGCTGACCTCCAAAAACGAGTATATAACTTTGGACACTCAATGCAGACCTACCTGCACATTTCAAGAAATTATTAACTGATGTTTTCCTATCAAAGGCGATCTTGAGTGACTTGAATTAAAAATAATGCATTACTTGATACCATTTACATATTGCTAGCAGAGCAATCAAATATTCTATCATATGGCATACCAGAGCAATCGAATCTCCTCTCATAGGTTTCTGCTGTTGCTAGCATCAAACCATTGCATACTCCACATCACATACAACTTGATCCCATCCATATAAATAAAAGAAAACCCTAAACATTAATATAAACGAAATGAAAAGAGGAGACGCTGGAAAGAGGAGACGTTGCTAAAATTATAGAAGTTGCAGAAGTGGAAATGCCAGTAATTGTAGAATGCGGAAATACCAGAAAAAAGACAATATAATGCTTGACGGTCTTAAAAGAAATACAATGGAGTAGTTACAATACAATAAAAGCAAGAAAATATTAAAGAGAAAAATCAACATAAACCAATTCAATTTGATGTCTATACAAGCTTAAATGCCAGAAGTTGCAGAAGTGGAAATGCCACTAATTGCAGAGTGTGGAAATTCCATAAAAAGACAATATAATGCTTGATGGTCTTAAATACAATACAATGGAGTAGTTACAATACAATAAAATCACGGAAAGCTTAAATAGAAAAAGAAACATAAACCAATTTAATTTGAATTCTATAAAAGTTAAAACAAGAAACAGCATAAAGAAAAATAGAAATAAATTTATAATTTTTCTTGTTAAATTGTGCTTTTTCTAAATGGTGTTAATGGAAACAAACTTATAAAATGGAAGCAACGTTTAGGCAATCAAAATGGAAACATTGTGTCAAATTGTGCTTTTTCCAGGTGGTGTCAATGGAAACATTTTGGAATCTCTATTTATTGAAATATAGATGATATATTTTGCTTTAATTTATTGAAATTTAGATTATACATTTTGTTAAAATACAAATTTTTTCCAAGTGTAAAAAGAAACATTATAGAATCATCTCTCTA
>LPNX010202416.1:0-31168 GCA_001517045.1 Pseudotsuga menziesii
ATATAGTATTACTTTATATATATAAGGGTTATCTTTCACACAAATTTGAGCCTTCATATATAAAAAGGGTTTTTATGCCATATATGTAAATGTTACATATATATAAGGATGAATTTCCTCTCATATATAAATATAATGTTTTTCCTTACTACAATATGATATAGTAATGTCTACTATAAGATGTATAATAATTAACTTCCCCTCCACTTTATAAAATAGGTGATATTACCTTGGTTATAGCGAGGTAGGAGTGACCTCCTCTTGGTGGAGGTTAGTTTAAGAGGATGCTTAAGATTTTAATAAACCAAGGAAGCGACTCTAGTGTCCATGACACTTGAAATGACACATGTCATATGAATACATGGATTCCTAGCCATTCATCCCTCCCCCCTAGTGGATTCATCCCCAAATCATCGTTTTGGTCGTGCAACACTTTCACCCGCCTAACATCTAATTTTGATAAAGCTAGTATTCATACTTACAGTGCCTTTTACTTACGTCTCACATTTTATGGTCGTGTTTTGAGGGGATGTTACAGTTATCGAATAATGCTCTGATTGGAAAATTGATCTTACGCCTCACCATTTGGATTGTCCTAAGAAAATTCACAAGCCATTATTTGCTAACGATAATGGCTCCGATGCAACATATATCAATGACATAAGTGATAATGCTCCGATTGGAAACTGAATTTTACGATCGTCAATATGGAATCAAACAAATTAAAGAGTTATGTATAAATCATTGTAAAGTAATTAGCATATCCACATAGTTTGTGGTTGGATCACGTCGATAAGGATAAAATGGTTTAAAGATAGAAATGGAATGGAAGTTTTTATTTTATTTCTCATATTCTTCTAGTTAAACGGGTTCAACTTTGAGTTATCCATGCCTAGCTACATATTATCACCAACATTCTTCCTATTATCCATTTATCAACTATCAGTTATTTTTTATATTCATTTTTTTTATCTCACATACTTCTAGCTATCTTCCATGAAGTGTTGGTTATCCATTCATTAGCTATGAGTTATCCATGCATAGCTACCGGTTATCCGTTCATCAACTACCATTTATTTTTATATTCTTTTTTTTTAGAATTATTTATTTCAAATTTTGAATGGCTACCGTAGAATCAATCTCTATAGTACACTTGCCTCATCCTCATCCATAGATGAAAAATAATAGGTTGTAGTCCACCCCAAATTTCAAATAAAAATTCCTATCGGCCTAATAAACTATTATCTCGTAGGTTTTTAGATATTATCTCATATTTTGGACTTCTTTGAACGGATCAACAAGATTAACTCAAGTGCAACAAGTGTGCAATGGAGATTCATTACATGGTCGTCATATCTTTTTATGCTTAAATGCATCTTAATTAATTAAGATTTAAATAAGCTTCAGTTAAGAATTCAGTATTTAATTATTTATAAAACTATAATTCACTAAACGTTTATACTTGGTATTAGTTTTTGTTTTCTTTATTATTATTTATTGAATAGTATTTGTTTTATGTTTTTTTAATAGTTTAATATTTATGTTATACTTTAAATGGATATTTATAAGGATTTGGTAATTAATTTAATGTTTAGTACTTGCTTAACAACCACCCATATCTACAAAACTAAGTGGCTAGCTATGTACCTATTTGTGTTCGTCGGCCACTTGAGTTGTGGTTGTGCTAGTATAAACAACATAGCATTGCTAAGTGGATAAACAATATAAGAAGAAGCAGGTCAATCTTGAGGATTCCAACTTTTTCTCAAAATAAAAATTGAATGGAAAAAAATAGAAATTATCTTCAAGCAAGCAAATTGTATCCAATGCTAGTACCAGGTTATGACCTTCAGAAAACACTTATGCAAAACGAAAAGAAAATTTCCAAGATAGAAGTTTGACAATGTTAATAGAAACATTATAAAATGGAAACACAATATATAGAAAATTCTTCCAAATCATCATTCTCAAAATTCTGTTAACAATTCAAAATAACTTTGGAAGGGAAATTCGCGCGAGGTTTAAGATTAACAATGACCTCACAAAGCAGAGTGTAGGTTCCGCTAAGTAGATACCATAATCATCTTTCACCTATTCATTTTCAATTTATGTCTGCATAAAACCAACAAAACCTTGGAACATTCTATTTCTTGGAATAACTATAGTTTTCTAATACCTATAATAAGCAATATTACATGTTGTTAAAGTTTACTATGAGATACCCAGGGCCATGATGCTATTAAAAAACTGAAGATACAGACTATCAACTACCTATAATTTAAATTATGATGGTGAACGGGGATGTTGTTGGATACTATTTTGACACCTATTTTTGATGCCTTAACCCTTCTAGTCATCTCTTTAATCCCTTATGTTTCATCCTTAAACCCTCATATTTCACCCATAAGACCTTGAAGTCCATCAAATTAAGGTATAATGGTTGCTACTCTTAAATGAATCGAATTTTGTAGTTTTTAAAGCATTTAAATCTAAATTTCAATGAAATTACAGAATTTGCTAACTTCCTGTAAATGCTCATAGGTTTGGATATTTACAGGATAGTTGGGTGTGATTTGAAACACTCAGGAGAATCCTTGATGTCCAAGGATGGATTTATTACCAACAAATTCATGAGATAGTTCTCATAGGTGTTGAGTCAATGCAGGTCAAAGACAACCACCTGTGCTGCCAGAAGCATAAAAACATGGTTGTTTCAATATTGCAGAGATTTTCTCCTATTTTCGTGGATCTGAGGATGAGCTCGGGGTTATGGCAAGATGTCATTATGATTTTTGCAAGATTGTAGCATTTCAGTTTTAAACCAAGTAGTATAAATATCTGAATTTTTCTATGTAATGCCCATCCGACAACTGTGAACATCTACATTTTTGAAATAAAAATTCAGACTTCAAATAGCTGTGAGTGTATTCATTTTGACATGCTGTGAAATCGATTTAGCTATTGGTAATTTTATAACTTGTTGTGTGTGAGCGAAGTAGTGGAGGGCCCACTCTACCAAGCATGCACACTCGTTCCTTTTACTGTTGTATTTTGGTATGTTTTAATATTGTTGTATATTTCAATTAAAATTTAAAACAACATTTTATCATTAGGTTGTGTGATGCAGGAAGGATTTATTGTTTGACAATAGCATACGTCGTTGAATTACTGTAGATTGTTTTAGCTCTATTTTTTTTATTATAGAAAATGTTCTGTTGTTGAAGAAATCAAATAGATTGTGGATTGGATTCTTGTAAAATAACTCAATGTCTTCTGCTTTCCACAATGGAATAATATTGTTAGTGTTTTTATGATTTTTATATTTTACGTTTTAGGATAATTCATCTTCCGGATGTTGTTGGGTTCAAAAATGCCAATGCATACATTTTCTGTAAAGGGATTTTGGTAGTTCTGAGCTTACAACATTTAAACAGTTTTAGGTTTATTTCTAAAGCATAGTGTATTTCAAACTAGTCTAGTTCTAAGTCCATAAATTTTGGATGTGCTTCTAAGACTTAGGATACTAGGTTGACAATTAAATCTTAAGCTCTAATTTACGACAGTAGATTGGGCCAACATTTGGTGCTGTTGTCGAGGAATCATATTTAGAAATAGACTTAGGAATTCTAATCTCCTTAAAAAAAATACAAAAACATAGAGAGGAATTTTTTTTTAATGTCAAGACAGAGAGACGAAAAAGGAAGATTTGTAAAAAAAACCCCAAAAATAGATATAATAGGGACTTATTCATTTGAGAAGAAAGGATTTATTTCAACAACTGTTGATACTTTAAAAATGGCTAAGGAAGAAACCTCTAAGAAAGGAGGACTAACCCTAGAACAATGTAGAGAGTATGAAAGAAGGATGGATATGGAAAACAAGCGAAGAGAAATGGCTGAGGAAGAAGTATTTAGAGGACCAACTGCAGAACAACGAAGAGAGTATGAAATAAAATCGGAAGCTGAAAACAAAAGACGAGAAGAGAGGAGAAGATATAAGAAATGAAAGAGTAGAAGACAAAGGAAATGAAGAAGAACAGGAAACTACCTTTAGATTTCCAATCTTATATACTAGTATCATCCTAGGAGAAGAGGTAAAAATGAAAAAAATTCCACCATCTATTTTACCTAACTTTTATGGTATGACTTCTAAAGATACCGATTCATTTTTATTTTTATTTGATATTTTATGTCGTACTTATGGATATATTGATGATACGCATAAGACTCACCTCTTTGTTGCTACTCTTAAAACTGATGCATTGAAATGGTTCATGGGATTAGGAGAACATACTATAACTAGTTGGGATGACATGAGAAATATTTTTCTTTAAAAATATCAAGCATATTGTAGATCTAAAGATTCAAAAGATGACATTTTTAAGATGTCTCAGCAAGAAGATAAAAGTTTAGAAGAATATCTTGAAAGATTTCTATAAAACCTACAAAAATCTAAATATACTTCTTTGACTTCAGAGATCATCAGAACAATCTTCCTGAGAGGTATCCAAGATGAGTATCTTGATGTTCTTAATGTAATGGGGAAGGGAGATGTTTCCTACTTACCTTATGATGAAATTACAGAATTATGTCAAAATTATTCACGAGGAAGAGCCAGAAAAGGGAAAAGAGATATCACTTCAAAGATAACTAAATCAACAACAGGGAGTATATAAAGAGCTGAGTTTGGAAGCTTGTTAGAGGATTTTAAAGATGATCTTCCGAGTAATTTAGGGACACAAGTAGAAGTACTGAAAACTAAGAAAAGATAATAACAACAAGATCAACAAGATCAAGCTCTATCAATTTTCTGTTCTAAATGTAGGAAGAAACATCCATTAAAAGAATGTCCTCTAAATAATGTTCAAGTTTGTGGATTATGTGCAGAAAATCATAACACCGATGAATGTTCTAGGTTGAAGGAATTACAATCAGGCCGAGTGGAAGAAATCCAAAGCATGGAGTCTCTTTACCTTTTGTCACAGAAAAGACCATGGAAGCCACATTTTCCAGGTATGTCTCAAGACCCTATGCAACCATTTTTTCCAAGTTATCAATACCCTGTTCAAAATTCATGGAATTCACTTATGCCTTGGAAGACTTGGTCTCCTCAGCCAAACCAAAACCAACCTGTTGAAAATTGGCGAGGATATGCTCATGGAAACCAGACATATCAGCAGGCCTACCCACGAGCTTACCAACAATATTTTGCTTACCCACAATACCAGCAGAGTCAACCTTCATTTCCTTCACAACCAAATCCTGCTCCTCAACTAACCCAACCTCAACAAATTTAGCTACCATCTAACCAACCTCCACCTTGAACAACATAGTTACCATCCCATCTAGTATCAAATCTTAATAATACAATGAAGAAACCCATGTATAATATTGATGAAGGAACAACAATTTCATATTCAATCCTTCCTATTCAAAATATCCACTTAAGGTCTAATTTTTTTTTGGAAAAAGAATCCCCTGTTATCATAGAAGAATAAACAAAAAAAGAGAAAATTCCAAAAAAATCTAATACAGAAAATTTGCAGCTAGACAAACAAACTCAGAAGGATAAAATGATAATACCTCAAACACCCACTTTTCCAGAAAGGTTAGTTAAGGAAAAATTTTCAATCTCTCTTCCTGAATTTGATGTCTTAGATGAATTGACAAATATCTGTGTAATAATTCCCTTATTGCAAGCTATTAAAGATATCCCAATCTATACAAAATGAATTAAGGAGTTATGTTTAAACAAGACCGGCATATGAAAGAAAGATCCACCAACAATTCATGTAATTGGAAATTTAGCGGGCTTAATGTCAAATATTGTTATTGTTGAAAAATGTGTTGATCTAGAAATTCCAATGGTAACAATAACTATCAACAAATTTTCAATTTCAAAAACATTAATTGACTTAGGTATAGCTATTAATGTAATGACACTGGAAACAATGAAATATCTGGATTTGAAGAATCTTAGGCCAACCACTACAATCCTAGAGCTAGCTGATAGATCTAAAATAGAATCAGAAGGGACACTTGAAGATATCATAGTTTCTCTGGATTTCTGGGAGTATCCAGTAGATTTCTTGGTTCTTCAACCAAAATCTAACTTAGGGGGACATCCACTGATTCTTGGACGACCTTGGTTAGCTACAGTTGATGCTTTTATTGGTTGTAGAGCAGGAAATATGATCATCTCACATGGAACCAAAAGGAAACATATTACACTTTATCCTTCTTCTCAAAGACCTTCTATGACAGATCAATTATCCTGGATTAATGAAACAAAAGAGCAACATGAAGAAGTAATTCATCCTACCTTAAGTATTAATCAAGCTTTTGATTTTCGAGAAGAAAATAATGAAGATCTACTAGATTAATTTATTTCTGAACCAAATATCTCTGAACAATTAAGGAACATGCAATATATTGTTGCAGATCAAGTTTTAGGCCAAAACTTTCATGAAAATTGCACAATTGATTTGTTGGAATCATCATTTGATGATTTTTTTTTGTTCATTAAATAACAATTACTCAAAGAACAATTAAGGAACATGCAATATATTGTTGCAGATCAAGTTTTAGGCCAAAACTTTCAGGAAAATTGCACAATTGATTTGTTGGAATCATCATTTGATGATTTTTTTTTGTTCATTAAATAACAATTACTCAAAGAAAAACCATTGAAATTAGTCCTGAAAATTCTTGAATATTGGTGCACATATCACTTTATCACAAGAACAACTGTTGATTGCATTACTAAATAAATATCACAAATCATTTGCTTGGGATTATACTGAAATGCCAGGGATTCATCGGGAAACATGTACTCATCATATTTACATAGATGATAATATAAGAGCTCTAAGGAAACTTCAACAAAGAATGAACCCTATACTAAAAGAAATAGTCAAAGAAGAACTGCAAAAGTTATTAAAGGTAGGATTTATCTATCCTATTTCTAACAGTCAATGGGTTTCTCCATTAGTTGTTGTTCCTAAGAAGAATGGAAAGTGGAGAATTTGTGTGGATTACAGGGAGTTAAACAAAGCAACACTTAAAGATTATTTTCCATTACCATTTATTGATCAAGTATTGGATGCACTAGTTGGAAAAGGATATTTTTCCTTCTTAGATGGATTTAGTGGATACAATCAAATCAGAATTGCAATGGAAGACCAGGACAAAACTACTTTTACATGCCCCTGGAGAACATATGCCTATAAATTTTTACCATTTGGTCTATGTAATGCTCCAGCTACTTTTCAGAGAGCAGTCCTGGCTATTTTTGTTGATTTAATTCATGAATGTGCCAAAGTATATATGGATGATTTTTCTATGTATGAAAACACTTTTGAAGATTCATTGGACAATTTAGAGAAGATCCTAAAAAGATGCATTGAATCAAATATTTCCCTTAGTAATGAAAAATGTTTCATGATGTTAATTGAAGGGATAGTGTTAGGTCATCATATTTCATCATCTGGAATAAATGTGGATCCTGCAAAAATACAACTCATTGTGAATTTATCAGAACCTAAAAATAATAAAGATGTGAGAAGTTTTCTTGGGTATGCAGGCTATTACAGAAGGTTTATTGAACATTTTAGTAAAATAGCTTTGCTGCTATTCAAATTACTTTCCAAATATGTACACTTTCATTGGGATACTAATTGTCAAGATGCCTTTTAGAAACTTAAAGACAAGCTATCATTAACACCTATCTTAAGGGGCGATGATTGGGCATTGCCACTTCACATCTCTACGGATGCATCATACACTACAATTGGGGCAGCTTTGTGTCAAAAAGAACAACTTATGACTTATTCTATTTACTTTATTAGAAAAAATCTAACCGCTGCAGAAATGAATTACACAGTTACTGAAAAGGAGATGTTGGAAGTAGTACATGTTGTGAACAAATTTACTCATTACATTATTGGTTATGAAATATTTGTCCAGATCACTTTTCCTTAATATATTTGATGAACAAGACCGCCACTAATGGTAGGATAAAAAGATGTCTCTTATTGATGCAGGAATTTAACATCACTGTCCTAGATAGACCTGGAAGCAAAAATCAAGTGGCAGATTTTCTATCTCGATTAAATAATTCTAGTGAGGTTGTTCATGTTTCAGATAATTTTCCTAATGAACACTTATTTTTTATTTCTGTTATAAATCCATGGTATGCTGATATATCTAACTACTTATCATCAAGAAAACTACCTCCCTCTCTGACATCAAAAGAGAAGAAAATAATCATTAAACAAAGTGCTAGACACATATAGGTGAATGGAGATCTTTTCTATACAGGATATGATCTTATCATTAGAAGATGTGTTAGCCAAGATGAGGTTTTAGAAATTTTAAAATCTTGTCATGATGAACCATGTGGTCTCCATTTTGTAGATAAACGAACAACATACAAAATATTCAACTTAGGGTATTATTCGCCATCTATTTTCAAAGATTGCAAGAAATATGTTAGAAGATGTGATATTTGTCAAAGGATGGGAATACCAGTAGCATCTTACGAGATTCCACTCCAGCCACAAGTTCTCATAGAGACATTTGAAAAATGTGATCTTGATTTCATCGGACCAATCAATCCACCATTAAAAGGAAAAAGGTATATATTGGTATGTACTGACTATGCTACAAAATGGGTGGAAGCCAAAGCATTACCAAGAGCCACCGAACAAAGAGTAGTCAATTTTCTCTTTGAAGAAATATTTCTTAGATTTGGAGTTCCTAGAGAGATTGTTACGGATAAAGGAGCACAATTTACTTCTAAGATGGTGGAATAGATAGCAGACAAATACAAAATCAAGAACAGAAAATCTACCCCTTACCATACATAGGCTAATGGCCACGTAGAGTCCACCAATAAAACTTTGGAAACAATCATGACCAAGATAGTTCAAATGCAAAGAAAATATTGGTTAGAAAAGCCTCATGAAGCTCTATGGGCATACATAATTACTTGGAAAAAAGTAGTGGTTTTACTCCCTATCAGCTAGTCTATGGTAAGCAAGTGTTATTGCCAATTGAATTTCAAATTCATACTTTTAAATTAGCAGCTGATCTAGGGGTAAATATTTCGAAAGAAAAAAAAGAAAGGATAATGTAGTTAAATCAATTAGATGAGATGAGACAGTTGCAGTACAACAAACAATTTTGGTACATCAACAAAGAGTACAATGGCATGATAAGTTCATAAAAAAGAAGCACTTTAAGGTAGGAGATTGGGACTTACTATTTGATTCCAAGTTCAAAAATTTTAAAGCTAAGTTCACAACTTATTGGCTTGGTGCATATGATATTGCAGAATTATATGACAATGGCTTAGTCAAATACAAACCATAGATGATGAAGCAAGTACATTCATAGTTAATGGACACAGGATGACAATCTACAATAAGCCTATCAACAAGGAGGATTTCCTACAGCACATTTCTCAACAGAGAGAGATGGAGGTGCTGGACAAACACATTGGTGTTTCTCCTTCACTTTCTCCTTAATAATTTTGATGTTAAAAATAAATAAATACAATATAAAATATAAAAGTGTAAAAATAAAAAAACAACAAATTTGAGTTGTGAAAACCAAGAAACTGACACAACATAAACTTGAATTTTCATTGGAAAACCAAGTTTACTTGGCCATGGGAAATTATCAAAAATATTTTTCCTAGTTTGCTTTACATTTTAGTTTTCCAGTATAAATGACATGAGGACAAGTCAATAAACAAGGCTGAGAGGGAGAAACATATCAAGTGTTATTTTTTGGAAAAACTTCAAGCCTCCTATAGATGTCACAATTTCATTTTGCATTCTAGCATAGTTTTATTCCAATAAAAAGCATAAGTTTCTAGAATTACAAAGGGACCTGAAAAGAAAAGAAGATCCAAAGTAGAGGGACCTAGACATTATATTCTTTAGAATAACCTGAGAAGAGATTGAGAAGAAATTGCAGCAAGCATTTCAGCTTTGCAGAGGGACCTGATTTTTAAGCCTTACAAAGGGACCTTAGACAAAAGCATGTCAAGACATCATACCTTGCAATAGAAAGATACACCAAGCTACAAGAACCGGGAAATAATTGCATCAGAGGTACATGTGAAGATATTCAGAGAATCAAACAAGTCTCAACAATCTAAAATAGTCACATCAAAGCAGCATGAAGAACACAAGGAATCAGCAAGCAAGTCTGTAAGAATTTTTTATTATTATGTTTTAAAAAGTTGCATTATTATTCATTTTTTAGTAAGTGAGAAAATTCCTATTACCCTCACAATATTGATCATCTACCCATTCAATCTCATCCTCACAACTTTGATCATCTATCCATTCATTCCATTACCCTAGGCATAAAAAATAGTAGTTAAAAAAAAACATTGTAGGTCTTGTGCCTAAATTGCACTCTACAGGCAAGCTTCAAATTTCATATTTGGAACTGAATCACAAGAAAAAAAAACTTCTTTGAACCATATAATTCCTAAGGTTTTCATATTGTATACCTTTAAAAAGGTCAACATAATGATACTTATCTTTTAAAAAACAAAAATAAAAATGAATGGGTTATAAACATAAAGACTTAGTGGGCAAGTTCAAATCTTAATTGCAAAAGAAGTGGGAAATGGAAAGTTTTAAACATGATTACAAAGGAACCATTTCCCCATCCCCATGTAATATTCCAAAATTTTGAAGTTCAAGGTAGTTTGATAGCGTTTTTCTTGTCTCAATTGATTTGCTCATTCCCAGGTCCACTCTCACGATTGCAGAGGAAGTTTGTTGAAAACGCAGGAGTTATTTTGCTCAAGGTTCATTTCCACAATTACAAAGGTAGTCTACTAGCGTTTTCATTATATCAAATGTTCTGCTCATTCCTAGGATTCATTCCATGATTACAGAGTTATCACCTTCACGATTACAAAGGTAAAATTGTTGAAGGCAGAAGTATGTAGGCATATCTGAGGGCAGGAATCGTTCTTTGTGTAAAAAACAAACATATAAGGATGATATTTGCATATACACAGGCTTCATTGTGAAAAAGAAGTCGCTTGAGGAGAGGTAAGGCCAATTTGAAACAATAATTTTTTGTTTTTCCATTCAAAATTGAAATCCTAACAGAGCTTTTAAGTGACATTTCAGGCCAGGATAAGAATTTCTGAGTTAAGTTCTGTTTGAAATATTTGCTGAAAGTAAAAGAAAAAATGGGTTCTAGGATAGAACTAGGGAAATTTGACTCCTATGTTATTCATGAAAAATGTTTGAAAATTTTTGAAAGAAAATAGTGGATTCCTTTCTTTGAGAAATTTGATGGATATAATGAAAAGGTTAGTCTAGAATTTGCATGTTCATTTGATGGAGAGAGGGCCGCAATAGGTAACTTTACTTTCAGGTTATATGAGGATATCTTGGCTCAAATTATTGGATTAGCTCAATAGGGGGAGAGGTTCTTTAAAACAAAACAGTTTGAAGAGTAGGCATGGATACCTTTCCTATGCATATCAAGAGTAGGATCAGTAAAATGGAAGAAAGGAGTACCAAGGAGTTGGTTAATTCATCAATGGGATGAAATGGCATATGTTATCCAAAAATTCCTTACTTGTGAAGGAAGACTTAGTGTCATATACCTTTATCATATTAAATTGATGTAGCATTTGAGGGGTGATTGTGAGATCAGCGTACCCTATTTTTTGCTATAGAGCCTTTACAAAATGGATAAAGTTGTTCAAAAACGCATTGAAGACACTACCACAAGCCTTTTCCATTGTGGACTCATCAAAATTATCCTTACACATGAATTACAAAAAGATATTTTAACATGGCAGCAGTTTGTAGTTCATAATGAATTTGAAGAACCAAAGGAGCTGTTGGATGAAGGAGTGAAAGAATATGAAATTCCAATGATAACATACATTGAAGATGATATACAAAACTCTAAGGCAAAAATATCAAAACAACCTAAGAGAAGAATAAGAACCAGAAGCTTGGTAAAAGAATAATTGCAATTCCAAGAAAAGGATAAGACCTTCACCACTTATAAAAGACGATCAAGGAAACATCAACATGGAGAGAAGAAGTAAGCAACATAAAATAATGATGAGGAAAAACAGAGGCACTATGTATACATACAATCCCTGGAAAGTCAAGAGGAAAGTCCAATAGGAGAAATTGGGCAAAATGATGAAGAGGTAAATATCATCTTTGAATAGAAAACAACAAAATAAATATTGAAGTTGGATATTCAGACAATTGAGAAGACTCCAGCTGACAAATAAGAGCAAGATAATGAGGATATAGCCAAAATTTCTCCTATCTTTGAGCAGCAATCCATAGAAAAGGAAAAGGAAGAGTGCTTAGAGAAGAGGAAGGAAAAATTTAAGAACAAATATGATGAAATTAGGGTGGATATTATTTCCACACAGCCTACAACAGGTATGAAAAAAGAATAATCCTTCTAAAAACAGTAAAAAGATTGAAAATTTAAAACTAGAAATGAAGTAAATGGAATTGGAAAATGAGAGATTGAGGAAAGAAAATAGAAAGCTTAGAGTTCAGAATATTCAAATCTCTAAACAAGCATATAAATGGTATCAAAAAAAGAGATTACTCAAAACCAAGTACCACATATTGAAGGTCCTTCATGTAGCTCAGGTTAGTCTTAATGCATCATCCCAAACAAGAGAAATGTCAGAGGATTAGTAGTAGCAGAGCAACAATAGTTTTGTGCATGGGAATATGCAGATTCATTTTTGGAGACACTCTTTATGCATGAGGACATGCAATACCTTCCTCTTGGGGGAGATGTTGGATACTATTTTGACACCTATTTTTGATGCCTTAACCCTTCTAGTCATCTCATTAATCCCTTATGTTTCATCCTTAAACCCTCATATTTCACCCATAAGACCTTGAAATCCATCAAACTAAGGTATAATTGTTGCTACTCTTAAATGAATCGAATTGTGTAGTTTTTAAATCATTTCACAACAGAATTTGAGCCCAAAATCCGACAATTGCCATGTCTGAAATTCGACAATAACCTGTCGAGTATTTGACAACCTAAAAAAAAAAATTGTTGGTGGCGTAACATTGGATATTCGACACCAAGCCAAGGCCGTTGGATTTCCTACGGCAAGGGCGTCGGATTTCCTACAACAAGGGCGTCGGATTTCCTATGGCAAGGCCGTCAGATTTGTCGGATGAGGGCCCTAGGATGTCTAAAATGCACTGATAATCTACCATCGGAGCCACAACAACTTCGTCAGATTGACATGAAATCCGACAACAGCTGCTAGGCATTGAACGTCGGATAACTGACTGGGTACTGTATATTAATAAAAAAAATGGTATTCATAGTTAAAACTTGTTCACCTATTCTGTCAATGACTATCATAATGCTATATTGTGTGTTCCTAATTCGAATTAAGGTTTTAACACGGCCTTACTATGATTGGGTCAGGGTTTTTTTATCAAATACTTCACAAACATATTGTTGTAGAATGCTACTAAAATAAGTATAAATGTAAAATTCCATTGTTTGTAATAGTGTGAGTGTATATTTTATGCTCCACTTGATAACATCAATTATTACTATTGATTATTTCATATTACATTGGTTCTCAACTTGTGACTATCATATTTTAATGTGGTGACATTCAATAGTAATTTTGCCATAAACATTACAAAATTGCAAAACCCTAAATGAAGAGAAAATACATATGAGCTACTATATTATCTAACCTATAGTCATGAAGAGGAAACATTGATCGATTATTTTTATGTCATTTTTGGAATTTCAATCCAACCTTTTGACATCATTTGAGAATAACCTATAGTCATGAAGATGTAGACTAGAAATTCATTTGCATAAGTCCACAAAAAATAATTGCTCAAAGGAAATAGTTGTTCAAATCAATACATTAGTCACACAATTATAAACATGCACTAAACAAGCATTCAAAACCCAAGAAGAAATGTATACATAATTTGTTTCATGCTTTCCAATATTTTTATAAAGGAAAACTTCAAAATTACTTTACAACATATTAAAGATCTGACAAAAGCACTGGCAACCCTATATTCATATGTAGTATTGTTCCACCACACTCTAATCAGCAACCATTATACTGTTCTTATCTTCCATACTTACCATAAAGTGTTGTAGCCATACCCTTACCACGTGATTCACAATGGAAAAACATAAAGCCTCAGTTTTGTTTCTAGTTTGGGGGAATTTTCTCCTGTAATTGGACGCATGACATGTTCTACAGATGCAACATGAAAAGCCTAAAATCACACCCCATAAGCAAGCTTAGCATCGATTTTAGTACAGTCAACATAGGTCCTAATAAATCTAAGATAACCTCATCCCACTAAGCTCTCAAGTTGGCACTCTCATTTAGGAAGTCCTACGAAACATTAATGATTAGAGAAGCAGGCCCCAGAGTCAACCTCCGAAATTCTAAAATAGAAAACCAACTTATGATGCCGAGCTAGTTTCATAGGCCATGAAAATTGAAATTACAGCTCTATGGTTGTCAATCAAGAGAAATGAGAGATTTGCTGCATAATAAAAACTGTTCAATATTTTTTTAATGTTTGCAACCGTTTTACTATACAGAAGATGATCATGTATCTATACATGCCTCCAATGGTTAAACAAAGAACATAATTGCTCAGCATTTCTCACATGTTAGTATCTGCATGATAAAGGTTCCCAGCAAAGGCCATCCAGAAAGACCTATAATAGAAAGAAAATTAGTTGAAATTACATGAGAGGATAATTTCATATAACTTTAGAAGAGGCACCTGATACATAACCACAGGATGAGAGATATTTGGCTCACTGTTAAATTTTGCAGAAACATATGGATGGGGGGAATTTGAAATGATGATTTCAGCACTTCTTCATTCGCCCTATTCAAGAAGATACTGGGGGATTTTCACAATGACATAGGTTGTGAAAATGGAAGTGAGATGACACACAAGAAGGATTATAAAAATACAAGATTAGCAAGAGATCACAGCATCAAAAATCAAGAGGAAATCATGGAGGGTGCCAAAGACCCACCAAACAGGAGACAACCCAGTTTCACATCAACAATACACAACCAACTAATTTTTGGAAGGTGTGGCACATTTGATGAGGCTAACAGCAGAAGATATGAGTAATTGGGTTTAGCAAGGTTTAAGCAGTGTATACACAGCCACATTGCAATTGACATGCCCATTAAGTAGCGGCCATTTTTGAGGTACAAAAATCACAACAATTAATAGAAACTAGTAGAGCTCCTTGGAGATGCTCACAGTAGGGTTCAAACCTATTTGTAGTAGTTCAATGAACCTTTTTCAGTGTCGAAAAAGAGGTACAATCCATTTTTTACAGTGACAATTTGCTGGAGCCTGGAACCCAAATTGTGGAGAAATTCCAGCAACAAGGTCTTGGAAACTGTAGAATACGAAGGGCAATAAACCCACGATATATACATTTTTTAGCAGCAAAGCAACACCAGAATCCCTGTTCCTGTATGTGCATTAGTTGTGTTTCATGTATGCAATGTTCCTATGTTCTAATGTTTGTTGTTGACCAGGAAAATAAACAGTTTCAACTAAGAAGAAACAATGATGCCTAGCATAGGGAAGTGTCAAAGCAACAGATGAACATTTGACGAATCAGCAAGATTGCAGCAGTTCGAACCAAGGTTTGACATGCATAATCCCTGAAGGGAGGAAGTAGCTTGTAACAGAATAACAAAAACAAAGTCAGTAACTGTTCAGTTTCAAGATGGGTGGCACAGTGATAGGGAAGTGATATATTACTTTGATTGAAAATTTTAGATACAGATATGTTGAAAAAATGCATTGACTACAATAGGAAAACCAAAAACAAAATTTTGGAAACCATTAATAATATTCCCAAAGACTTCAAAATCAGATACAGTTGGTATTAGAAAGTGGAAACAGGAACACATTTGCATTAAAAAACAAATAAAAGCTTGTTAAATTTTGTTGATGATGCCGGTAAATTTAAAATAAGGGGAAATATCCGTAGGGAACATGGTCTCATTCCATCACTAGGCCAACAATTATAAACCTGAAAACTGTTTAATTAGATGTAAGTTATGGTCATAGAAAGAACGAATATTTTCTTCCCTTTACTCTGGTAACAAAAGTATGCAGTCTTGCTTTGACATTGGACCTGACCAAATCAATGTACCTTGAAAATTGGTTGGTTGAAACTAGCAACTTCATCTTTAGGTAGAGAACGTTCTACTAGGTCCAGGGTGAGACCAACATTACAATTTAGTTATCCCCTTGGAAAACAAGTTGAAAAGCTAAGAAACAGGAAACACCCATTGGGGCTTTATGCCAGAGTCTGTATCCAACATGTTGAACATGTGCATTAGATGTGTCGCACATGTGCAACACGTGTGGGTGGAAAACTAACCCACGAATTCTCTCAACAGAGAGAAAGAGCTATCACAGTTTTTCATTGTGCAATTGATGGAGACAAATTTGCAAACCAGATTTGGCATTTCTCCAACAACAGCATTTTTCTTGATTTATTCCACATAAATCATGGCTCAATCATCAAAGGCAGTTGGTAAAAGTCAAAGGAAAGGAAAAAATGTCACTGTTGGTGTTGCCCCCTCCTCCCAACTCTAATATTTCTGCTAGTGCTAGTTCTGTACTGCTACAAGTGCAACTACATGCATCTTTCAATGCTGAAAATAACCCTACTGTAGTAAGACAACAACCTCCAGAAAAAAAAAAAAATATCCGTTGTAGGCCTACGACAACAAGGGCCTAGGACAAAGCTTTTTGGGGTAGGGAATGGTCTTTGTGCAACACTACATACAAGAGCACCTACTTCCAAGTTGAGGGCCATCTGTCAAGCACTGAATGTGGAATTAAACCATGTAAAAGGGTGAGTGCTACCAAACAAAAGGAAATGCAAAGAAAGGGTACAATTGTCTCAGGGAAGGTGGCAACAGCAAGTAGGAAACATAAAAATGAGATTCCTCTTCAATTATTGGGGAATCCATCTAGCAGATTTGGGAGCATAACTACAATTCAACCACAAAGAAAGAGGCTAGCTTCAAGTAGCGGTCGAATGGAAAAAATATTTCAGCAAAAGAAACAAGAGGATATTGATACTATCAATGGGTTTCCATCAACTTCATTCATTTAATGTTGCATGGTCCCATTTGTTTATTAAAATCTATCATGCTCTAGTTAAATAGGCTCCAACTGGATATTTGCATCCCAATTTAAAGAAAGTTATAACCACATTGTTGGTTAAGGAAAAGAAGAAGGTGACTAAAAATCCTTAAACCTAATAAATCATCATGACCATCATCTAGTGTTAGTATCATTTTTTATGCATAGACATATGCAGCACGCCATACACTCGTCAATTTCAGGGTGTCTTACCTGAATGGACCAGTATTCTTGAAAGAAAATGGGTAGTTTTAGAAAATACAAGGATGCACAATATATGGCTGAGTTGTTCATTAAACTTATTGAAGATGTAGTTGTTATATTTTCTGTGCAAACTATCACAAATAATATACATATTTGCATGCATGTGGAAGCTAAATATCCATAGATATTGTAGACACTTCACATTCTTCATTCTTTGAATTTAGCTCTTAAATCTATTGCTCTGAATGTGCTCTAAATGTGACATGAATGGGAAGTCTCACTAATGATCCATACTGTATTCCCAATTTTTAATAAGATAAAATAAGATAATTTTATTAACGTCCAACGAATGATCACCAATGCCTTCAGAATCTATAAAGAATTATCACAGATGATATACCTATTTGCAAGCATGTTGGCATGGCTGTTCGCATGCCTGTGGAAGCTAAATATCCATAGATATTTTAGACACTTTACATTCTTCATTCTTTGAATTTATCTCTTAAATCTATTGCCCTGAATGTGACATGAATGAGAAGTCGCACTAATGATGCATACTAGATTCGCAATTTTTTATAAGATAAATAAGATAATTTTATTAATGTCCAACGAATGCCCATACCAATGCCTTAACAAATGATAAAGAGTACACACATCTATCATTGTTGAAGATTGCAGATACTAGGTTTTCCTCCTCATTCATCATACTAAAGAGGTTGAGAGAGTTCAAGACCCCTCTTACCATGGTTATTTCAAAGATTTGGATTTTTTCGAGAAAGTCGATCATGGTTGTGTTGGCCTGGTTTTTTTACCTAGGCCAACTAAGGATATTAATCCAACACAAGTCGCTTAGAGCAGCTCCTGGTGTGTTTGAAATGGAAAAATCTCTCAGGTTATGGTCCTTCTACCAACTAAATTTTCCTCTTAAGGAGAATTTAAAATTAAGTAAAAATTTATCCTAATCTTATTATTACCTAAGTAAACCCTAGAATTAGTTTTCTAAGACCTAAGTTATCTTAAAATGCTTTCTTAATGAAAGTCTTCAATTTTTTAGGGTTTTGCTTCAAATATTTTAATTCAAAGACTATTTTAAGTTTTACAAAATTAATTTAATTCAATTTATCAGCTGTTAAATATAAACTAAAATTTAAAATAAACTACACTAAGACTAAAATTAACTAGTTATCCTATCTCAGCTGAGAGCAACTTGAAAACTAAATTAATTATCAATTAATGATTCAAATAAACAAAGAGATAGACAATAATGTTTTAAATGAAAATATTTAAACCATTATCATTAAATCACTCTGTTGAATATGCACAACAACAGAAAATTAAAATAGATAACTACTTTTAATTTCTCTGTAATGTTCTATTAATTAATAACTAATAATCAATACCAAATATTTGAATAAAAGATTATATTTATTATGAAAACATTGTAAAAATACAAATGAAATCAAAATAAACATGAAATATTTTTATTACTAAAATTCCAATTCTCAATGCAAATATTGATAAATCAAATTCAGTAATATTTTACTCAAACATTAATATTGTGTAAACAGAGTACTATTTTGGATAATGAATACAATTATAACACAATATAATTGCACAAAAGCATAATGAGAAAGTGATATATTGAAATATATATATAAAGTTTTCAAAAATAGTAACAGACAGTGATACAAGTTTGAGAACCTAAGTCACAATCCTTCTCTGAAGGAAAAACTCCAGCAAAGAGATTAAAACTAGAACTGAAATGATATTTCAAATAATTCTATTTCTCTGATACTCCATCGAATCAATTTACATTGATCTTACTAGCTTATATAATGAAACTAGTAACTCCCTCCTATTTCTATGTAATAAACATGCTAAAAATATCACATCATTTTCTAATAATTACTATAATAAAGACAATAGAAATCCTATCCCTATTCAGTTGCATCGAATATTTTCCAAGAAGGAACCTAGCAGATAGATTTATCCTATGAAACAAAACTGTCAATTAAATGACTAGCCTGTATTATCTCCTGCTCAGATGAATTGACCTATGACATGGTCATCTTGAGTATCCTAGTCTTCCAGAAGCACCAACAAATGCCAACGGTGAGCAAAAATAGCCTATATTCTTTATAGCATGTAAGCACCACGTACACCTGTAACAAACGAAATGAAATTCTCATTAAAATCATGTTAACATGCGATAAAATAAAATAATATAAATTATAAGCATGCCTGCAAAATATATGATTTTGTAGGTGTGCTCATTAAAATATTTTATTACTTGTCAAAAGGGAAATAAACCAGCATAACTAAAAGAGAGAATATATCAAGTTCTGTTTTGTAAATTGATTACTCTTCGTGCTTCGGAAAGTTTAGCTTTGAGCTTTATAATCATCAACTTTTGTTGATTTATTTGCTCGAGCAAGTGCTAGTTGGTGTTTATCGTTGATTTCTTGGCTTCCTTATATCGATTTTTCTTCAGGTTCATATCTTTCCATCTATTAACCCAGTATAGTAATTCTTCCTTGAACATTTTATTTTCTTCATTCTTTAAAGATGCATTCGCTTGACATTCTTTTAGTTCCTTTTTTAACTCTGCGATTCTGGTTTCATATACTCAGTCAAGTACCTGTTGAAGGGTTTCTTCATCCTGATCATGAAATGAATCATCGGATTGAGAACAATTAAGATTATTCAAATCCTGAACATGTGAAGGAATTCTCATGAACGATGGCTCAGGACTAGACCAGAACGATGGCAAGCATCCATAAATGACGGTGCTATTTCAAACTCACTCAGATCAATAATCTTTTTAGCTAACTATTTTTCAAGATTTTCCACTACGAGAATAGGTTCATTAATATGTGTTGCCTCAGGAATCGAAGACAAAACATCATCCTCCAATTGAACAACAATTGGCTGAGTATTCTACTGAATGGTTACAGGTATGGATGATAGAATAGTCATGCTACACGTGACCCTGCGAACACCTGCTGGATTGGGTTTTTTTAATTTTGGCTCAATTTGATCAACACAAACCGAATTAACAGTTATACCTTGTATTGATTCACCAAACCATTTATCTAATATTGGATTTCTATGAACCAATTGTTCATTGCTAGAAATTTCAACCTTATATGGCTGAGACTTCTCTTCCATAAACCTATTTTCCAAAACTACAGACTGAAAAGGACTGTCATCTTTTGAATCTTTAAGGTTTTGTTCAATATTTTCTTCAACCACCTTAGACCCACTCGACCGTCTTCTTTTTTGTCGAGTTGTTGGTCAAACTGAAGGCCACTCCTCATTTTGGCTGAAACCATTTTTACTAAGTAATTGATCCCAGGTGACATTAATAAAAGACAATTGATATTGGACTAATACTTTCACTAAACCATGATGGAAAATACAGTGATCCTGTTCAGCTATAGTACTTTGGATAGCAATTGCCATTTTTTGTAAACTTCTAAACATCAAAATAAGGCAGATTTAATTTTGAACCCTTGAAAGCTATTAAAATCCTCAAGTGATAAAAATGAACAGATGAATACCTGCCATCACATGTTATATAGCGTACAATCATATGAAAAAGTGTTTCCCACTGTGGTTGAAGATATTTAACCGGATAACCATTTTTGTCATCGAATCCTTCAAGAAGAGGGAGCAAGAAACTCTTCAAATTTTCCTTGTTAACTTCTTTCATTTTGAACCACCGCTCACCTCTCTATGGCAAATTTGTAGCCTTAGCAATGAAATCTTCAGAGATTTCTAATCTCATATCACCCACGTATGCTACATTTTCTTTAAAAGTTAAAGCAAATTGCAGAGTTACTTCAACATTATGTCCACTGAAATCCTTAAGAAAGTTTCCCCATCGAATTTTATCAAACAATTGAGAAATATCCGGGTTAACATTCAAAAGTTATACTCCATCAGGTTCAAATCTATAGAGTGGAGCCATTTCCCAAATGTCTGGTTTTTCTTTCACTTGAGGAACATATTGTGACATGAATATGGAAGGAATGGGTATACAGGATTCATTTGGCATAATGAAAGACCCTATTCAACTCACACAAAACTCCAAACTTGTGTTCAAAACCAATACCCTAACCACCAAAGGTAGATTCATGAATGAAACCACTGGCTAACAATCATATATTTGCATTAAAATCAAAATATTTCATAAATGCAATGTCACTTTGAAATCGTTTTAGTACGAAACATAGTACCCGATTATCAATTCATAGTATGAAAATCAACAAGTGTAAAAACGTACAGAAACGTGGTAGGTTCATTTATCTCCAGCTCTGAATTTTGTCATGATCGAATTGATACGTGGAAACTGATTGCAATATCATCTGGAGCGATAAGAAATCTATTATGCATGAAATCATTATGTGATATTCGAAATCAAATAATTCATGAATGTTATATGATTTTCAGATAGGGCGATGAAAAATGTGGACACATCAGATTCAAATATTCATTACATATTAAAATCATCATGAACAAATGTTATCAAATCAACCATTCGTATCCTGTACCATAAACACGACTGTCAAATGATAATAAACAAGGATTATACATGGAAGGCAATCGTGCTTATAACCTAGATGATGTGAAGTTGTCATTACAAGTAATGATGTCTTCTAGGGTTTCATAATTACAACTAAGTAGCAAGATCAACTCTAGATAATAATTAAACTGCTCAAAACCATATTTATACATGTAATTGATTCAAGGATAACATAATATAGTTTTGAATGAACTCATGAAATCCAAATTACCTATGACCTAATACAAAATATAATCGGATGGAAAACTTATAAAAAACTAAACACTAAATCAAAATTCGATTATTATGATTATATCACAATGAAGATTTCGAAATGACTTTAGCAATTTTGTGAGACATATGTACACTTTCAACAAATTGAAAAATGATATGGTATTAAAAGATCAAGTTTTATGTAAAAAATATAATATTAGGGTTAACATCAAATATTTCAATTAATTGATCAACCCTAATCGTAAAAATTATAAAAAACTATTAATAATAAATACCTTGTCAAAAGAAAACAATAAAACCAAATTTGTAACATATTCAAAATATATTTTCATTTTAATCCAAAGAACTATTTAGCATACTATGCTTTAAATCTCATGAATCAATATATAATCAGATAAATTGATAATAATAAAAATTGATTATATATAAAATTACAAGATTAACAGTTGTTAATTTATTAAATTTATGAAAGTGTTTCATAAATTTCTAATATGACTCTTAACTCTTCTAAAATTCAAAGTACCTTCAGAATCAAAAATTCTAAAGGCACTCTTATATAATTTTTTATAATAAATCATAGAAGAGAACTGATCATTTTTATTCAGCATAATAGAAAAATTGAGAGGGTTGTTTCCTGCCAACAAATGGCGACGACCTGGGCGAACCAGTTATCTCTGCTCATACAATTTTCAAATGACAATATAAACAAAATCTTAAAACCTATTCATAACAATAAAAAATTCTCAGTTTAAGTAAAAACCATTATTCTGATTTATATTCGCAAGTATAATTCAAAAATGTCCCATCTCTTTAAATAAAAGTTTTATTAAAGATAAACTTAGTAATATCCTAATCAAAACAATGTACTTTATAGTAAAGATAATTTGCACCATCAGTATAAGGTATAGGAATCTACTTCTCTAAAAAATTTCTAGAATCTGTTCCATGAATATAATAATTTTGCCTCTTTTTGTTTTAAATTAAATCAAAACAATCATTTTGACTGAAGACTACTATCTAGGCATGATAACCCGATGTGATAGTATCATTCACGATAATTGCCTAGAATAAGCAAGCTAGCTCATGATGAGACCTCTTGTCTCTTGATCTTATAACCAAGAGACATCAACCTGATAATCAGAAATGAAGTTATACTAGACAACACTGATGATCATGATTAGGTTGGCTCGTGATGAGACCTCCTATTCTTCAATCAAAGTTATGTTTCACTTTATTGAGTTTGAAATTTTTATATTTTATGAAATAAGAGATCATAACCTAGCATGGTGACCAAATGGTAATGTCAGTCACTAATATCACTAGAAAATGAATCAGCTGGCTCGTGATGAGACCCCTTATCTCTTAATCTTATGACCAAGAGACATTATCAGTTTCCTGATAATGTCATGCCAATGATATTTATGATCCTGATCGGACAAGCTTATTACTAAGACCTTCCGTCTCTCATTTTAATTTTTAGAATTTTATTGAATGGATCAGATCTAAAAAGTTTTCAAATTGTAAATAACTTTAAAAGGAATGACTGATGGTAGAGATCCATAAAGTTTTTTCGAAGTACAAGTTTTGAAAAAGACATTAATCAGCCATCCCAACTATCAAAAGAAAATAAGAGAATGAGGGATAATCTGAATAACATTCACAAATATTTACAAATAATGATAGGTTCTTAATAGACTTAAGAAACTTTGATCATTCTGAACCAATTTTTAAAAGACTTAGTCTGATACCATAATTTTAAACTAATGAACAAACTGAATGTAAACCACGGGACTTATTTATTTACACTTGTCCTCTCAACAACATATGTACATTAGTGACTAATTGTTTTGAAACATATATACAGAAATTCGACAATCCTTGAAACAAATAGTCGATATATTAATACTTGATTAAGAAAATCAAAACTTAGTTTCAAGAGTAGAATTATGTTTGAATGTACATAAGTACCATGAATTTATCATAAATCTATTTGATAAAATTTTGTACAAAATATCGACAATTTTATGATAAAAATATATACATGAAAATTTTAAATAAAATTATTTACGGACAGAAAACAAGCTCATATACATAATTATATACAGTTTTGGGGTCTGAAAAATCAGCAGATTTTTTTTTTAAAGATCAGTCCATTCACTGGAAATGTTTCAAACTGACCTTCTAGGGTTTGCAAACGAAAAGTACTTGGACCTATCTTTTCAGCAATAACAAAGGGGCCTAACCAAAGTTTTTGAAACTTAGTATGAACTCCTTTCTCCTCATGCACTTTGTCCCATTTTAAAACCAAGTCCCCCACCTGAAATTCTCGATTAGAACTTGAGGATTGATCAAACCAGGACTTAACAATTTGTTGATGTTTTGTAAAATGTTTTTTTGACCTGTCTCTTTCTTCCTCAAGTTTTAATAAAGTGTTAATCCTTTTCTCCATTGCTGGACAATCTTCATCTTGAACAAACAGGGCTAACTGTAATGAAGGTAAAAATAAATTTGGTGGTAAAATAGCCTCAGTTCCATAAACAAAGAAGAAAGGTGAGTTACCTATTGCAGCTTTAGGAGTTACCATGTCTGCCCAAAGGGCATTAAACAACTCTGTATTCCAATCATGATGGTGAGTTGAAAAAGTTCTTTTGAGAATTTTCAACAAATTTTTATTTGTTGACTTAGCTAAACCATTTCCATGAGGATGATAATTAGCTTAATATCTAACCCTTATTCCCTTCTCTAAGGAAAATTGAGTTAACTCAATTCATGAAAAATATGAAGCATTGTCAAAGACAAGGGAATCTGGAACACCAAATCTTGTTATGATAAAAGATTCTAAAAATAATATAACCTGATTGGTGTTTACAACCCTTAAAGGTGCAGCCTCTGCCCAACAGGTAAAATAATCAGTTGCAGTTATTATGTACTTGTGTTGCATAGAAGAGGGGGGGTTTATTGGTCCTACTATATCAATACCCCATTGCTGAAAAGGTATTTCTACTGAACAGGTTGTAAAGGACAAGCAAGCATCTTAACTCTTCCTGCAGCAAGTTGACATTCCTGGCATTTCCTAACAAGGGCATGATATTAAATAAAGTAGGCCAATAATAACCAGCCCTAAGAATCTTATGTGTCATAGTTTCTCCACCAAAATGACCACCTAATAGACCAAAATGTAATTCTTTCAAAATCACTTATGTTTCATCTTTGTCTAGGCATCGAAGTAAAACATCGTATGAATTTCTCCTAAAAAGGATGTTATCAATTAGTAAATAAGGAACATATTTTAGTCTCAATGCTCTCATTTTCCTTGGTTCAAGATAATCAAGAGCAGATCCTGTTTCAAGCAGTGTTCTTAAATCTGTGTACCAAGAATCTTGTGGTGGAGGATAAAAGAAAATTTCCTGAGTTAGTAAGACTTCATCAATGACAACTTTGGAACTACCATTAGGTAGATGAGTTGCTTCAGCAGCAAGTTTACATAATCCTTGACCCTTAACTACTATTGAAGATTTAATTTCCAAGTCATACTCTTGAAGAGCTGTCATCCAAGGTGCTCTTTTTTCACCCAAATATTTCTGTACTAACAAATTTCTGACTGAAGGGTAAGGAACTATCACTTTCGTTCTAGATTTCAATAAATATGGACGAAAATGTTTGACAGCTTTGAAAATAGCAAAAGCTTGCTTATCAACTTCATGGTAATTAAGTTCAGTACCTTTAAAATTTGAGCTCATAAACGAAATTGGCACTTCACTATTTTGCTGATTCAGCTGAGTTAAAACTATTGCATATGATATGTCAGAAGCAAAGGTATACAATATGAAATCCTTGTTAAAATCTTGGCTCAAAAGACTAGGAGCTTCTGAAATGGCTTCTAAAATTCCCTGAAATGATTATTTTTCAGTTTGTCCCCAATTAAAAATAGCATCCTTCTTAATCATTTTTTGTAAAGGACGGATGATTTCAGAAAAACCGGGGATGAATCTTGTGACAAAGTTTATTTTACCAAAAAATGATTGCATTGTTTTTTTGCTAGAAGGGTAAGTTATTTTGGAGATAGCTTGGGTTCGTTCAGGATCAATCATGATCCTGTGCTTTGAAACTACACAACCTAATAAAATACCTTCTGAAACAGCAAATATTGTTTTCTTTGGATTTAAGGATACTCTGAATTTTCTACATCGTTCAAATACCTTTCTCATATGATTAATATGATCATGTCAACATTTAGAATATACAGTAACATTATCTAAATAGACAACTACTTAATGATTAATTAAGCCTCTAAAAACAATATCCATTGCCCTTTGAAAAGTTGCTCCAGCATTGATTAACCCAAAGGGCATGTTTCTGTAAGTGTATGTTCCCCATGGAGTTCTAAAAGTTGTTTTTAGTTGATCATCCGGGGACACCAATATTTGGTCGTATCCTGAGAAACCATCAAGAAGTGATAGTATCTCAGACCCAGAAACTTTTTGAAGGATTTGTTCCATGGGAGGAACTAGGTAATTATCCTTTTCAGAAGACTTATTAAGATTTCTAAAATCAACGCATAGTCTAATATCATCGTTTTTCTTCCTAACTGGAACTAAGTTGGCTACCCACTGAGTATGCCAAATAGGAAAAATAATCCTAGCAGCTAACAGTTTATTTAGTTCCTTCTTAATTGTTGGTTCTAATGAGGGATGATATTTCCTAAGTTTCTAATGAAAAGGTTTTGACTCTTGTTTTATTGGAATAATGTGTTGCATGACTTGTGGATTAAAAGTTTTCAAATCATCATATGTCCATGCAAAGACATCCTTAAATTCTTTAAATAATTTTATGAATGTTGATTTCTCTGTAGGAGTGCAATCTATTCCTAGATTTACAGTTTGAGGATTCAGTTCCGTTCCTAAATTTATGGTTTCATATTTCATTTGTGACCTATTGGTTTTGCAATTAGGAATAGATCTAAATTTATCTTGAAGATCAAAGAACTTTTCTAATCTCAAAACTGAATTAGGAATTGGTTTTACCTTCTCAAAAGCTTTTTCAACTGAACAAAAATCATTTATTATCGAAAAATCCCGCTGATTTTCGTCATGTGTAACTTCATCAATGGTTGAATCTTTAAAGGTATCATCATCTGTTAGGAAATTCAGCACCCGCACATCATTATCAAACACACGCCAGTTAAAAATATTATCTAGTATAGAAGGCCTAAAAATCAATTCAACTGAAAAGAAACCTGGTGTGAAATTTTCTGATGGAATTATTTTTGATGCTACATTCGCTAATAAATCTGCCTCTTGGTTCTGATATTATGTTAAATGCATCAAAATGTGAAATGAGATTCCATACCTCTCATTGATAATTCTGTAAATGTTCAGAAATGCAGTGAATAGAATTACGGACCTGTTTGACGATGATTTCAGAATCACCATATGCAATTAACACTTTGATATCCAAATCAATCGCTTTTTTCAAACCCTGTATTAAAGCTTCATATTCCATAGTATTGTTTGTACAATTAAATTCTAGCTTACAAGCTATACGTGTTTTATTTCCTTTAGGGTCAATTAACAAGCAACCAGCTCTTGCTCCTTCTTTAGACTTTGACCCATCGAAATATAAAGTCCAAGTAGAACTATTAACAACTACTTTACTTTCGATAATATTCACAATATTATGACTATCTACATCATTTGCAATTTCCTTGAATGAAGAATCATGGGAAATGGTTGTAACATTAAGAATTTATGATTGTTGTGTATTTTCATAGAAAACGGAATTTTCAGATTTAAAATTACCAAACCCTCGTTCATACATGTAATTCCCCATAATGGAATCTGAAAATAAAACTGGTTCACTAGGATCGTGTAATTCTGTCACAGTATGTTTCATATATCTTTCTATATTTATCTTAATATGATTTGACTTTCCATTCTTAGGTAACCATAAAGTTGACCAATCTGTAGAAAAGAATCCATTCAATTGTTGAGACCAATCTCTACTCAAAAATAGCGCATACGCATCAGGAATGTTTGCAACAACAATGTCTATAATTTGAAAAATTGAAGGGTTACAAGCAATCCTGACTAGAACATCTTTCATCTCTCCTACAACCCTCACATTTGTCCTATCCAATTGAGTTATCTGTGAATTTGATGGAACATACTTTCCATTCAACCTTTTGCATACAGACAAAGGCATTACATTGGAAGAGGCTCCAAAATCAACCATGCAATTATGAACATTCCTATTAAAAATCTCAAAGGTAAGTAGGAATGGAGGAGTTGTTGATTTTGAATTTTTCCCTATTACCGACGCTTTATCAGCTGCTGACTTTCCTTTATCAGTTGATGTTAAATCATTATTAGAATTGTTAGTAGCTATATTTTGTTTAGCATTAGGAATTATTGAACTCATGTCTGGATTTATAATAGGACTATTAGGCATTGGGTAAATTTGAAGAAGATCATACATACCGATGTTTGCACGTGTCTTCTTTAAATCTTCAATTATGTCATATTGTAAATCCAACTTTGGAGCATTTTGAATAGGCTGAGCAATTTTCACAAATTGAGTTTGTTTACCAGATTGAGTCTGTTTATTGGGTTGTGAATTATTGTTATCATTACTCAGGGTAGAACTTGATGATGCTCCAGGAGTATTTGCAAATGTTCTACTATGAGTATTATAGGCATTTTGTCCTGAAGGAGGACTTTTACCTTCATAATATTTTACAAGAATGTCCTAGAAATGACCGTTAACTTGTTGAGGTTCTTCCAATTCTTCTTCATTTTTAGATTCCTCTTCCTCTTCATTTTCAACAATTTCTTGATTTGGGGGAGTTTCGGATAAATATAAGACAGCACGAATAGTATTAAAAATTTCTTCATTTACTGCTATATCAGGCGATGTACTTGTTTTATTATTAGTGTTAGGATTCTATCTAAACTGATTTCTAAAATATCCTCTAGAAGAGGGAGCTTTAGAATTAGTTTTTTTTAATCCTACAACTTCATTAGTTAATGCCCGAATAGCATTCTGCAGTTGTTCTTCATCAAATTCCTTATCCTTTTCTGAATTAGGTCTTTCAATCTTCCTATGAGGAAAAGCACCATCTTTTCCACTTCTATCTGGTTCATAGGACATAGAATCCTTCTCAACTTTAATGGCTTCCTCAAAAGTTGCCACCAGAGTTGTTTTACCAGCTCTCTTAACAAACATCCCAGGATATTTTGGTAAGGTTGAAGTATAGTTCTCTATGATTATATCCTCGGGTGGTTGAGAAGCAACAGGAATTTTATTTTTTCACGTAAGAAACCTCTGATTAAAATCTTTAATTCTCTCTTTAGGTTCCATTTTAATCCGAGATAACTCAAGGGCTAAAAGAGTAGGTGTTTTATCCTCTCCAAATTTATCTAAGAAAGATTTATCGAATTCATCCCAATTTGTGATTGATCCTTGGACTAACGAAAAGTACCAAGTAGATGCTTTCCCCTCAAAAGTTAAAGGGAACAACTGACAAACCACATCTTCATGCTGAACATTCAAAGTTTGAACAGCTAACATGAATTTATCAACATGCACCTCTGCAGGTTCTTTGTTATCTAGATTAAACTTCGGAAGAAGTTTATCTGAATGTTTAGGTAGAGGATGTTGTACACCAGACACAACTATAGCATCTGTTCTTAGCCAAGGAAGTTGTGGATTGGGTAGAGGATTAGGTGGAGGATTACCTCCTCCTCTTATAGGTATGTTACTAGCCATAGGTCTTCCTTCAAAATCTGAAGAACTCCCTGGATTAGATGACCTTGGACTATTAGATGGTTATTCTGGAGGAGAAGGTGGCTAATCAAAACCACCTACAGAAGTCAATCTTCTAGCAGTATTTGCTCAAGTAGTTTCTCTCTGATGACTTCTAACTTGATAACTTGGAGTGTTATCGGCTTGTACTGAATCTTGAGTTACTATATTCAATTGAGAATTACGTCTTTGTTGTCTAGGGATACCATAGTCAATTGGAGTTAAACCAAGTTGATGAGCATATGCTCTCGTAAGAAAATGGCGTGATTCTTCTAAAGTTTGAGTACTCTGTTCAGGAGTGAATGGAGATGTAATGTGATCACGCTCAAGGATGCTCCTAACAATTTCTATGAATGGTGATCTACTAACTTCAGATTGTAACGGAGGTTGTTGACTGGTTGATGTTTTATCATTAGTTTTACCTTCCATTAATCATTAACTGGCCCTCCTTCTAGCACCATTTGTTGGCCTGATTTTCTAACCTAGGCCAACTAAGGAGATTAAGCCCACACAAGTCGCTTAGAGCAGCTCCCAGTGTGTTTGAAATGGAAAAATCTCACAGGTTATGGTCCTGCTACCAACTGAATTTTCCTCTTAAGGAGAATTTAAAATTCAGTAAAAATTTATCCTAATCTTATTATTACCTAAGTAAACCCTAGAATTAGTTTTCTAAGACCTAAGTTATCTTAAAATTCTTTCTTAATGAAAGTCTTCAATTTTTTAGGGTTTTGCTTCAAATATTTTAATTCAAAGACTATTTTAGGTTTTACAAAATTAATTTTATTCTATTTATCAACTGTTAAATATAAACTAAAATTTAAAATAAACTACACTAAGACTAAAATTAACTAGTTATCCTATCTCAGCTGAGAGCAACTAAAAAACTAAATTAATTATCAATTAATGATTCAAATAAACAAAGAGATAGAAAATAATGTTTTAAATGAAAATATTTAAATCATTATCATTAAATCACTCTGTTGAATATGCACAACAACAAAAAATTAAAATAGATAACTACTTTTAATTTCTCTGTAATGTTCTATTAATTAATAACTAATAATCAATACCAAATATTTGAATAAAAGATGATATTTATTATGAAAACATTGTAAAAATACAAATGAAAT